>CM039729.1:4557222-5053296 GCA_022539455.1 Dendrobium nobile | reverse complement strand
TCGTTCTGGGCACCCCATCAATCCTGGTGGCACCGGGGAGGGTGCACCCGTCCACCTCTTACTACCTCATTCTCCCCTTTCTACCCCTACTCCTCCTCACCATTCATCTTTTCCTTCTACCCCCCATATCATCCTTCTCTGTCCAATTCCCCATTCCCTCCTTCCCTCATACACCTTTTTTCACCCACCCTCCTTCATCCTTCTCATCTTTTATTTTTCCCCATACCTCATTCTCTCTCCTTCCATTCCTCCACCCTCCCTATTCCCCTCCAGACCGAGGTGCCTTCGCCTTCCACTGGTCGGGTTTCTGTTTTCGCCCGACTTTCTCACCCCGAGGTTGTTGGGGCAGACCCCGACACTTCCCGTTGTTCCTGTCCCCCCCTGCCCCTCCGGCAGTGGGTTTCAGATGTTCCTTCCACCTCCACCTCCACCTCTGGCTTGGGAGAAGGGCCCGAGGAATAGGAATAGGAGGCACCGTCTAGCTGCGTCAGAGGTAGAGAGGCAGCAGATGGCTGATGCTATAACTCACCAGGAGCTAGTTGAGAGGACAGTGGCTCCCAGGCAGCGGAGGCCACGACGAGTTGCATTGTGCCAGTTCCAGAGGTTGTAGTGGCTCCCGAGATAGAGGCAGTTCAGGAGGACGCTTTTCCCCGTTGACACATAGTGGGGACGAGAAGGACGTTGCCCGCATTGCGGTGGCTTCTCCTGTTACCACTACCCTACCCATGCTAGGATCCCTAGGGACGCTGGTGTTCGAGCCCTCACCCAGAGGATTCGAAACATCGTCCGCCTAGCAGGTAGTAGGGGTCCTGTCGATCGGCAAAGATACTCCGTCAGATTTCTCTCGGCCACCTTTCAGTTGCGAGGACAGACTGCTAGGAGGCTTTACAGTTGGCAGAGGGACAGACAGCTCAGCAGCCTGCAGATACAGTTCCAGTAGTCAGACCCCTGGCGGTTACTTCTGCTGCAGCAGGACGGCGCCCACGGTCGTCGAGGACGAGACAGCAGCGGAGGCCTGCCCAGCCTCAGGTCAGTTCAGAGGTAGTAGCTCCAGAGCAGCCAGTTACCTGTGTAGAGCCCCCGCGCAGTAGGTGTGTTTGGAGACGTCGACAGGCGGACACCCTTGCTGAGCCAGTACAGTTTAGTGGAGACAGTACGCCCAGTCGGGCCAGTACAGTCAATACAGTTAGTCGAGGCAGCACGACCATATGAGACAGTACAGTTGGCAGAGGTAGTGCAGCAGCCAGATGAGGCAGTTGGTCAGATGGATTTGACAGTTTCTCCCAGGTCCGAGGCTGTCCCGATGACTTGTGATGAGGATGCAGTAGTTACTCCTGTTGGGTCACCGGATCGAGTTGAGACATCTTTAGCTCCCGGTACTCATAGGATCACTTCCCCTATGAGTCTCTACATAGAGGCACTTCGTCGGATCTTTTCAGATGATGACTCATTCGAGGATGAGTTAGATGAGGATATACCAGTACACCAGGTTTGTGAGACTACCCGTCGAGGTCACTCGGATGAGCAGAGAGAGCCCGAGGACCAGGATGAGCGGGAAGACCCCCGAGGCAGGAGGTCTCCGAGAGCAGTAGCTACAGACACCACAGTCTTACACTTACAGACTCAGATGGCCACTGGGAAGATCCATCTCCAGGACAGTGATTCGGTACAGCCTTCAGATAAGGCTACTCAGACAGTTCAGATGATCTCTAGTCCTAGCCACAGTTCCAGCCACAGTGACGGTCAGAGTTACAGTCAGGGCAGTAGTGGCAGATTACTCCACAGTTCTGAAGGAGAGTGACAGTCAGCACTCCCCAAGAAGACCTAGTAGATGATTGAGTAAGCTGTATAGAGTTCATAGGCAGTTGAGATGAGGTCTCCCAAGGCCAAGTCGATAGTTGCCACTCCAGCTTCTTCGTTAGCACATTTTCTTTTTACTTCTATCTGTATTAGAAAAAATATGTTAAAAAAAATGATTGTAACCTCAAAAGGGAAGACAGACCCCCTTCCAGCACTTGGGCTGGAGGACCTCGTTCTCCCTTATTTTGATGATTAATCAATAAAAAATGATGGTTTGCAATTATGATGACTCTCTCACTTCTTTTAGTTCTACTAGCTTTGTAGCGATGACTCATGAAAGAGTATGATCTCTCTATCTCACCTTAGGGGTGGAGAGATTTCTTCTTTTGAACTAAAATCTTTTTCAAATTGAAATTGGATTTAGAAGTGAAAATTTTCTTTATTATCTTGTGATTCTCTATCTCATAGATAACTATAGTATATTGATGCATAAAACTTCATAATTTTCTTAATCATGATATTCATTCTTATCAGAGGATAAGATTTGTTTTGTAGATCATTCTTCCTTGTCCAAGAGAAGTAAGTCTTCTTCTCTTGTACTTGGAAGATGATCTTACAACTGAGAAATAGTTTTCTTTTAGGGATTTAGAAAAAGAAGCCAGTTACAAAAAATTGAAAAGATGCGCAAAGCGCCAAAGGTGAAAGATACACAAAGTGTATCAAGTGATTGAAATTTGTGCAAAGCACATGAAAGTTCATAAAGTGGCTCAAAGAGCCCAAAAGTTATAAGTAAATGGCTTCATTTTCTAGTAAATCTCTAAATCTCAGAAAATCTATATCCTTTCGATATTTTTGATACTTGATTATGAAAATTATGATTTTTGAAATCATCATTATACATTGATATCCTATAAGATGTGGAAGTGTATTCTCATACAAGAAATAAAGAAAATTAAATTTCTTTGTCTAATTTAAATTCCTTTTTTGGATTAGATTTCAATTCAAAGAGAGGAAAATATTCATATAAGTGAGATGTCATAATTTAGCTAGTATGGAGATTGATCTGAGTTAGTAAATTTAAATTGAGGTTCTTTTTAAAATTAGAGAGAGTTAAGTACTAAACTCCTTTGAAATATGTGCTCACTTATCACTTTTGACTGGGTCCACACCCTCCTATACTTGTTAGGATCGGTGATGTTGATCCTTTATTAAAAAGTGAATGGCTTCTTCCTATCAGTCCTGCTCTGATAGTTGAAGGCCTCAGTCCATTCATTTGAGATGAATGTGATAGGGGATGTCTAAATCACTGATTTAGACCATTGAGAGATGTGATACTGGGTCCACACCCTCCTACTTTTGTTAGGATTGGTGATGTTGATCCTCTACTAGAATGAGATTCTCTTCTTCCTATCAGTCCTGCTCTGATAGTTGAAGCCCCCAGTCTATTCACATGAGTTGAATTTGATCGGGAATGTCTTAGTCTTTTTAGATTACACTCTTTTGAGAGAGGATATTGAGTCCATATCCACCTATGTTAGTTAGGTGGGGTGATATTGATCCTCTATCCCTATGAGATTCTCTTCTTCCTATCAGTCTTGATCTGATAGATGTAGCACCCGGTCCATTCATATGGGTTGAATATAATCAGGGATGCATGAGTCATTAGTTTAGACTCTTTTGGAGGTACGATACTGGGTCCACACCATCCTATGCTAGTCAGATGTGGTAGTGTTGATCCTCTATCTTGATGTTGAACTTTGTTATTTCGATATGATTGTGCTCGCCAGCTCATTCAGATGATTTGAATGTGACCTGGATTTAAAAAAAAAAATCATGTGATAAAAAGAGGGAAGCTCGTAGGAGAACAAAAACCCGGTTGCCCTTGTCACAGGAGGAACCCGGTAAAACTCTCTAAGAGCCCAAATTCCCCAAAATTTCTTTCTTCTCCCTTGAAAGCACTTTGGTGATCTCCTCAAGGTTGAGCTCTCAATTAGTTGGTTATAAGTCTATGTGATTAAAAATGTCTCTCTTTGATAGTGATGTACTACACTGTATTTTAGATGAAAACATCACTATCTTCCGGGCTTAGGTCTTTTTGAGAAAAGATCGCCCCCCTGCTGCCCTCTTTTGGCAGCCTACCTTCCCATTCATACACTGCTCTGAGCTGCCAGAGTAGTCCTATGAATGTGGCAGTGTTACCTCCACTTCGCACAGGGTCCTACCTGATTATGGTAGGTGTTACCGCTGTGGTATTATGATAATCATAGATCTCACTCATGATTATCAGATTAGGTGTCAGGTGTGCTCCCTTGTCACCTAAGAGTTATTTTCTTAGCTGTGATGTAGTACATCTATTTTCAGGTGTTAGCACCACAGTTTCAGGAGCTCCGGTTTACCATTGGAAGACCGACTCCTTGGTTTCCTTCACCAGCGTACTTTAGCATTCGTTCCCTACTCTTAGCTGCTAGAGTAGCCCTACGGATGTTGCTTGGTTGTGTTCACTTCTCACAGGGTCCTACCCAGTTAGGGTAGGTGCTACCACTGTGACCCTTCTGATGATACTTCACTTCTATACATGATTACCATCCTCAGGTAGTAGGTGTGTCTCTTTCACTACCTAGAGCTGCTTCCCTCCTTGTGGTGTAGTATACCTTGCCCCGGATACTAACATCACCACTTTGGGAACTTTGATCTTTTAGCAGAAGATCAGTTCTACTACTGCTGTCGTGACCCATTTTACCATTCATGTGCTAGGCTCAGTTGCCAGATTAGTCCTATGAATGAGTTGAGGTCACTTTCACTTCCCACAGGGTCCCACTAGTTTGTGTGAGTGTTACCACTGTGAGGTTTTACTTACTCAGAGTCGTTGCCCTCAGTAGAGAGGGTACTCCATTCACTACTTTGACTCTTTTTCTCCTACTTGGTGATACAAAGCATCATGCCTTAGATGTTGTCATCACCTACTCCTTGAGCTTTGATCCTCTAGTAGAGAGTCAGCCCTTTCAGATATTTTTACCACTTGTTTTTCCATTGAGACCCCACTCCTAGCTGCCGGAGAGGTCCCTTGGATGTTTTGATACCACTTCTACTTCTTACAGGGTCCCCACCACTTAGTGTGGGTCTGCCACTGTAGCTCCTTTGAGGAGTGTTTTTACTAGGCTTAGTCCTACTTGCTGTAGTAGAGGTGTCCCCTCGCTACTTCAGTTCCTTTGGCTTCGTTGGAATGAGGTTACCCCTTTTACACACTCTACTGAGGGTGTATCTCTTCCAGCTTTGTTTGGGAGACATCACACTGATGTCTTCCTCCCCTTTTGTGTAGGGTTAGGGCTCTTTAAGAGATCTCGACGGCATTTGGATACTCATGGCCACGACGATTTGTCCTCTACCATGTGGTTACCAGAGCGCTAGCTTGAGATTCCTTAGGTAACTCTACCCTTTAAAATTTTTACATATACCTTTCCTTTCGTGACCTTTTTATCCTAGTGCCGACATATGCGCCGGGAGGATATTAGGTTTCTAGTTGAGAGAGCCCGACAGAGTCCCTGGGAGGCATTCCTCACCACCCTTTCCTCTTCACATCATTGCTGGCATATGCGCCAGATGATGGTGTTGAGGATTTTATCTTTATTCTACTGCAGGCATATGCGCCAAGTAGAGACTCTGCCACAGGCACATACACCGGGCAGAGGTGACCTTTCGTTACCTTTTTATCCTAGTGCCGACATATGCGCCGGGAGGATATTAGGTTTCTAGTTGAGAGAGCCCGACAGAGTCCCTGGGAGGCATTCCTCACCACCCTTTCCTCTTCACATCATTGCTGGCATATGCGCCAGATGATGGTGTTGAGGATTTTGTCTTTATTCTACTGCAGGCATATGCGCCAAGTAGAGACTCTGCCACAGGCACATACACCGGGCAGAGGTGACCTTTTGCTACCTTTTTATCCTAGTGCCGACATATGCGCCGGGAGGATATTAGGTTTCTAGTTGAGAGAGCCCGACAGAGTCCCTGGGAGGCATTCCTCACCACCCTTTCCTCTTCACATCATTGCTGGCATATGCGCCAGATGATGGTGTTGAGGATTTTGTCTTTATTCTACTGCAGGCATATGCGCCAAGTAGAGACTCTGCCACAGGCACATACACCGGGCAGAGGTGACCTTTTGTTACCTTTTTATCCTAGTGCCGGCATATGCGCTGGGTGGATATTAGGTTTCTAGTTGAGAGAGCCCGACAGAGTCCCTGGGAGGCATTCCTCACCACCCTTTTCTCTTCACATCATTGCTGACATATGCGCCAGATGATTGTGTTGAGTGTTTTATCTTTATTCTACTCTAGGCATATGCGCCAAGTAGAGACTCTGCCACAGGCACATACACCGGGCGGAGGTGACCTTTCTTTTCCTTCTATCCTAGTGCAGGCATATGCGCCTGGTGGATATTAGGGTTTTCTTGTTGAGAGAGCCCGACAGAGTCCCTGGGAGGCTTTCCTCAACACTTTTTCCTCCTCATATCATCGCAGGCATATGCGCCGGGTGATTATGTTGAGTGCTTTTTCTTTATCCTACTACAGGCATATGCGCCGGGTAGGGACTCTGCTACAGGGACATACACCGAGCAGAGGTGACTCTTTCCTCTCCACATCATTGCTGGCATATGCGCCAGATGACTGTGTTGAGTGTTCTTCTGTTACACTTCTTTTGGCATATGCGCCAAATAGAGACCCTGCTGCAGGCACATACACCGGGCAGAGGTTTTCTTTTTCTTTTGTCCTACTGCAGGCATATGCGCCGAGTGGACATCGACTTACTTGGTAGAGAGGGTCTGACAGAGTACCTGGCAGGAACTCCTCGCCACTCCTTTTCCCTGAGTGTCTTGTTCCGATTAGGCAGACACTAGGCGTCGTGATTCTTTTGTTTGCTGACCCGATTTTGTCAGGCAGATACTGAGTCACCCCAATCCACTGCTATGAAATGGGCAGGAGGAGATGGGATCTTTTCACCTTCTATCCTGCTATTTGAAATGAACAGGCGGGAAGCTGGTTTGACTTACTTGGTAGAGAGGGCCTGACAGAGCACCTGGCAGGAACTCCTCGCCACTCTTTTTCCCTGAGTGTCTTGTTCCGATTAGGCAGACACCAGGCGTTGTGATTCGTTTGTTTGCTGACCCGATTTTATCAGGCAAATACTGAGTCACCTCAATCCACTATCCTGAAATAGGTAGGAGGATATGGGACCCTTTCACCTTCTATTCTGCTGACTCGATACAGTCGGACAGATAGTGGGTATACTCTCACCACCTTACTTTTGATTCTTCTCTTGGCTCTGCTTCTTCTACAGGGCGAGGCCGGAAGAGAATCCCTCTACCTTTTTTACCTTGGTGGTGATTTGTACTGTTAATTCTCTTTTCGACTCTGCCCTCACCATAGGGCAAGGCTATGGGAGAATTTCTTTATCTGTTGCACCCTAGAGGTGACTTTTACTTTGGATTCTCTTTTCTGTTTTGCCCTTGTTATGGGGCAAGACCCTGAGAGATTCCCCTTACTTTGTTTTCACCTTCCTAGGTGATCTTTACTGTAGGTGTCACCCTCGGCTCTGCCCTTGTTGAGGGGTAAGGCCAGGAGAAGACCCTTATACTGGTTCACTGTCTCAGTGATACCTTGCTTGTGCACTGCTGTTTTTACTCTCCCCTAGGCTCTACCCTCGCTGTAGGATAAGGCCAGTGGATGAGTATCTTGCCTTTACCTCCACCTTTGTTGATACCCTTTCACTCTTTTACTTGTGCTCTTTACTCTACTTTTCAGTGGCATTGTCGGTCAACGCCAACACGAGCGGTTCACTAGTTGTTCGCCACTCCTGTTGGGGGTCCGTTTGTTGACCTCGATTTTTGTTCGAGTGTCATTGAGGGCCTTTGATTGATTTAATCAAGCCCATAAGGCTCAATTCGAGCACAAATCGGCTCGAGTTGAGTCGAATTAGGCTCGATCGGGATCAATTAGTCTTCCTTGGCCACATCGAGTTTGTTATGATTTGAGTCATCATTTTATTTAAATTTAATTGGGTTAATTTGACCAAATTAAATTAAATTTTGAATTGACTCGAATCTAATTTTGAGCTTAAATTTATTATTAAATCAAGCAATTAAATCGATGGCTAAATCACTTCAATTCCCTCTTAATTAGCCTTAGGATGAATCCTAGCCGTAGATCTAAGGGTTTGACCATTTAAATACTCTTTTAGAGCTTCATGAGAGAGGGGCTTCTATTCTCTCCCTAGCCACTCTCAACCCTCACTTTTTGGTGTGAGAGCTCTTCCAACTTCTCTCACCTTCTTTCACTCAAATCCACCTGTCAAACTCCGTCGGCGGCGATCCTCCAACAAGATCAAGGCTAGATTCATCCAAGGCCTCGATCCGGTTGATCCAAAGCTTGTTTGATCGTGATTTCAATTAGAGGAATATACGAGGACAATCTACAAGCTCAACCGTATAAAGAACTTGAAGATCCAACGGTGAGATTCCTCAAAACTTTAGATCTAGGTCACTACACTTAGATCTATATAGTTTTTTTTTAAGTGCTTTTTAGATCTTTCAAATATCATCCCATGCTTTCTCTTCATGATACTAATCTATATTTAAAATTTCATTAAGTTTAGATGTCTCAATCGAGAGAATGAATTTTTTTTGTTTCTCTTTTCTTTTCTTCATTTAAAAATTATATTTATTATGTTTAATATTATTATTATTTTAAGTAATTTTTAATTTTGGATTGTCATAATTTAGTTTGTCTTTGAATTCAAATTTCCCCAAATTTGAAATTCAAATTCTTTCATAAATTATAAAATCTATTTTCATGAAAGTTTTTTTAAATTTTCCCTCCATTGGATTTTGAATTAATTATGATGATATTATTCATTCTAAATCCAACCTCTAAAATTAAGGAAGCATTAAAGCCTCCTTAATTCCCTCCATGAATTTTGAATTTGAAATCCTTAATTCCCTCCATGAATTTTGAATTTCAAAATTCAAACATCCCTTAATTACTTTCATAAAATATTATTTTATTCTATTTTAATAATTATTTTTAAATTCTTACTATTTTAAATTATTTTTAAATCCCTTTATTACTTTAAACTTCTAAAATGCATAACTTTCTCGTTTTTAATCCGCTGTCGATGCACAGCACCTTGTTTTGGGTGTATTTGGAATTCTGCATAGTTTACGACTATTTTTAGATAAAAATTATGTTTATATTTTCTGTTATTCCAAAAACAGTAAAACAGCATTATTTTAAAATATTCTTTTATTGTAGTTAAACTTGTAAATTGCATATCTTCTTCGTTTTAAATCCGCTGTCAACGCACAGCACCTTGATTTGAGCGTATTTGAATTCTGCACACTCTAAAATTAGCTTTGCTCAAAAAGTTTTGATCTGTATGCAGTTATTTTGAAAACAGTCGATAGCACTATTTTAAAACTATTTAATTATTGTCTTTAAACTTTGAAATTGCGTAACTTTCTCGTTTTTAGTCGGATTTTGATGCGCAGCATCTTGTTTTGGGTTTATTTTGAATTCTGCATATTTTAAGACTATTTTTAAATAAAAATTACATCTGTATTTTCTGTTATTCCAAAAACAGTGAAATGACACTATTTTAAAATATTATATTATTGTGTTTAAACTTCGGAAAATCATATTTTCGTTGTTTTAAATCGGATTTTGACGTATAACCCCTCAATCTTTTTAGAAAGACGAGCTTTATGTTTTGAAACCATTTTCAGCCCTTGGTTTTGGCTGTTTTGACAGGTTTTAGTTTTCGATCGCTATTCCGAGTCTTTTCCTTACTAATTAAATACTCATTATTATAATTATTTTAAAATATAAATTATTTTCAAACCCTTTTTTTTGAAACCTCGATGGGGTGGTCAGTGGGTTTCCCTATGCTTATGTATTATTAATTGAATTATTTTCAATTATTTTATTTTCCAAAAATATCCTTATATCGATAAGTACTTTTAAACTATTTTAAAACTATTTATACATAAATCCTAATTTTGGGAGACTCGCTACTTCGTGAAATTTCAGACATGGGTTCTAGATATGAAGAGCAATCATGGGGGAGTGGGTTAGTGGGTGATTGAGTTCCAATCATTCACTAATCCCTTCATTAAGTGTCTGTACTTTTATTTTTGCGTAGAATGCATGTACAGGATCGCACCACGAGCACTTAGCCTAGGCTCTCCTAGATTTAAGGACATGGTGTGTTTATTTCATTTTTGTACTCCCCTGCATTTATTACCTCGAGGGTTAGACAAAACATCACTTTAAACTCCTACAACGTAGTGACACCCTAAGGACAAAAATTAAGGACCTGTCTAGCAAACTTAGAAGTTTCCTAGGGACTAGGATAGACCCCAGAATGACATGAAAACTTCAACATTTAAACTTAGTGACATCATAAACCTCCCTGAATTTTCTAGGATTTTTTTTAGGAGCCTTTAGACTTCTTAATTAACTAACCCTAATTAACTGGTTAATTAAGGCCCCGAGACCTTCCGGAAAATACAATAAATATATTTTAGGTCAGAAAATTGCCCACCATAGCTTGAATTGTTTAGAATCTGACCATTGACCTTAGATAAATAGGGCTTCCTAGTTTGACTTTAGGTTGACCCCTAATTTGACCATAGGTGGAAATTACCTTTTTGCCCCTAATAAACTATTAAAGATTACTAAAAATCCCAAATCCCCTCCAAACCCTAGGGGATCACTTTCTCAGGTCATCCCTGACTTTTGGGAGTGATTCGACTCAGTTTGGGGCTGATTTGGGCCAAAATTGCAAAATAGGGCCTTCTTCTAATTAATTTAGAAAATTCCATAAATACCCCGATTTTAGAAAATTCATAACTAATTGTAGAAAATTCCAAATTAGGCAAACTCACTTGCATTAGACTCCAATTAGAGTCTAGTATTTATTAAAAATATTAGATGTCCAGAAATTGGCCTAGATTAGAAAGTCAACTTTTTGGTCAACCCTAGTCTATAGGATAGGGCCCGAAATTTAGAAAATTCATAACTTTGCCTAGAAAACTCCAATTTCAGTGTACTACCTGGCTAACTACTCGTATTGAGGTCTAGTATTTTCCTAGAATGTTAGGAGACCCAGGATTAGTCTTTTTCCCATAGTGACTTTTTGGACCCTTAACTTAGTTCCTAGGAGGACCTAGAACTTTCTAAAATTGGCTAATATCACTTAAACTTTAAATGTCAGTATCCTAAGCTCTTAAAATTGAACAACAAACTGAAATAATTAAAATGGACCTGATTCACTAATATTTGAATTTCAATTAAAATTTCCTTTTCTGGCCTACAACAGACCTGAACTTTAGACAATTTTAACTAATTACCCTACTTAGGATCTATCTAAACCACACTAGTCTTACACACACATAGAATTGTTTGCTAGGGCACCACTTCTAGATCTAGGTCAGGCCGCTGGGTTTTATTTTTCTGCTGTGTGCCGGAGCTTTCCGTGGTTTTCATTGCATGCTGTCTGAAAATTGAATTGCTGTGTTTGCCTACTTTTTCTGCACTCTGTGATGTGATGAACGCTAGATTTACCCCTAGGTTAGGAACGACATATATGTATACTGTTCTTCCATGCAGGTGGCCATGCTCAAGCTAATAAAAGGGGGGAGCATCATAATGATTTCTAATAATGTTTTATGCAGGTGCTTGCTCAGCTTCCCCCCAAATAAAAATGAGAGCTAAATTAATAATTATAACTGCACAGATGGAGCTGCTTAACCCTCATAATTAAGAGCATGGCTTGGCACAGGGTCAATGGTGTTAGCATTTTTATTTCTATATAAACTGCTTGGGATGATTTTTACTAGGATAACCTTGCAGGGATTCTTAGATTTACTGTTTTCAATTAATGTAATTTGTATGTAATAATTGTTAAGAGTTGTGAAAGCAACTATGAGTCGGGATATTCTTATCCAACTCAGACTCCAAAAGAAGAAGGCATCCCTAAAGGGGAGAGTCTTCTTCCATTTGGAAGACTGAGTTGGATGGCTTTAGATATCCAAAGAGAAAAGGCAATACCCCCCCTAAAGGGAGAATTGTCTCTTCGTTTGGATATTCAAGCCACGACGGATCTAAGGAGTCCAAGGAGGAGAGTTCCAAGGAGTCCAAGGAGGAGATTTCCAAGGAGTCCAAGGAGGAGAGTTCCAAGGAGTCCAAGGAGAAGATATCCATAAAGCTAAAGATTGAAGACCCAATATCCCACTCAAAGTTGTTGGCGTCTGTCATAGGCTTAGAAATCCGGGTTGTTGGCAGTGGTGCCCGGCCACTTTACTTTCTGTAAATTTTGGTTGTAATAAGGGCAGTTTGCCTATGGACATTTAGTTGATTATTTTTGTGGATTTATATTGATGTGCTTACCTGATTGTGCTTAGAAATATCTGCTTTTTCTAGGTTTCTTTCTTGCATGCCGATTTTGTTTTAGCCTGGATTGCGTTAGGCTCTTTTAAGGATTATAAAAACTTTTCTACTCATAACTAATTTCCTAAATTTTAAGACTTTAAACAACATAGAAACCTAACGAACTTAGGGAATTGCCGGAATCGTCCGGGGTCGCATGCATATTACTGCATTCTTCTTCCCTTCTTATAAGACATCTCCCTGCCTGCGGGTAGAGTCCGGATAATCTGGCCTATGAGGATGAAGTGCCGGACCTAGGGAGACTCAGTCTTTTCTAAAAATTTATTTTCTATAAGCCTGTTTTTAAAAGTTCTATAGCATTCATGAGCTGACAATTCAACTAGCATGCATTGCATTAGTGACCAACTAATTAAAATTTAATTGCATTAGCTAGGAGCATCTAACCCACATAAGTCCAGGATCACTTAGGAAATCCTCTAGATGTCGGTCCTATTTCCAATAACTGTGCCACCCACCCATCTTTCATAATTATCTGGATATCATGGTTTTAAAGCGACTAGGTGGTTAGCTGGCTCCCCCATCCAGGCCGGGATAAGTCCAGGTTTTGCACTGCATTAGCTAGGACACGGGTCTTAGTGTTTCGTAGAGCACTAAGCCCAACCTAGATTTAGGATTCGAGGTTACTACATTCGGTCTCGTAGTATGCCTTAAATAGTAGGTAGGTTCCTTCTTTCAGGGACTATAAATCCTACTTATCCGCGTCACAGGATGACGCCACCTCCATCCTTCTCTTACGCATGTGATCGATTGCTTGTCTTTCTTTCTCCAGTTTCTCTTTAGTACCCTAGAGCCTCTGAATGCTGGTGTGAACCGTGCATGTTGATTCAGCCCTTCGGACCCTTCTTCCTCTTGGATAGGATTTCCTAGTCTATACCCATGTGCCAATCTCACTTTAGGAGAGGATAATGTATGATCCTTAATCGAGAGTTTTCTCAGGCTCCGGCCTGGGATGTAATTAACCACGGGGGCTTGCGCCCGTGGGAAACTTGATCCCACATCTACTAAACCCCATTCGATCTCTCATATCGGATGGGGGAAACCCGTGATTTGGTTATGTATATTACTATCCATCGGGGTATGTTGGCGACAGTCTCTATCCCCAATGGTCAGTCGTATGCACGATCCAATCTGTCCCTTCCAATTGACCCGTTCGCACGGTGCTCTTTCGGAGGTCCACAATACCAAAAGCACTGTGGGGTTTAATTGAAAAAAAAAGCATAAGCTTTTCATGATATGCAATAGTGAATAGTTCGAACACTCTCGTAGCGTCAAAACCTCAGCTAGATCTCTTTTTTTCTTTTCATAGGTTTACACTTAAAAAAAAAAATCTCATTGAATGATACTTTTGAAGCATAGGATTCAGCTGAATGCCTTTTTTGCTTTCAACAATGGGGGATTTAGAAGCATTTAATGAATTGTAGTTTTGCTTTTGTCTATATGATAACAAAATGTATGAAATGAAACAATTGATTTTTTTCATGTCTTTTTGCATTTGTAGAGCTTGTCTTGAGGATAGCTTTTATATGTTCTTCTATTTGTTGGGTTATTGGGTGGATTTAGGAAAATATTTTTTGAATGAAGCTTTTGAAGCACATAATTTATCCAAATTTTGTAAGTTTTTGCATTTATGATTGCTCTATTCAATGAAATTAACTTTTTGCATTTTCTGACTGCTCTATTCAATACCCCACCAATCCATTAAAAGAAAAAAAAAAGTAATTTATGGGATTGGGAGGAAGAATATATGGAACAATTTCGTTGCTTGTTGCTAGCACAAACGTTTTAAAAATAATAAAATTGATACGTCAGTATGAATTTATCTTGATCGAGCACGAATCTCGAGGCGAAAAGCTAAGTTGGAAACTTTAAAAATTAAAATCAAAAGCACCCGAACTCCGATTTCTGCAAGCTTGCAGTCAAACTGAGCATCTCGGAAATACGAACCCAACGACACCAAGTTCAACCCAATCCGAGCCCAAATGAGTCTGAATCAAGGGCCCGAAGCGCTGTTGCAAGGTTCAAACCGCAATTTGAGTTACCAAATGGTCTCCGATTTTTACGAGCTTATACTCGAATCGAACGGCTCGATGAGACAAATCCAACGAGTCTAAGATTACCAAATTCCGACATCACTAAGACCTTCAAATGTCCAACAAACGGTGCATGATTGTAGGATTCAATATCGGCCGTCCATTCGACCACTCCTTATTCGCCCCTGATCTCAAGCCTATTTACGGGCCATGCCACTCCAGAAAATCTATAAATATAGCCCTCATTCTTCACAAAGGGGGGGAGCCAAGCAAGAAGAGAGAAGGAAGATGAGAAGGAAGAAGCTCCTCCTCGACCACCGCCGGAACCTCGCCGGGCCACCGCAGGAGCCTCGCCGGACTACCGTCGAACCACCGCCGGAGCCTCGCCGGACCATCGCCGAAGTTTTGCCGCACCACCACCTCAAGGCCCGACGTTCAGGCCCGATGTCCAGGCCCGACGTTCAGGCCCGACTTTCAGGCTAGACGTTCTGCTGAAGACCCAACGTTCTGCTCAAGGCCCGACGTTCAGGCCTGACGTCTTCATCTGAGGCCCTCACATTCCTTAGAGGCCCTCACCTTTGCCAGAGGCCCTCACCTTCGCCAGAGGCCCTCACCTTCGCTAGAGGCCCTCACCTTCGCCAGAGGCCCTCACTTTTACCAGCGGCCTTCACCTTCGCCAGAGGCCCTCACCTTTGCCAAAGGCCCTTGTCTTCGCCAGATCATCATCAAAGGCCGTGTGCTCCACCAGAACATCACATGGGGCCTAGACTTCCGCCGAACCACTACTTGAGGCCTTGAACTCCACCAGGCCACCACCTGATGCCCACAGTTCTCCTAGAATACTGCCGACTACGGTCATTTCGACCTCCGTCGCCTACTGCGGTCCGTCCGATCTCCATCACCAGACAACGGTCTTTCTGACCCAGGTCTCCTGCCGACTATGGTCCTTCCGACCTTCGTCGCCTACTATGGTCCTTCCGACCTCCATTACCATACAACGGTCTTTCTGACCCAGGTCTCCTGCCGACTACGGTCCTTCCGACCTCCGTCGCCTACTACGGTCTTTCCGACCTCCATCAACAAACAACGGTCTTTCTAACCCCAGTCTCCTGCCGACTACGGTCCTTCCGACCTCCGTCGCCTACTACGGTCCGTCCGACCTCCATCAACAGACAACGGTCTTTCTGACCCCGGTCTCCTGCCGACTACGATCCTTCCGACCAAATAAACATGTACATGTAACTCCTACCATGTAATGCAATCTATATGATGTATATTTGCTACATCAATACAAGGCCTTCTCCAAAGGAAGGGCCTCATTTGTAATCGACTGCAAATACTAGTGGAATCATTTTCAACTGGGCCAGACCCCGTGGTTTTTCCCCCTTTTCAGGGGTTTTCCACGTAAAAACTCTGGTGTCTCTTATGAATGTTTCACCCCCTCTCTTATTTGCTTGTGTGCTGGATCTTCGTACAAGGCTAAGACGTTAAACCATATATTTCTCTACCGCCGCGAATATTCTAGGACACAACAAAAATTATTTAAGAAAAGTTTAATAAATTTTTTTTACAAAATTTATAATCTATAAAAAGTTATATTTATTAAATATTTTAATTAAAAATAACTAAATTACTCTCACACTTAATAACATCAACTATACCATTAAATGTCAAGATAAAAAAAATATCCCTTTTTAGGATGTTGAGAGACCAAATTGATCCCTTAAAGATCCCTCAGTAAGAATTGAGAGACCATTCTGATCTTTTTTTCTCGAAATAAATTATGAAGAGCCAAATAACCAAATAGGAGATATGCTTGAAGAATTTGAGGCTGACGAATTTGGAGCAGACATTAGCACATGGTTGCATGGTGGGAAACTTTTGGACGTAATAAATATGGGAATCAAATGTGGAAGCAGTAGATGTAACAACTACATTATGATATTATGGATATTATGGAGGCTCATAAGCTCGTTATTGTGATTGAGACTACTGAGATTTTTGTTGAACTTAATAATTTATTAGGATATTAAGCATTTCAATGACGCAACTCTCATCAGCCACTAGTTTGCTAACTACAAAATCAATAAAGAGAATAAGGCTACAAAGAAGAATATTAGGGGATTTTGGGCTATTTAAGGCCGGGGGAGATTGCCCAGGCCAGGTTAGAGTTTACTTTTAGCTTGTTTTTACAATAGTTTTTTTTTTTTTGGGGTTTTGAGTTCTTAGTGACTGCTAGGAATTGTAGGAGAGACAATTCACTTCTCGAATAATGAATCTACTTGTATCTTGTATTTCTTTGCTTGGAGATTAATAATTACAACCCAATTGACATTATTTCTGGATTTATTTGGAGAAATAAGTTTACTGCGAGAAATATGCAAACATATTACGTGCTGGTCTTAATAATTAAGTGTTTCTTTCACTCATGGTGAGAATGGCTTTGTTGGGCTTCCATTTGAAGCTCTCGTCTAATCATTATTTTTCTGTTGCCTGTCAACAATCATTCATATTAAGCATAGAATAATTTCTCGTGTGGATATATTATTCTATGCGGAGTCTAGACATAGCTTGTATTTGGACTCCAATCAAAATATGTCACGTTGCCTGTACCCATACTGCGTACATGTGCGGAGTCCGAATACATCTGGACACTAATCAAAATAGATCACGCCGTCTATACATAGCCTGCGTACATATGCGAAGTCCGGACTCTACACAAGATGTATATAATATACATCGGCCTTAGAAAGGATGTGATTTGAATTCGTGGCCTTGCCACTTGGAGCAACAACCTTCATTGGAGGATATCGGAGTTTGTGGCCCAAATTATGTTGGGCAAGGGCCTACAAGCTCTCAATGTCATATTAAATAATGCATTTAAAGCATTAATGAAACTAAACAAGATATCAACAATTGTATCCAAGGTGCTCTTAGACTGTTTTCTTCATTTTATTTTATTTATATTTTTAATATAAAATTTAGTATATTTGATATCATAATTTTTTAAAAAATATCAAATATGTTGATTAATTTAAATAGAAATGGTAATGATACCGGCGGCGTGGAAATGATGGCATCTAGCAAGGCGATGATGATGATGATTATCATTGACGGCCGGCAACAATGGTTGATAGTGGGAGCGGTTGACGATAATACTTATTTTTTAAAATCCTGAAATATATCAAAATTATTTTGAGTGCTTGCTTTTAAATATTAATTGACTTCGTTTTAAAAATAAAAAATAAAACTAGTTAAATGATATATTAAATTAAGCAAATTTTTTATTTTGAACATATTTTTTATTGCTTTATGAAGCAAATTTTTATTATGAAAAATTTTGTACTAAGAAATTGATCCATAGAGCAATAAGATTTAGAAAAATTATTTTGATCTTGCCATACTAGTAGGTATTGCAGTACTTGGTAAAACATTTTTGGTAGTTTTATGATGAAACTACTATGTATAAATTAATGCTTCTTTGAATGACTTGGGGCCTACATTCAGTCCTCCTTATCTCATTTCAAAATAACTAGTTTATTTGTATATAATTTAATTAAAATCATGTACACTCATGATCTTGTGGGTGAGTACTCAACATGCATCGGGGGATAAATCGATTTACATTAAGAATCACTGTATATTTTATATTACTGCAATCCTCACTATGTAGTGTGCAACACTTAACCACGCTGCGACTACGGTAAATTCTGATATGCTGCTTGAAAGTTTGCAATCATAGTAAAGGGCAATAAGCCTTAAGGCCATCAGTCTGTGACAGAATGCGTTCAAAAAATATAGAAAGTGGGTGGATATAAGTGGGTACGACATCATGATAGTCACCATGGGTGGGCGTGGTTGGGCAAAGCCTGTCCGCATAAAACATAGGTATCCAATGAGTACCCAACCAAGACCCCATATAGGGCTTTGATGCTAAGGAAGATGTTGATTCTAAGAGAATTTATGACCTAAATGTGATCAGTATTGCCGAGGATGGTTCTTTCAAAAAACCTGGTATTCGTAAACGTAGAAAAGCCAAAAGGAAATGATTTTGGTTTTCTTTTCTCTTCTGTTCATGTTTTGTTGGCTTGGGGCTGCCGCACGGCGGATTCTGCTGGATTTTTTATTTATTTGAGGGTTCTGGTTGTTAATTGTTTCAGTAGATTTTGGGTTGTGTTGTTTTTGTCTTTGTGGAGGTTGTTGTTCTGCTTATTCCTTGCAGAACAACAACAGTCAATAATCTGAGTGGGTTTTCTCCCAAAAAAAAGAAAAAAAAAAAGGGCGTTATCTACAAATATCAGAAAGTTGAAATCTGAACAGCAGTCAATAATCAGAAAATATATCCGTTTAAACAAAACCAATCACCACACTCATAAGCATCTTCCAAATAGAGTTTGCAGCGCTCGCTCTTGAAAGCTCTAATGGCGGAAACCTTAGCTATGATCTCTGAGTCATCTCCTTGAAAACCAATGCACCCATTCACATTCAATTCCTGCAACTGTTTGCAGCCTTTCACTATATTCAGCAGCTCTTTTTTAGATAGATAAGATCCGCTCAAGTCCAATTTCTTAATCTGTGGAACATAACTAACAATCGCCATGGCATCCTCTTCTCTTATCTCCCCTGAAATAATCAGCTCCGAAAACTTGTTACAGCAAAGGCTAATGTTCTTCAGCAATTCAGGCAAATTCGAAGGGCTGAATTTCAGTTCTAGCCGCTCCAGATCTTTCCATTTGCATACAAGTTCTGAAATCATCGCTTCATCATCGGAGTTGAGAATTGGCAGAGCAACAGACCTCAGCTTTGGACACCTAAAGCAGTAGAATCTCTTCATAATTAGAACAATTCAATTCATGAATCATAATTTTTTAAAGTGAACTTACTCGTTGGAAATGAACTTCAGATCCTCTGAGGAAGTGAATTTCAGTGGAAGCCTTAACTCAGTTACAGAACTCCTGCTGTTCTTAACGGCTAGTTTTAAGAAGTATGTGAATGAGAAGCAAGGAAGGGAGTAAACAAAAGTGAAGGTTTTGGAGAAATTGCTCCATGGAAGAACGTCGACTCGCCGGAAGTCGAGCTTTTTCCAGCAGAGAGGATGCCGGACGGCGGCGAGCCATGATCTGCAGACGAAGGGGACGACGAGGGTGAGGTCGTCGAGGCCGAGCTTCATGAAGATTTCAGCCAAGCAGTTTATCTCCATTTCTGACCATGATATTCTGCTATCCATGGTTAGATTCTGGGACGTGATTTGGAAGGAGAATGAACTCCTTCGATTGGGTTTATATAATGTTTTGAAATTATTAAATATAGGCGCATAAGTTAGGTGGAATCGTGGAAATCGTTTAAGATGATATTTGATTTCGGTTTAAGAGATTAGAGTTATCTTTAATTTGTGATTAGGATTCAAATAGGAAGATTAGAGTTATCTTTAATTTGTGATTAGGATTCAAATAGGAAGATTAGAGTTATCTTTAATTTGTGATTAGGATTCAAATAGGAAGACAAGTTGGATAAGGAAATTTGAACTACCGCTACCTTTTTTCTTCCATTGAAAATTCATTCTTTAGATTTCTAAGTGGAATTTTGAAATCCGTACATTCTTTGATTCAAAGTTGCTGTCAGTTCTAAAATTTTTATTGGTCGTTGTTTAACTTTTTTCAAAAATGAGAACTTTGCGTCGTCTAAATTTTGAACGCGGGAATTGCTCGTAAATAGAAAAAGGGAGTTTACATATATTTCACTTTATTTCATATTATTTATATGTCTAACATTTAAATTTTAAAATTTTAATATTACATGTCTATCATCTATAGAATAAATGTAAATATATGAAATGAAATATTAAAATTTATAGGGTGATATGGGTGTTAATAATGAAATATATGAGTAATATACTTTATATTAAAATTTTATATGAGCGGTAGGAATATAATATTAAATTTTTTGGTGTTAGATATATAAATAATATGAAATGAGACGGTATGGCATGTATATAAATCTCCCATAGAAAAAAGATTTTTTTTAATAAAATTAAAAAATTTGTTCATGGATACATTTACGGATGTAAATTAAAAACGGGTAGAGTTAAGCTCGATTAATCCTAGCTTGAACTTGATTAATTTTTCAAGTTCGAGCTCGAGCTTAAATCTATGAGTTCAAGTTGGCTCCCGAACGGGATCATTTATTATGAAAGAGAAAAATAATTATGATTCAAATAATTATTATAATGTAATTTTTAGGCATTAATCTTATATAGAGTTTTGTTTGATTGATTGAAAAATAAATGTAGTGTGAAACGAATGTATTCTATTTGAAATAATTTGATGTTATTTTTAAGAGTGCAAAATACATATGATTACTTTTCTTTTTTAATTAAAGTAAAATGAATGCAGTGTAAAATCTAAAGATAATAGTCGTTGATGACCAGTAGTGGCGATGGTGGCCCCTACCGATGTGATGATGGCCGACAATGGTGATCTCTAGTGATGGCTGTGGCCAGTGCTAGTGGCGATGTGTGATGGGTAAAAGATGTGGTTGGCAGCCAGTGATGGGCAGTGTTGGAGGCAATGGCATTTGGAGGTTGGTGGCGGCGGCCACAGTAGCGATGGTTGGCGGCAACGATGAATGGTGGTAATGAAAATGAATTTATGGTGCATTTGAAAATTGCTCAAATTAGATTAATTATAGGTACACAAAATTTATGCTAGTGGGTGCATTTCAAATTTATCTTCAACCAAATTAAAAAAACCATTTCCACTTTTGACTTTCAACCATCAAATTTAAAGTTTATAAATTCAAACCATCTAAGTATAGAAGACACGAAACACTAGTAAATGTCACAATTTAGCCTAATGTCATTAGCATCTTAAGGAATTTCAGGGAAGCTTCATATGTGAAATATTTGGTCTAAATATTGTTAGAAAAAAAGTATTATTTATGATGATCTTTAAATGAAATATTAAAATTATCCTTTTTTAATGCCATAAAAATTAGAAGCATATATTATTTCAAAATTTTGTTAAGATTGTTTGATCATTAATTAAATACATCAAATATTTCATAAATTAGGGTTAATATTAGTGCTTAGATCATTAAGATTTTAAAATATTTATAATTTTAAATAAATTGGAATCAAACAAAGGGGGCAAAACCATCCTCTTTTTTTTTAGGCATAATTTTACGTATGAAACAGAAATAAAAAATTCTTTCATATAATTTGTGTAATTGTATTTATTGAAGGTGAGCAAAAAATAAAAATTTAATGTAAGCAATTGCTCATCTTGAGCTCTTCCTGATTTCACCCCTGATTAGATAAATATATGAATGTATGGTGATATTCTATATCTTCTATAATTTTTAATGAAAAATATTTTCATAAAAATTAGAATTTAAGATTATAATATTCAATATTTGCTATCTCACGTGATTTTCTTTTCCTTAGATTTTTTTTGTTCTTTGCAATCGCTACAATTTTGGTCATAAAGGTAGAATATATGCATTGATTCAACAATTTAATCAAAGAAAAAAATTAATTTAAAAATAATAACAAACTGAAATGATTTTTGAATTGCAAATACTATGATAAATGAAAATTATTCATTAAATCATAATAATTTTGATATTTTGTTTAATATTTAATATGGAGTGTAATTTTAGTAGTAATAGACCTAGTGAGATGATTGTGACTTTGAGCGATTAAGTCATTAATAAGAGTATAAGTTTTAGATATTTTGGATCTATTGTTCAGAGTGATGGTGAAGTAGACGGAGATATTATCAGCAGAATTCAAGTTTGATGGTTGAAGTGAAGGAATGCATTGGGCTTGTTGTGTGGTAGAAAATTTCACGTCAAACTTAAGGGAAAATTTTATAAAATGGTGGTGAGACCTTGATGGGGACTATCCTAGTACGCGGGACATCTTACCCACCTTACTCTTACCACTACTATAGTCATTATGTCTTTTCTGTTTTTGTGATGCACGTTCTCTTATTCCCTAACTAACTATAGCCTTTATAGTGGAAATGTACTGGGCACGTTATATATGCCTTTACAGGCGACTGCAGAAGATAGAAAAATATACTATCAATTCCAGTACACTGTTCCATTGGGTTTCTTGGTTTCCCTCTGTTTCTTGCAGGTGTTCGCCGTTGCTGCTCGGAACTTCCTCCAGGTGTGCGCCGCTGCTGATCGGAGCTTACATCAGGTTGGTATCAGAGCCAGTGATCGGGCTAATGGCTGCAGAGACTTCGCACAGAGCTGCCGACGATGATCGGAGCTTGGACGCCTTGTGGGCAGCGCAAGCTAGCACCACCCGGCAACTTAACGAATTGAGGACGGACTTCTACCGTACCTCCACAGAGCTGCGTACTGAACTCCTTGATCTTAAAACAACAGTTAGTACCGTGCCCGGACAGCCCCCAGTAGGGAATATACCGGCACCAAGAGTCCTGCCCGTCCGAGGCGGATACCAGAGGCAAGCGCGACCTGTGCTCGTGGACGCCTCTGATTCGGAGGATGGAGTGGATTTTCACCCCCATCTTGATAATGTGGAGTCTGAAGACGAGGGCCGTGTCCGTTATGATCGCCAGAGGCATCGGGGTCAGAATCATGGCGGAGCAGGTGAGTTCCGTCTAAAATTAGATATCCCTTTCTACGAAGGCCGGTTACACATCGAGGATTACCTCGATTGGGAACGAGCAGTTGAAGCATTCTTCGACTACATGGAAATCAGCCCTGACAAGCAGGTTAAATACGTGGCGTGCCGTTTGAAGGGCGGTGCTAGTGCATGGTGGCTTCAATTGTTGCAATCCCGGCGACGTGAAGGCAAAGGTCCGGTTCGTAGTTGGACAAGGATGAAGCAATTACTGCGGAATCATTTCTTACCAACTGATTATGAGCAAATATTGTATTTACAATATCAACAATGTGCACAAGGACACCGGACGGTGAGCGAGTACACGGAGGAATTTTATCGCCTGAGTGCTCGCAACAATCTCCAAGAATCTGAGACTCAGCTTGTCGCACGGTACATCGGAGGATTGAAGGACCTCATACAGGACAAGCTCGAACTTAATTCTGTTTGGACGGTATCTCAAGCGGTGAATTTCGCTTTAAAGGCCGAGACGCAGTTGCATCGCCAATCCCGCAGTCACTCTACACGCAAATATTATGGTGACTCCACAGGTGATCAGGCTAAGGTCAATTTTCCCACTCCTCGGCAATCCCCAAGTTCCCGTAATACTAGTAATCCCGTGATTACTCAACCAGCTAACCCTGCGGAGCCCAAGGTCCCAGCCAAATCCACTGCTCCTCTTCGGGACAACCCCTACAGCAAACCCAGTACCCTCAAGTGCTACAGGTGCTTCCAGCCGGGGCATAAGTCTAACGAATGTCCTAATCGGCAACGGATTCAAATACTGGAAGGGGAGGACCATAATGATGCAACTCTTCAGGACTTTGCGGAACAGGACGCGGAAGACGTTGAGGATGTGCATGCGGACGATGGTGACCCGCTTCTCTGTGTTATACAAAAATTATTGTTGGCACCACGGAGCCCAACTCCTTCACAGAGGAATGCATTATTTAGAACCCGCTGTACTATTAAAGGTAAAGTGTGTGATTTACTGATTGACAGCGGCTGTACCGAGAATGTCATATCTCGCTCTGTGGTTCAAGCTTTACAACTAAAAACCAGTAGTAATCCTCATCCGTACAAAGTTAGTTGGATTAAAAAGGGGACGGAAGTGACTGTGACCGATATATGCCGCGTTTCCTTCTCAATCGGCAAACATTACGTCTGCGACGTGTTGTGTGACGTCATAGACATGGATATCTGTCACTTGATTTTGGGCCGTCCATGGCAGTATGACATGGACGCGACCTACAACTGTAGACAAAATGTCTACACTCTTGAGTGGAAGGGCAGGAAGTTGCGATTGTTCCCACACGCCAACTCTGTTTCCAAGGCTGATATCAATCCTAGCGCAGTTTTCGTTGCCACAGGTAAACTGTTAGTGCAATCGCGGCAAGACATTAACTCTCTATTAGCACTTGTTGTCTCTGACAGTGCTATGGATTCTAAGCCGACAAGCTGCCCTGCGGAAATTCAAAATTTGCTACACAAATTTGCGGATATACTTCCGCCTGATTTGCCTTCCAAATTGCCTCCGACGCGCTCTATTCAGCACCAAATCGAATTCATCCCTGGAGCCACTCTTCCAAATCTGCCGCACTACCGTATGAGTCCAAAAGAATACTCCATACTCCAAGGCATTGTGGAGGAATTGTTGAGCAAAGAGCTGATTCAGCACAGTTTGAGCCCTTGTGCAGTGCCCGCACTAATCGTTCTAAAAAAGGATGGTCAGTGGAGGATGTGCGTCGACAGCCGAGCAATTAATAAAATCACAGTAAAATACCGGTTTCCTGTTATAACGCCCCAAGATCCGTGTAGCGAAAGGATTCATCTGATCGTTCTATTGCCTCTCTTTCTTTTTTTTTTTCTTTTTTTTCTATCAATCCCTTATCTGTTGTTCATATCAGTCCATGCATACATATATCCAGAGCCAGAGATAATGACATTACAAAAAGAAACAACAGCGGATACTATAATTCACATATAGTACAACAGAGTACAGACAAAAAGCGTCCAAAAGGGCATATACAATAGCCGCACCGGCTACAAAAAAAAGCCTACCAAGGCTACAAAACAAAGAGCTACAGAACTAAAAGCTACAGAACTCGGCAGAAAGATCTTCAAGCTGGAGGCCCTGCACCTGAAATTATTAACCACATATAATGAGCTTACTAGCCCAGCAGGTCACCAAAGCCTACAACTGAAATCAA
Organism: Dendrobium nobile; assembly: GCA_022539455.1. Taxonomy (NCBI): domain Eukaryota; kingdom Viridiplantae; phylum Streptophyta; class Magnoliopsida; order Asparagales; family Orchidaceae; genus Dendrobium; species Dendrobium nobile. Next base: position 5,028,122 of record CM039729.1, on the reverse strand, counting down.
AGCACGATCGAAACAATATGCAGGTCAATCGAGTCAAGTCAGCTACAATCAACGAATCTATGCAGGTACGGAAATCAAATCGAATCAGATACGTCAATAGTCAATAATCAATACAGCGATAAAAGCATCGATAAATCAATACTCCAGCAATCAAATCAATAAGTGCTTTCAATCAATGTCTATCCATCGTAGCAGTGCCTATCAATCAATACTATCATTTCAATCAATCGTGTCGTCCAACCGTGCCGTCTAGTCAATTCGTTGTATCTATATCATCTATTAAATCAGTCAATACTCTTGCCAATCGATCAATCCAATTATTCTATAAGATTTACTCGATGTCAATATGAAATATTCAATAACACTGCGGCAAATTCAATCATGACGACGTACGATGCTACAGTAGGAAAAAACATCTCAAAGTCAATAGAGCACTTTCCAGTCAATTATATCAATCAGTTGGGAATCCACAGAACGATCAAATCAACATATCGACAAAACAATCGAAATCAAATTCATAGAATGAAATCGTCAGGTCAATTGAAATCAATACAATCAATTCAATAAAGAAATCCATTCTACAATAACTCAGATCTATAAGGCAATAATCAATTCAATAAAGTCGATCCAGTCGATCAATCCAGTCAATCAATCAATCATCGGCACGATGAATCAATGTATCAATGCATCAATAGCATATCAGGATCTGTCGTATCCATAGTATCCATATGTCCATATCATATCCATATCGATGTCGATGTCGATATCTATCAATCGATACAATCTATATCAATGTCGATGTCAATATCTATGAATCAATACACAGAATCCATATCAATGTCGGTGCCGGTATCTATGAATCAATACAATCCATATCCATAATCCATAGTCCATAATCGATAATCCATAAATCAAGTCGATACAATCGATAGCGAGGAATCAATACAATACAATAAATCCGTCGATGAAATCCATACAATATCAATAAATCTATAAATCCACGTCAATATCGATAAATCAATCGGAAATCAATAAATCGATGCACATCAGGAAGTCCATACGATGCAAGATCATACAATGTCATACAATGGTCTTACTCGACAAGCACAAACACTAGTCATGATCAACCAGGTTCACTGGCTATTATCCATAGTGCTGTTGTAGAATCCGTTGCTGTTGTAGTCCGTTTAATACACGTTGGTCTATCAATAAGAGTCGTCACTCTTTTTGCCCGTCGGCCGCCCGTCGGCATATAAAACTCCTTATAACTCCCATCTATAGTGCTGTTGTAGAAATCCATAATCGATGTTTAAAGGAAAGCCCGTCGGCCCACCATCCTGTACAGGTCAAATCTATCTTCACCAACGTTCAACTAGGTTCCCACTTGTCTTTCAGTAACACAATCAATTCAATGAATAATCGATGCAATAAGCAATATTAAAGAAATCTAGAACAATCATATCAATAGTCATAGGCATATCGATTCAATCTATCAATTTCGGGAAAATCAGGAATCGTACGAAAATCGGGCAGAGTAACGGCAGTCTACAGAATTTACACAAAAATCTCCAGAAATTACAATCTACCAAATTAATACAGAACGTGCACAGCAACATTATAAGACTATTCTTCTACTGCTCAAACCAATTCGGACATCACAATAATTTGCAGTCAAAATAAAACCCCGCAGAATCAAAACGGACCGGACGAAATCTTCCAGAAAATACTTAAAACGTGCAGAATAATCATCTCTACAACATACCAAAAGTTATGCGGTGAAATCTTCGCCAGTACCAAACCAGGTACGAAAATCACTTACAAAAACATAAATCTGAGCACCAATTTGCAAAACCTCAAAATCTTCGAAAACAGAAGTAGGGTTCGGAATCCTTACAGCGAGACAAACAAATTATCCAACAGCAACGAACGACGAAAATCGCTCCGCGGGCCCCGAAATCGGACTTCTTTCCTTTGCCTTTTTCCTCTGTCTCTCTCAGGAAAAGATATTTTTATTTTTTTAAAATTTCTCTCTCCTCAAATCGAGCTGATTTCCTTATAACATAAAGCTGATCGGCCCGGCCGATCCACCTAATCGTCCTGGCCGATCAGAACAAAACCAATCGGCCCTGGACGATTTCTCAGGACGATGCGCTCGGGATTCTTGTCGTATCTGATCGTCCCAGGACGATCCAAAATCGGCCTGGACGATCCAGTCCAGAAATCACTCCAGAGAACATTCCAGAAATCAGCTGTTTTCAATGCATTGATCGGCCTGGACGATCCTCCCATCGTCCCGGCCGATCCTAGGAGAAAATCACTCTTCCAGCAGCTACAGCAAAGGAACGAGGTCTCACAATCTCCCCACCTTAGAAAAATGTCGTCCCGACATTTCCCTAAAAGTCCGAAGCAAAACGGAAGCAAAACGAAACAAAACAGATCTAATCCAATCAATCAGGCAACCAATGAATCGCACAAATCACAACGAAACAGACGATAAACAAAAACTCGTACCAGTCACATTAGCAGGCATTCCTGGAGCATCTTCCTCCATTTCTTGCTCATTTCCAACCAGATCAGTCGGGACAGTCGGAACAGTCGAAGCCATCGGAACAGGTACTTGCCTCCACCCAAAACTTGGGCATTCAGTCATCCGATGCCCACGTGCACCGCATCGAAAACATTGACCTGTCCGTCTATAACACTGTCCCATGTGCCTCCTGCCACAAGACGTACAAACAGGAGTGGTCCTCGGTCTGCTACTCTCCCCACTCTTCTTAACATGCCCAGAACGTTTAGCTGCGAGTTTGTCGCTCACCATCTGAGCGACCTTGTCAACAAATTTATCCATATTTTCGGATGAAAGTGGGAAGTTAGCAGCAGGTTCAGTCTCAATCTTCTTGCCTTTCCGATCCATTTGCCTGATCAATACAAATCAGTCAAACCAAATCAAACCACGGAGTCAAACACAGAAAACAAAATGAATCGAATAATGCAATTATCAACTCTGGATATAATCAAATCCTTTTCACTACACTCGCTCTGATACCAATTATAACGCCCCAAGATCCGTGTAGCGAAAGGATTCATCTGATCGTTCTATTGCCTCTCTTTCTTTTTTTTTTCTTTTTTTTCTATCAATCCCTTATCTGTTGTTCATATCAGTCCATGCATACATATATCCAGAGCCAGAGATAATGACATTACAAAAAGAAACAACAGCGGATACTATAATTCACATATAGTACAACAGAGTACAGACAAAAAGCGTCCAAAAGGGCATATACAATAGCCGCACCGGCTACAAAAGAAAGCCTACCAAGGCTACAAAATAAAGAGCTACAGAACTAAAAGCTACAGAACTCGGCAGAAAGATCTTCAAGCTGGAGGCCCTGCACCTGAAATTATTAACCACATATAATGAGCTTACTAGCCCAGCAGGTCACCAAAGCCTACAACTGAAATCAAAGCACGATCGAAACAATATGCAGGTCAATCGAGTCAAGTCAGCTACAATCAACGAATCTATGCAGGTACGGAAATCAAATCGAATCAGATACGTCAATAGTCAATAATCAATACAACGATAAAAGCATCGATAAATCAATACTCCAGCAATCAAATCAATAAGTGCTTTCAATCAATGTCTATCCATCGTAGCAGTGCCTATCAATCAATACTATCATTTCAATCAATCGTGTCGTCCAACCGTGCCGTCTAGTCAATTCGTTGTATCTATATCATCTATTAAATCAGTCAATACTCTTGCCAATCGATCAATCCAATTATTCTATAAGATTTACTCGATGTCAATATGAAATATTCAATAACACTGCGGCAAATTCAATCATGACGACGTACGATGCTACAGTAGGAAAAAACATCTCAAAGTCAATAGAGCACTTTCCAGTCAATTATATCAATCAGTTGGGAATCCACAGAACGATCAAATCAACATATCGACAAAACAATCGAAATCAAATTCATAGAATGAAATCGTCAGGTCAATTGAAATCAATACAATCAATTCAATAAAGAAATCCATTCTACAATAACTCAGATCTATAAGGCAATAATCAATTCAATAAAGTCGATCCAGTCGATCAATCCAGTCAATCAATCAATCATCGGCACGATGAATCAATGTATCAATGCATCAATAGCATATCAGGATCTGTCGTATCCATAGTATCCATATGTCCATATCATATCCATATCGATGTCGATGTCGATATCTATCAATCGATACAATCTATATCAATGTCGATGTCAATATCTATGAATCAATACACAGAATCCATATCAATGTCGGTGCCGGTATCTATGAATCAATACAATCCATATCCATAATCCATAGTCCATAATCGATAATCCATAAATCAAGTCGATACAATCGATAGCGAGGAATCAATACAATACAATAAATTCGTCGATGAAATCCATACAATATCAATAAATCTATAAATCCACGTCAATATCGATAAATCAATCGGAAATCAATAAATCGATGCACATCAGGAAGTCCATACGATGCAAGATCATACAATGTCATACAATGGTCTTACTCGACAAGCACAAACACTAGTCATGATCAACCAGGTTCACTGGCTATTATCCATAGTGCTGTTGTAGAATCCGTTGCTGTTGTAGTCCGTTTAATACACGTTGGTCTATCAATAAGAGTCGTCACTCTTTTTGCCCGTCGGCCGCCCGTCGGCATATAAAACTCCTTATAACTCCCATCTATAGTGCTGTTGTAGAAATCCATAATCGATGTTTAAAGGAAAGCCCGTCGGCCCACCATCCTGTACAGGTCAAATCTATCTTCACCAACGTTCAACTAGGTTCCCACTTGTCTTTCAGTAACACAATCAATTCAATGAATAATCGATGCAATAAGCAATATTAAAGAAATCTAGAACAATCATATCAATAGTCATAGGCATATCGATTCAATCTATCAATTTCGGGAAAATCAGGAATCGTACGAAAATCGGGCAGAGTAACGGCAGTCTACAGAATTTACACAAAAATCTCCAGAAATTACAATCTACCAAATTAATACAGAACGTGCACAGCAACATTATAAGACTATTCTTCTACTGCTCAAACCAATTCGGACATCACAATAATTTGCAGTCAAAATAAAACCCCGCAGAATCAAAACGGACCGGACGAAATCTTCCAGAAAATACTTAAAACGTGCAGAATAATCATCTCTACAACATACCAAAAGTTATGCGGTGAAATCTTCGCCAGTACCAAACCAGGTACGAAAATCACTTACAAAAACATAAATCTGAGCACCAATTTGCAAAACCTCAAAATCTTCGAAAACAGAAGTAGGGTTCGGAATCCTTACAGCGAGACAAACAAATTATCCAACAGCAACGAACGACGAAAATCGCTCCGCGGGCCCCGAAATCGGACTTCTTTCCTTTGCCTTTTTCCTCTGTCTCTCTCAGGAAAAGATATTTTTATTTTTTTTAAAATTTCTCTCTCCTCAAATCGAGCTGATTTCCTTATAACATAAAGCTGATCGGCCCGGCCGATCCACCTAATCGTCCTGGCCGATCAGAACAAAACCAATCGGCCCTGGACGATTTCTCAGGACGATGCGCTCGGGATTCTTGTCGTATCTGATCGTCCCAGGACGATCCAAAATCGGCCTGGACGATCCAGTCCAGAAATCACTCCAGAGAACATTCCAGAAATCAGCTGTTTTCAATGCATTGATCGGCCTGGACGATCCTCCCATCGTCCCGGCCGATCCTAGGAGAAAATCACTCTTCCAGCAGCTACAGCAAAGGAACGAGGTCTCACACCTGTTCCACGAATCTCCGATTTGCTCGATCGTCTGGCGGGAGCTGCTATCTTCTCTAAGTTGGACCTCCGGAGCGGTTATCACCAAATACGCATTCGCCCGGGGGATGAGTGGAAGACGGCATTCAAGACGCGCGACGGCTTATACGAATGGAATGTGATGCCCTTTGGCCTTTGCAATGCACCATCAACGTTCATGAGGTTAATGCATGAGGTTTTAAAACCTTTCTTGGGCAAAATCTGTGTTGCTTATTTTGATGACATTCTTGTCTATAGTGCTAACCTTACTGAACATGTTAGCCATCTTTCTGATATTTTTCAAGTGCTCCGTCACCATAAGTTATACTTGAATGCTCCCAAGTGTGAATTCGCCTCCAACAGTGTCCATTTCTTGGGCTTTATACTCTCTGCCGGCGGTGTCGAAGTTGATCCGAGAAAGGTAGCAGCCGTTAGTGAATGGCCCACGCCCCAATCTATGTTCGAGGTCCGAAGCTTCCATGGACTCGCAAATTTTTATAGGCGATTCATCAAAGGGTTTAGTATTATTGTTGCCCCTCTAACGGATTGTTTAAAGGAAAAACAATTTAATTGGACTGCAGCTCAACAAAACAGCTTTGAGACCATCAAAACGGCTCTCGCCTCGGCCCCTGTTCTAGCCTTACCTGATTTTGAGAAGCCATTTCATGTGGACACCGACGCATCCGCCCGAGGCATTGGTGCTGTGCTCTCGCAAGAATCTAAACCCATTGAATTTTTTAGTGAAAAATTAAGTCCTCCACGGCAGAAATGGTCCACGTACGAGCAGGAACTTTATGCGGTGGTGCGAGCGTTGAAGCAGTGGGAACATTACTTGCTTCATCAGGATTTCATACTGAGTAGTGACAATAAAGCACTCCAATATCTTAACAGTCAAAAGAATATTAGTCCTATGCATGCCCGTTGGGTAATTTTTCTTCAGAAATTTACTTTTGTACTACAGCACAAAGAGGGAAGACTCAACCGAGTTGCTGACGCACTTAGCAGGAGAGCGGCTCTGCTCTCGCGGCTCCAAACTGAAATCACTGGGTTACAAGAAATGAAGACTATGTATGCTACGGATGCGGACTTCGCTACCTACTGGGAACATTGCATCACCGGCAAACCATGTAAGGACTTCACTATCCGCCATGGATTTCTATTTAAAGCTAATAGTCTATGTGTTCCGCACTCATCCTGGAGGCAACATTTGATTAAAGAAACTCACTGCGGAAGTCTTGCGGCCCATGTTGGTCGAACTAAGACCCTATCCTAGCTGCAAATAAGATTCTATTGGCCTCATTTAGCCAGAGATGTTGCCCGATTCATAGAACGTTGCCATGTCTGTCAAGAATTTAAAGGAATTGCACAGAACACTGGCTTGTACACGCCCCTACCCACGCCGGATTCCATTTGGGAAGATCTCAGTGTTGATTTTGTTTTGGGGCTCCCGCGAACCAAGAATGGGGTTGATTCTATCATGGTGGTGGTGGACAGGTTTTCTAAAATGTCGCACTTTATTCCATGCAAGAAAACCTTTGATGCGATGCACATTGCGAAGCTCTTCTTTAAAGAGATTGTACGCCTACACGGGCTACCTCGTAGTATTACCTCGGACCGAGACGTCAAATTCATCAGTCACTTTTGGAGAGAGTTATGGAAGCGCCTCCACACAGAAATTAAACTTAGCTCCGCATACCACCCCCAAACAGACGGTCAGACCGAAGTTGTCAACCGCACCCTCGGCAATATGCTGCGATGCTTGGTCCAAGATCAGCCCAAGAAATGGGAAGAGATGTTAAGTCATGCTGAATTCGCCTACAACTCTATGCAAAACAGGTCAACTGGCCGCTGTCCTTTCAGCATAGTCTATACGAAAATGCCGAACAATGTGACTGATCTTGCCATCTTGCCTAAGTGTTGAAGCAGTCCGGCTACTCAAACCGCCGAAGGTTTCAAGGATGTTGTGGAAGAAGTTCATGCCAGGCTACAGAAGTCCAATTTGAAATATAAAGAAATAGCAGATGCTCGAAGGCGCCATAAAACTTTCAATCCAGGTGACTTAGTAATGCTTCGTGTTCGCCGAGAGCGATTCCCTGCTGGCACATATAGCAAACTCAGCCCCAGGAAAATTGGGCCGTTTCCTATCTTGAGGAAAATCAACGACAACGCCTACATTATTGATCTACCGGCACACATTCAAACCTCTTCCACCTTCAACGTCGCTGACATTCACCAATATCATCCCCCTGATGATGCAAATGCTGTCATATCCTCGCCGGAAGCGAGTTCTTCTGAAGACGGGGAGACTTGATGGGGACTATCCTAGTACGCGGGACATCTTACCCACCTTACTCTTACCACTACTATAGTCATTATGTCTTTTCTGTTTTTGTGATGCACGTTCTCTTATTCCCTAACTAACTATAGCCATTATAGTGGAAATGTACTGGGCACGTTATATATGCCTTTACAGGCGATTGCAGAAGATAGAAAAATATACTATCAATTCCAGTACACTGTTCCATTGGGTTTCTTGGCTTCCCTCTGTTTCTTGCAGGTGTTCGCCGTTGCTGCTCGGAACTTCCTCCAGGTGTGCGCCGCTGCTGATCGGAGCTTACATCAGACCTGCAATGGTTTATGGTGACGAATGTTGGCCATTAAAAGAGAAGCATATACTAAGTTAAGTGTTGCAGAGATGAGGATGCTCAAATGGACAAGTCGTTTTACTCTTAAAGAGGGGATACAAAATGAGCATATACGTGAAAAGGTTAGAGTAGCTCCAGTACAAGATAAGATTAGAGAGAGTCTCCTTAAATGGTTTGTTCACATAAAACGTCGGCCTTTCAATAACCCGGTTAGGAAAGTTGAGAGGTTAGATTTGACTTATTCTTAAGAAAGGTAGAGGTAGACATAAAAAGACTTGGTTAGAAAATATTATAAATGCTTTTTTTTATTTAGATTTAAACAAGAATTTGACTTTTAACATGACATAATGGAGAAAAAAGATTCATATAGCTGACCCCACTTAGTGGGACAAATGCTTGTTGTTGTTGTTGTTGTTTAATATTTAATATAAATATAGTCGAACGAAAGATTATAAATTATATTATTGTTTTCGTATGAAACTAATGATGGCACATTTAATTAAAATTTTCTTAAGAAAATTTGTGCCAACCTGCACTTTCTAGTATGTGAATTACCAATTTTCTTATTATCATCTATTTCTAAGGGTCTCTTTGAGGAGAAATGATTTTTCTTTTTCTTTTTATTATTTTTCCGACAGCTTTATCGGCTTTTCTAACGAAAAAATTTTTCGGCAACTTTTTTTTGCTGAAATTTTTTACCTGCTTGGGATTTACTAGTGAACTTTTTTCGCCAATAGGTGATTTTCCTGTAATGGGGACTCTAAACAAAATAATTCCTCCAGTTTGAGATTGTTTTCTTCCTGCTTTTCTTGTTCTGGCTCCTTTATAGGAATTTTCGTAATAAAAATTTTCTATGAAGTTACTTTTTACAACAGCTTTTAAAAACTTGCAGCCTTTTAAATAGATCTTTAAGTCTAGGTGATTTTTAAAATTATTCAATTTTTTCTAAGATAAATGCAACATCAATTTTTTCTAAATTTTTTATAAGTTAAATTTATTTTAAAAGAAATTTTATAACTCATATTTATTGTGATTAATACTAAATTACACATTTTTATCTTTTTTTTTCTTCATAGTTACCATTATTTTGAAATATAGTTGACAATTATGAATCATATGGGAGCATATGTCCTCCTAAAATTTTAATTTACTTATTTATACAATAAATATATATTAATATGTATTAATATGGTCCTCTTATTTAATAATTATAATTCTAAATAATTATTTATTATCTTTATTTATTTATTTTATTTTTGGTGGGATGGAGGGGGTGATAGTAGGTTAGTAGCTATGATTCCTTTCATGGAGTGAGGCCAAATCCTTTGTCTTTTCTTTTAAGCCACTCTTTTAAGGGAGATATTGGGAGGATTGAGTGGGGCTTAAGTAACTCAAATGCAAATTAAAAAAAAAAAATAGAGCCAAATTTAAAACAAAGATAAAGCTAAAGTCAAATTTCAAATTAATTTTAAGCAAATTTATTAATTTTTTATAAAACATTTCCGCTATTATGTTATATAGAAATTACAATTATGCATATTTTGAATATTTTTTAAAAATTTTACAACAGGAGTTTTGAAATTTAAGGATTTCGTTGAATAGAAAATTATCTGAACTTTGAAAAGTATGTTTTGTTGTAACTTGATAGAAGATTTCAAGTAATTTCCTTTCATAGTTAATGAATTGGTCTCTCCCCACAAATTTCCACACAAAAAAAACAAGAAAATTGTAGAAATAAAATTTTATTAATTTAATTAAATTTCCCAATAAATATGTTTACAAATTCTTAATTCATCTACAAATCAAAATCATAAAAAATCTTATCATCTAAATATAATAGAAAAATCATTAATTAATTTAATAAGATTTTTTTAAGATTCTTTGACCTAATCTTTCTTTTTCAAAAAATCTTAATTAATATTATTTATGAATACAGAACAGTTCTTCGGAAGAAAATAAAAAAATTTCATCTCATGCTAAAAGAAATTAACTAAGAAAATAAAAGAGAAAAGCTTCATCCTCAACAGGAACTGAAATATTCCATGTCTTATTACAGTAGAAGAAATCCTGCTCTTACCAATGTGCCAAAGAACATCATCTTATGCCTTTTAAAGGATGAAGAAGATATGAAAATCACATAACATAATCATATAAACCTAACTCAGACTCATAATCATACTCATAATAAAGTTTACATCTTTCCTTTCTGAACTCCTTAACGTGCGAAGCTTTGGCATTGATATCTTCGTCATCTCCATTAAATCCAATACAGTCATTCAAATTCAGTTTCTGCAACTCTCTGCAACCATTCAGTATCATCAACAACTCCTCCTTAGGCAAATATGAGTTTTTCAGCTCCAATTTCTTCAGTTTAGGCAGATATCTAACAATAGCCAATGCATCCTCTTCTCTTACAGGTCCTGAAACCACCAACCATGAAAATTTTCTGCAGTTCAAGCTTATATTCTTCACCAATTGGGCGAAATTCGATGGCTTTGATGCCATTTCCAGTCTCTCCAGATCTTTCCACTTCCATACAAGTTGTGGAATCTGAACCTGTTCAGATTCAGACATGACTGGCAGAGCAACATACTTCAACTTTGGGCACCTGAACAATTAATAGAATACAACTTCAATACATGAATTCTATCACTACAGAAAATCATCTTTACCGGCGGAGTTCGACGAAAACCGCCGGAAGATAATGAGATAGCTTTTCCGGTCCGCCAGTTATAGATGATTTTGCTGTAGTGTATGATCACAACATTATCGCTATTGTAACTATACACTTACTCATTGGATGCTAATACCAGGTCCTCCATGGAAGTGAATTTCAGAGGAAATCTGAGGTCAGTTACAGATTTGCAGCTTCGATTCGTGGTGAATTTTAAGAAGTATGTGAAGGTAAAGTACGGGAGATGGTATTGATATGTGAAGTTTTTTGAGAAATTGCTCCATGGAAGGAGGTCGAATCGCCGGAAATCCAGCTTTTTCCAGCAAAGAGGGTGGCCGGCGGCGGCAAGCCATGATTTACAGACAAAGGGGACAGCGAGGGTGAGGTCGTCAAGGCTGAGCTTCATGAAGATTTCAACCAAGCAATCCAACTCCATTGCTGACCATCTTCCATGCATGTTTGGTTTCTGTGGCGTGAGTTCTTATTCCTATGGCTTTTATGCAGATTTATAGCCGACTTGCAGCAAGTAAATATGTATTAACAAAATATATGGTTCGCCTGCAACTGATGACCATTATTTTAATGTTTGAAAATGATTTTTTTAATTATTTTCACTATATAATATGACATTTTTCCTTTAAAAAAAAATAGAGATTGCTACGCAAAAATGTAAAATATTAAAGCAAAAGCAATGGCCAATGGCAAGAAAAGGACCCTTTAATTGAAACGAATAATCAAATTGAATGTATTTATTTGTCTATGAAGAGGTCAAAACGAATCATTAAAATATTTTTCTCTTTTAAGTTAAATATTTCTTTCAAATAAAAAAAATGTAAACGGTCCAAATTCAAAAGCAAATAGAGTCAAATCATATCCTCAAAATTGTTTTGAACTAAGTTAAAACTTGGAAAGATCGGCTAATAAATTCAAATGATGTGATGGTATATGAAGACACGGAACATCTGAAAATTCTTCATATATTTTTCTCATCTCATTTGGATTGCAAACAATTAGTTCAAATTTGTATACAGAGGGGGAACCGGTTTTTTTTATTTTTTGTTAGGGTGAATAAATTTATCAGATAAATAAAATGTTAAATCCTTAAAATTTTTTAAGAATTTTTTTTATCTATAAAAGTCAATAATTATTTTATGAATTATTATAGGTCCAAATCACAAAACGTCTTCATCATAACATTTATATATAGTGCTTTACCTACCCTAATTTTTTAATATTTTTTTTGGCAACGATGAAATTTCTTAAGAAATTGATACCTGTCTTTATAAGTGGAGTTTTTTAGACAGTCAGATGTCCATTTTGCAAATCGATTTCACCAGAATATTTCGGACATGATTAGCTAATTATGAATATTTTTCTGTAATTTTTGGATTTAAGGACATAAAAAGAATTTGGATGAAATTAATTATAATTAGAATAACTTTAATATTTTAATAATTCCTAATCAACTAAACCATAATTATATAAAAAAAACCATTTTGATTTTTTCCATTTGACTAATGTGAAAGAAATGCATAACATAGAAGGTTTGGGGAAAATCAGAGGAAGAGATAGAAAATCAAAACCCGAATTTGGATGACTTCGAGTCATTTTTATCGGTCGACCCAGTTGGAAAACTTGTTCGTCTTGAGGTAAGTCACATTATGCTCATCTTAATTTTTAAAAATATGTAATTTTAGCAAAAAAATTTGATTAAAATTTTATTTTCCTTAACGAAAATACATATAACTTTGTAGCAGTAAAACTTTTACAGTATAACTTTTTATATGTTATAGAAATTATGATTATGTATATTTTAAATATTTTCTAAAAAAGTTACAACTGGGAATTTCAAATTTGTGAGGTTTTTATTGAATACAAAATTATTTGGATTTTGAAAAATAGTATTATTATACGAGAAAAGTCTTAAAATATTATTTTATCCCTAACAATTTGATAATTTTTTGAAAATATATATTTTTGCTTAGTAGGATTTTTTGTTGCCTACTATAAAAAATTATGCAATTTTGACACATGGTCAATTACTCTTTAATTACTATAATGTGATGATATGTGTGCATATATAATTAAATTATATCTGCTGTGAGCCATAAGGAGCCAGAATATATTAAGATTATATATGTGTCAGGAAATATTTTGGTGTCTATATGATATGTTCTGATGGCTATACGCCATATTCTAGTGCCTACGGGTATGTTCTGGTGTTATAAGCATAAAAGGAATTTGTAAGGGGTCTGAATCTTTTGAGATTATGTCTGAATTTGAGAAATATGATATGAACTATTCTATTATATGAATTTTAATTAATTTATTTGTTTAGTATTTTTATTTAAATCATGGAATAATTGTTATGCATTTATTATATTTTTCAGTACATTAATTTATTAGACTACATTTATCTGCTTATAAATATTCAACAAAATTTAATTAAATTTTTAAAAATTTAGATTTAATTTTTGTGGTTGCGAAGCTCTTATAGCTCACTATAATTTTATTTCTAGTTTTTAGGATCTGTAAAGGGGAATGAGATTATCGATTAACAATTTATGATCATATCTGAGGTCATATATGAGGTTATATGAATTTCTTTATTTTGATTTTTATACAGTCATGACTAGTCTATTATTTAGTTCTATAGATCAGCATATGATCATGTAATGTAATATAAATATATATTTTGATAAAATGAAAGAAACCTTATGGATGAGTTTTTTTAGGTATATTGATGTTTCAGTAGCTATATAGTTTATAGTTTATTTCAAATGAATATTGACAAAAAATTTGAAATAATTTCAACACTAGATCTTGAGATTTGTTTGTCACAGTACGATACGATAGGACCTGTCTTGATCGAGTTAGGTTGTGACATAAAATGTAACAAAAAAATAAATTAAAAATGCATAAATTTAAATATATCATAAGATTTTAATTTTAATATAAAATATAAACTAAAAAAAAAATTCTGTATAACAATTAAAAAAAGTTAAATTTAAAATTCTTTAGAAGAAATAAAACATAAAATTAAATTATTCACAAACTAATTAATAATGCAAATTTCTAAAATTTAAAATTATATTGATAAAATTTTGGTCATAATAAAATTCAATCTTCTGATTCAAAATATCTTGTATGCAGAGTAAAGAAATCCATTTATGATTTAAAACAAGCATAAGAAATTTAATCAAGTGATTTATTCATTTAATTTTAAAGAAAATATTATTGATCAATGCATTTATCATAAGATCAATAGGAGTAAGTTTATTCTCATGTTGTTATATATCGATGATATTCTGCTAGCAAATCGTGATATAGGCTTATTGTTTGAGACTAAGATATTTCTTTTAAATAAATTTAAAATGAAAGATTTTAGAAATGCATCTCATTAGGTATACAAATTCATAGGATCGCCCCCATGGCTTATATTAATAAAGTACTTAGCAGTTTTGATATTAAAAATTGTGCACCATGAGATACACTCATTGCAAAAAAAAAATAGTATGCTTCAATGCCTAAGAAATGAAATTATTGGAGGCAAATAGAGAGCAGAGCACCATGACTCTCCAAACCTTGGCTCCAAGGCACTATGACTCTGGCATGAGATAGATAATGAAACATTATGATGATCTAAACCCGATGTTGCAATGTTGTTAGACAGATTGTAGTAGAGAGTGGAGTGTCATGATACTACGAGGAGGATTGAGCAGTTTTCTTTCTCGATTTTCATGAAAGACTATTTTCATTGCTTGTATTAACATGTTTTATCTTTGTTAGTTCTAGGTATAGAACAATCTAAGAGTGAAGAGAGATAAGTAAAGAGTGAGAGAGAAATTGATGTACAAGTTTTTTCTAATTTTCATTGTAGATATTTCTGTGTGATATGCCCTAGTGATTTTTTTCTCAGTTTTGAATTTTTCCATGTTAAATCATTGTATTCTTTCTTTTTGCTGCATTTTCTCTTTTTTGATTATCTTCCCTGCATATTTTACTTCCCTAACAATTGGATATCGTCCATGCTATGTCGAGATTAGCACCACTTTTTGATATCAAATATTGCACTAATCTCAGCATAAAATATGCATCCTTTAAATCCATCTTGAATAGATTTTCATAAAAAAATCTTGATGTAATTGTTTTTATTGATTATCCTTTATCTACTATAAAAATTAAAAATATATATATGATTTCGTTATGCATAACTTGTTATGTTTAAACATGCTATTGAAAGATTTAAGTCAAATTTCTTGAATAAAATGTTCCTTGAATTTCAATAAAAATTACAGCCAATAAGGTATCATGATTTGTGTATTATTTAAATATTTTAACAATAATTTTAAATTTTTTATTAAACGTACGTTTTCACAATAACTTTTATCTGCGTACTCATAGGAAAATTTTAATGATATAATATGTTCTAAAAAAAGATTAGCAAATTTTACTTTGACTTTAGACATAATGATCGGAAAATATGATAGCGACCATACAAATGCTTATTTTATAATAAAATATAATGATGGAAATGTCAAAATTATGAAAAATATATGACTGTATAAAAATTAGCTTTATTGAAATGTAAAGGACTTTTTTGGGCAGCTTTTATATTATTTTATTTTTTTAGGCTTTCTTTGAAATAATTTTCTCATTATTTTATTATTTTCAATATATAATTATAATTTTTATTTAATCATTATTTTTTTAATTCATTAATGAAGTCTTAAGCCACCTAAATAATTCCGAGATTCTTTAATATGATAACTACTCTATTTGATAAAAATATTAAAACCTTTAGATCGGATAATGCGTCCTCACCACTACTTTCATAATAATTACAGAACTCCATGCGAACTTCTATATGATAATGAGGTAGATTTTTCCATTTTTAGAGTTTTCATATGCTTAACTTTTGTTTCCACACTTACGACTCATAGAAACAAATTCTAAGCAAGAGCCCACACTTGTGTTTTTCTTGGATATCCTCATGGCATGAAAGCATACAAAATATATGATCTAAAGACTCAATAAATATTTACTTATCGTGATATCATCTTTCATGAAAATCAGTTTCCTTTTGAATTGAATACAAACAAAATCAAAATTATTGACCCCTTACCAGATTTAGTCAATCCTAAATCCTTTAATGAAACAAATATATATTTGAGCACCCTCATAATTAATCACAATCTATAAGAAACTACCACCAATTTATCAAAATTAATTCTTAGCAAGCATTCCCCAAGAATCATAAAACCTCCTCCTTATCTTTGAAGATTATCATTGCTAATTGCTCACTTTCATAATATAATTAGAAGCAATACATTTGATAATAAATATGCTATGTGTAACCATCTATCATATAAATTTATTTCCTATTCATACAAAAACTATATTCTAAATGTTTCATCCAACTTTGAGCCATAATTTTCTCATCAAGTTGCTAAAATACTTGAATGGCGGAAAGCGATGAAAGATGAACTTATGCTTTACAACTAAACAACACTTGAACTATTACCACTGTACCCCTAGAAAACATGTTATTGAATACAAATGTATGTATAAAAGTAAATATAACCATGATGGTTCCATTCAAAACCACAAAACCCGAGTTGTCGCTAGAGGATACACACAACAAGAAGGAATATATTTTAGTGAAACGTTTTCACCAGTCGCTAAAATGTTAAATGTTAAAATTTTATTAACCCTCGTTGCCGACCACAATTGGAACTTGATCTAGTTAGACCTCAATAATGCTTTCCTACACCGGGATTTATTTGAAGTAGTTTACATTGATTTATCATCTGATTATATCAGTAAGGGGATGTTTATCAGCAAAACCAGAAACTTACATGTCATCTACATAAATTCATATATGGGTACAAACAGGCTTCCAGATAATTGTATGCAAACCTCTTCCAATCACTTATCAGGTTTGGAATTAAATAATCAAAATAAAATTATTCATTACTTACTAAAGGTAATAGTTCTAACCTCATAATTTTGTCCGTATATGTGGATGATATTATTATTGCAAGACCATCTAATTAAGCAATGGACCTAACTAAGAAGTTTCTCAGTGCTCAATTCAGCCTTAAATATTTTGGCACTCTCAAATATTTCTTTAGCCTTGAGAATGCTTGATCAAGTACATATATCATTCTTTCACAAAGACATTATACTTCACAACTCTTAGAAGATGCAGGCATGCTTGCATATAAACCCCTATGGATCCTCCGAGCCACCTCAATATATGCAATAGATGGAGATATTCTATCCGACGCTAAACAATACAGAAGCCTCATTGGATGATTATTGTACATAACATTATCCAAACCAAACATCACATTCACTGTTCACAAGCTTAGTTAATTTTTGGCACCACCACGTATTGCAGCAACCAACCTACAGATTGCTCATTTGGGCTGCTTTGATTATATATCATTTTGTATTTTTATTTCCCTACAGATTGCTCATTTTGGTTGTTAGAATATTGGAAGCATTTTTTCTTAGAGAAGTTAACAAACATGCAAATTGTTAAGCCATTAATTCGACGCGAAAATTTTTTTTTTTGAAGGTTTGTGGGGATCAAAGAGGTAGAATATTAAAAAAATACATGAAATAATTATGATCATAATCTCCCTTGAGAACATACCTTCATCCAATCTTAATTGATTTTTGCTCCTTGGCATTAAAAAGTAGAGACACCATAAGCTTCTGCATGCCCAATAAAACGCAGTTCAATGCACTAAACAAGTAAATCTAAAAAGTAGAATTTATGCCATCTCTTTCTCAAGGAATTATTATGTGTGGATATCAGACGGTCCGGAGACCAGCTAGAACGTGCACGTCATCCGGTACCGAGCAAAAAAGTGATGTGACACGTTTTAGTTGGTCTATTCCAGATGCCGTCCAGTTGTCCGCACATAATAATTTTTTCTCTCTCTACATATGTACAAAGAAAAAGAACAAAATGATCCCTTGTTTCTGTATGAAGAATCAAAATGAACCCCAACCTTTACTCTTTTGAAGATCAAAGAGGGAGAAGATTAAAAAAATACATGAAATAACTATGATAATTATCATAGTCTCCCTTAAGAACATACTTTCAACCCATCTTAATTGTCTTTTACTCCAAGATATTAAAAAAGTAGAGACACCAAAAGCTTCTGCATGCCCAATAAAGACACTTCGATGCACTCAACGAGTAAACCTAAAAAGCAGAACTTATGCCACATCTCTCTCTCTCAATATATATATTTCATTTTAAATAAGTATATGCTGAAAATATTTTAATGAGATTAAAAAAAATAATGTTATATACATAAATAATAATTCAATGATATTTATGTAAATAACCTTCTTTTATTTTTCTAAATTTCTTGCTTCCGATTTTTAATTCTGTCTATGCATTTAATTAGCATGCTATGAAGCCTAAACTGCTCTTGTTTTGTATTATTACGCTGAACATCTTCGAAGCACTATGCAAAAATTCATCGACTTTGTACTTATATTATAAGCATTAAGCAGGCTCGATGTTTTTTACAAGTTGCTTTAGTTGCTTATTAACATATACGCCATTATTTGGCATGCAGAAGCTGTCTGTACTTTTTCATGTCTTAGAGTGAACGACAGCTAAATTGGAGGAAGGTGTCTTCTGGTAGAGAAATTATTATATGTGATCATTGGATTATCTGGAGGTCAATTAGGATCCGTCATGTCATTCGATACACAGCAGTATATAGTAACGATAGATAGCAAAATGATAATGTGGTGAGTCCTAATTGGCCTCTGGACAGTATCCGATGACCGCACATAATAATTTCTCCTTCGATCTTGTGGGGTGACTACTTATAATGATTCATGTTTTTTGTTTGTTTGTTTGTTTTTTTTTTACACCCTAGGTTTGGAAGACGGTACACCCCGGCATCACGATTTCATGGATTATTTTCAGGATGGGTAATATTTCTATTATAAGGATTGTCATTTTATAACATAATATGATTTATAAAGTTGATATTTATTGCATTCAATGAGTATTACAAAATTTAATGCATGAGAGATTGTGCAACAATACATCACGAATGACCTATATATCAAATTTGCTAGATCATTATGAGCATACGCATAAAATTAAGAAATTTGCATAAACAAGATTAGGACTAAAATCAATTATAAAAACCTATTATAAATGGCAAAAATATATGCCTTTATCAGAGAATGATATGTTTACACCAAAATAAATAAGTTAATGATTTTTAGGCTACTAACACGAAACTCCAAGCCTATTAGATATTCAACTGACAAAACTATGATGGCAACAACTCAAAGGCCCTATAATAAGCGAAGCTAAAAATAATATTAAGCACACACTTCAAGGCATAAGGATGGATATTCAAATCAATCTTAGTCATGCCAAAAACACCAAATCAATTATAAGTTAATGTGATATACCTTACGGCCTAACAAGACACCCTATGAAGACCAAAAACCTATATAAAATAAAAGAGGCCCTCTCTTCATGCATGCTACAATCCACAAGAATAATTTAAGAGCAATTAATTAAAATGAATATCAACCAAATCTCATTTAGCATTAGCAAAAGAAGAACCATTAAGGAGAAGAAACGAAGTAGGAAGGATGAAGAAGAAATGTTTATTGATGGTTGCTTACCGTCAAGAAGGAAGAATGCAAGGAGAGAGGAGCGTGAAGAAACTTTAGTGACTAAATTGGAGAGAAATAAACAAAGAGGAAGGATAAGGGAGGGTTCAACGGCTACTGTAGTTGTTGCGTCCTGAAAAATTCGCGGCGGTAGAGAAATATAAAGATTAATGCCTTAGCTTTTGTACGAAGATCCAGAACACAAGCAGATGAAAGAGATCAGGGTGTAGCGTTCATAAGAGACACCAGAGTTTTTACGTGGAAACCCCTAAAAAGGGGAAAAAACCACTGGGCCTGGCCCAGTTTGAATGAATCCACTAGTGCTTGCAATTGATTACAAATGAGGCCCATCCTTAGGAGGAAGGCCTTGGCTCGAAGTAACAAATATACATCATATAAAATGCATTGCATGGTGGAAGTTGGAATAATCAATGTTGATATGTTTTTTTGGGGTGGCAAAACCATAATTGACGAGCGATGTAGATCGAAAGGACCATAGTTGGATGGATCGGTGGCCGAGGTCGGAAGGATCGTAGTCTGTGAGCGATATAGGTCAGAAGGACCGTTGTATTGTGATGGAGATCAGGAGGATTGTAGTCATCGGGTGACGGAGGTCGGAAGGACCGTTGTCGGTAGACAATGAAGGTCAGAAGGATCATAGTCAGCGGGCGACGAAGGTCGGGAGGACCGTAGTCGGCAGGCGACGAAGGTATGGAGGACCGTAGTCGGCGGGCGACGAAAGTCGAGGGGACCATGGTTAGTAGGTGATGAAGGTCGGGAGGATCATAGTCGGCGAGGAATGTAGTCGGCAGACGACGGAGGTCCGAAGGACCATAGTCTGCAAACGACGAAGATCGGAAGGATCGTAGTAGGATGATAGTGGTTGGGAGGACTGTACTTGGCGGACTAGTGGAAGTCTTGCGGTGTTCGGCAGACTGGCGAAATTTCGATGGCGGACGGCAAACTATGAAATTCCGACGATGTTCGGCGGACGGGCGGACGTCCGGCGGCAGTGAGTGAACTGGTAGAAGTCCGGAGGCGGTCGGAGGACGGGTGGAAGTTCGGCGGCGATCGGCGAACTGGTGAAAGTCTGGCGACGGTCGACGGACTGGCAGAAGTCCGTCGGTGGTTGGCAAATTGGTGGAAGTCCGGCGGCGGTAGACGGACTGGCAGAAGTTCGTCGGTGGTCAACGGTTGGGATGAAGTACAGCTGCGGTCGGCAAACTGGTGGAAGTTCGGCGGTGGTCGACGAACTGGCAGAAGTCCGTCCGTGGTCGGAGAACCGGTGGAAGTCTGGCGGCGATCAGGATGAAACTCCGGCGGAAGTCGGCAGGAATTCTGACGGTGGTCGGCATGAACCCCGGCGGTGATCGGCAGGAACTCCGGTGGTGGCCGACAGGAACCCCGGCGGTGGTCGGCAGAAGCCCCAGCGGTGGTCGATGGCAAGAGAGCTCCCAAATTCCTCCCTTCCTTCTCTTCTTCTCCCTCTTCCTCCTCCCCTTTCATGTGAAGAATGAGGGTCTATTTATAGTTTTTTGAGAGTGGCAAGGCTTGTAAATATGTAGAGGATCAAGGGCAAAATGAGAGTGTTTGAATGGACAGCCGATATTGATCCCCTTGATCTTGGACCGTTTATTGGTCAATTAGATGCCTTAACGATTTCAGAATTAAATGATCTTGGGCTAGTTGGATTCGTCTCGTCGAACCGCTCGATTCGAATATAAGCATGCCATATTTGGAAACCGTTTGGTAATCCAAATTGTGGTTTGAATCCTTCAACAGCGCTTCAGACCCTTGATTTGGACCCATTTATGCTTGGATTGAGTCGAATTTGGTGTCGTTGGGTTTGTCTTTCTGAAACGTTCAATTTGACTATAAGTTTGCTAAAATCGGAACTCAGATGTTCTTTGATTTAATTTCGGAAGCTTTCAACTCAATTTTGCTTTGAGATTCGTGCCTGATCAAGATAATTTTTTACTGATATATCAGTAGTAGAGGGAAAAAATTTGATGTCTTAGATCTTCTATTTCCTTTAAATGGCGAGAGAGAAGGCCTATAGAGCGAAAATCACGAGAGGAGCACTACAGGAAAATCACCCATTTCCGACGGCCTTTTCCGGCGGTTTTGTAGTTTTCCGGCGGTTAAATTACCGCCGGTAAAAACGGCGTAGGAAAATGAATTCCAACGCTTTTTCCGACGGCAATTTTGTCCGGCGGCTTACCGGCTGTCTTAAACCGCCGGTCAAATTAAAACAAAAATAAAATAAAATAAACCCCGCTCCGGCAGCCACCCGCTCCCGCGCTCCGCGATCCCGGCTCAGCCCCCGCGCTCCGGCAGCCACCCGCTCCCGCGCGGCTCAGCCACCCCCGCTCTCGCGTCAGCCCCAGCCCTCCTGCGCTTCGATCCGTCCAGCCTCCCGCGCGCTCTGGCCCAGCTTCCTGCGACGCGTGCACTCCTCCGCTCCCCCGCGTCTGCGCGTGACGAGATTCGAACAACGGTCGGTTGGCAGGAATTTTCAGCAACCGACCGAATTGCTGAAGACGCAAATAAGATTTTTTTGTGAAAAATTTTTATTTAAACTATACTCAGTGCCAAAAATCAATTAATTTTTAACTTTTTTTAAATGAAACGGTTTAATTTAAAATAAAGAATAATATTTAATATAAAATAAAAATTAACTAAATAATTAATTTTAAAATGAAAATTAATTAAATTGTTAATATAAGTTTTAATAATTTTTTTTATTAAATTTATTCATTTTATTAAAAATTTTTAATAGCCGCCGGAAATGTGAAAAAGCCGACGAAAATTCCGTCGGAAAATTCCGTGGAGAAAAACCGTC
Source organism: Dendrobium nobile (assembly GCA_022539455.1). NCBI lineage: Eukaryota > Viridiplantae > Streptophyta > Magnoliopsida > Asparagales > Orchidaceae > Dendrobium > Dendrobium nobile. The sequence goes on along the minus strand of CM039729.1, from coordinate 5,005,456 downwards.
GGAAATGCGCAGGAAAACCGCCGGAAATGTGACCACCGGAAAGCCGCCGGAAAATTCCGTCGGAAATTAGTGATTTTCCTGTAGTGGAGGTGGGAGAATCATGTGATTATTGCGATTAGAGAGACAAGGGTCTAGTATGTGTGGCGTTCGGCTGGAGCGATCCTTTCGTGCGATCCGTTCGTGCGCAACAAAGGTAGAGTGGCTAGCGAGGGCTTTGGCTTGCTGTGTGTTGCTACGATGAGAGAGAGAGACCCGATTGGCCGGTCCAAGTTTGAGCGTTACATTGATCTCCACAAACAATTAAATTCCTGAAAAAAATAAAATTATAAATAAATTAATAAATATCATTTTCTGTTGGTATTAAAGACTTAAACACTTTGAACTTTGTCTAAGAACACTTGCTTGTAATTTACTAACAAGTAAAATGAGAAATTAGAAGGCCTATGATGAAATAAGCCTATTTTGGAGTCGGGCTTGGCCTATAATGATTTTAAAATAAGCCCATTTCGTAGACTCGAAATATACTTCAAACGAGGCCGAATACTGAGCCCAATTTAATAGTTGTGATTATTTTTTGTTGGGACATTTAGGTAACTAGTTTAAATGCACGTGCATTAAATGCACGTTGCTATAATTTTATAATATTAAAGAATATTAATTTATTAGTTAATAGTTTAGAAAAAAAATTAAATCTAAATAATCTAACATTTAGATTATTAAACATCAGTTTATAATCTTTAATGTTAAATTGCATTTTAAAAATTAATTAAATATATTATGTACATGTTGAAGTAAAAGTGTTTCATCTACTATAACAAATCATAAAATAATGAGTACAATTTTCTTTTAGATATGACGAATTATTTTAGCATGATATGTATAATTTAATAATAAATTTACAACAAAATATTATAATAACAATTTGAATTTATAAAGATGCATATTTTTCAATGCCTTAAATTTGAAATGAATAGATATTTTAAGAATTTGAAAAACTTTAAATTAATGATTGTTATTCCACAAGATCTGCTTTGAAGTGTTTCAACTGCATTAGTCGTCCCTTTGAAGGCTATAAATAATAAGAAATATGAAGAGTTGAAAATTATTCTTTTAATCAATTCTTTAATTAATATTATTAGATATTGAATAATTGAATTAAATGAAGGGTTTAATTCTATTTTAAAAAGTAATAGTGAGTATGTGAGAATAATGAAGAGCTTGAAATATATTAGAATATTAAATGAAGGGTTAGGATTTAATACGGGAAGAAACTCATGTCATTTTTATAGTAATAGTAGTAGTATATATATATATAAAAGAATCCATTAATTTTTAGTTAAATAACTTGTGAGATCTTTGTTAACTTTAACATCCTTGTGACTATCTTTGTGAAAAATTGGGAATGAATCAAGTCAGAAGGCCGTAGTGTATAAATCACATAACAAATGAAATTCATAAAAACAAAATTTAGAATCCCATGTATGCAAAAGTCTATCCTATAATATATAGCATGGGAATGTTTTAAATGCAAATGAGAAGCTACCTAGAGAAGTATTTAGAAGAAGAAAAGTTTAAGAAAAAATAACAAATGATGTTTGACATTCACGTGAATGTCAAAAGTTTAATCATATTTAGATAAATTATATGATTAAAAAAAAGTAAAAGAATAAAAACTTGCTTAATCATATCAAAGAGAAGAGATATGAAAATAAAAAAAATAATATTCAAATAAAGATAATTAATTTAAAATAGAAATAATTGTCATTAAAATTAGAAAGAAAGTAATAAAATGACGAATTAACTAAGTTGGTTGTTGCAGCAATACTATAAGAGAGTTTCCCTCTTGCAGTATTGACATGGATGCTAATACTTGAATTATATCAATCTCTCTAAATAAAAAATAAATACAATTGAATTCATAGAAGAAATTTTTTGACATAAGATTTGGATTTATGGGAAAAATAATAATGTCCTGATAAATTATTTAATTATGATTGGAGAATAGAGAAAAATAAAATAGGGAATGCATATCTTTTAAATATATCTCATCAATTCAATAAATCAAACATGTAATACTATTGTTTTCAAAATATTATTATTTAAAATTTCGTGCAAAGAATACTATAATTAGGTGCTTCAAATGTGACAAAAAAGATGAAAAAAAAAACTTATAAATTCTCTTTGTAAAATTACATGATAAAAAAATTGCATTAAGCTATCTTTATTAAATAGATGAAAAAAGTGAGAAGTGATAATCAATAACTTAGAACTTTTAGTTAATCATAAAATGAGAAGATTAAGATTTAAAAAATCTCCGAGGACTAAGAAAATTCAAAATACAGAAATTTCTTAAACATTATGGAAAAAAAATACCTCTTATTAAATTTTTTTTGAAGCATCTTTGAATGGCGGATCTTCACAAGAATCGCTCTTGAAAATGCAAATTACCTGCATATTTGAATATTAAGTGCAAAATGACAAAATTCTCATTAATCTTTTAGAAGCGAATCACAAATGCAAACAAAATAAAACATCAACATTGCTTACAACATTCAATATGACTAAGTTGAAGGCCAACAATGCTGAAGAGCCCCCGAAGCTTCATTTCTTTTTTTATCAAGCTAGACAATTCGTGATTTATGAGCGAAAAAATTTTGGTGGCTGGATAAAAACTAAATAAATAAATCTATAAGAAAGATATGACAATGAAAACAAAGATGAATTTTTTATATGAATTAATACAAATTAAATATCTCAAACAAGATTTATTGAATTAAACAATATTTATCACTCACATGGCAGAGTCTTAAAAGAATTGTAGATCTTCTTTCAATAATGTAAAAGGGAACCAATTTTGCAATGTAAAGTATATAAAAATAAACTTGTTATTTGATTATCATAAGGAATACTAAGTTTTTTGCTTTTCAACATGCTTCCTTCTGATTGAAAGGTCGAGAAGAATAACTTCAAATGCGTGGAATTTGAAAAGTTGTGAATTTAAAAATAAAAAATAGTACTTTCATCCATTAGTTTTGATCTTTTAATTAAAAAGTTAATCATTTGCATATTAGGATTCATAAAAAAGAAGCTAGCCACCTAGGGTATTTAGCCGAAGAACCTTGCGAAAGGGCTGAAAGATCGTTTCCTTCATACACTACAAGAAAATAGGTAATTAGCGACCGGCAAAATTGGTCGCTAAAATTCATAATTTGGACGCTAAAGCAAGTAGCGACCAAAAATTTTTGGTCGCAGATTTGTCGCAGTAGCCTCGTCGCTGAGGCTTTTAGCGACCACTAATTAGTATTGGTCACTAAAATTGAAAATATTAGCGACCATTTTTTTTGGACGCTAATGAATATTTATTTGGATGTTATTTAATAATTTTAATAATTAATTTTGTTTATTACATTTTACCTATAGCGACCAAAATAAAAACTAGTCGCAAAATGATCAACCGAAAAAATCACATGCCCCTTTAATTTTCTTGAAGTGTTGATATATATTTATGGATATAAAATTTGTGATATTTAGTAAATAAAATTATTATCCATTTATTATGCCTTGGCTATAACAACTAAGATCAATCCATCACTCCATTATATTGCAATTACTTAGATAAATTACATAATAGAGAAATAATACAAATTTTATTAGCTTGAGGCAAAAATAATAAAAAACATAGAATCCAAAAAATTATATTTATTCAAGAGTATCATTGTCAATAATTTGCTAGGAGAAAATAAAAATTGTATTCATTCATATACTTTTACAAATACATCCATCAATTAATACAAAAAATACAATCTTAGACATCATTAATCATAAAATCTTAATATTTACAAAATGTAGGAACTTGCATACTGCTTGACAACATGATGCAAGAATTCAAAAACCAATTGAGTTCTTAAGGAAGCAAGTTCATCTCCTCCTTTATAGCTGCAGTCTTCATCTCTATGTTTCACATATCAAGAATGCCCTCTTTTATCATCTCCAGCAATGCAAATCTTGTAAGGTGTAAGCACAAATAAAGTACTACACATACGAGTAGCAAAATATTGTAGTTTGGAGATTGTATCCATGGTGGTAATACCCGGAAATGTTCATCAAGTACACCATACTTGCCGTGTTTAATACCAATCTTCTTTAATGTTATTTCTCTCACAGAAACCTTCCCAGTAGTTCTGAGTTGTGCTGCTACTTCACATGTCTGTAATCACAGTAATTTATTAATAAAACAATAATGACCATGAACTCCGCACGAGTGAGCAAATCTGATTGGGGGTGTTCGCAAACTACCATGATGAAGACAAACATTGAATTGATATTGACGATGTTCGTAAACTATCAGATATACAACTGTACATTATATCACATGTTCTAAAATTTCTAGTTTCTAAGGTAATGAACAACTCAAGTAATTGATGATTTGATCCCAAGTATCCACATTGCTAAATGATTGGAATCATAGAGGTTTCAAACATAAAATTCACATAATTAGGCAAAAAATCTAGATAAAAGTATTCATCATTACAGGTTTAGATTGCTCATCAGTATAGATAGTTCACATTTATGCTTCCCAATATCTAAATTGCAAGCCTCAAAGAGCTACTTATGAAGTCATATATCCAACACTTTTCAAAGCATAAAAAAGATTAGAAATATGCTTGTTTTATAATCTTACAGCAACCCTTTGTTACTTTAGAACACCATTTGCACTTACTAAGATAAAGCCAGGGCCGTTCATGACATTTTCTGCAACAAAACTTCACCAATTATTGTCTGACTGCAACAATGAAAAAAAACTTGGAATGGTTCTGTAAATAGCTGAATGATGCAAAATTTAGACCAGCAACCATCCCAACTTAAAACAAAAGGTAAAAACAATATCACGTTTTGCTCATCAGGAATTATGCTTTTTTTTTAGCTTTGCTACAATATGTGAAATGTTGTGAATGTAGAAGTTTGGAAGAAAGAGAAATTGCACCAAACCCACCCACAGCCAACATAACAGGAAGATTATAACATAACAAAGATAAAGGATATTATAATTCCAAACCAAATTAGAGTACAGAACCAAAATGATGCATAAATGGCTAGATAGAGATAGAAGGATGAAATCAGTAGGACAAAGCTAGCTCAGACTAAATGTAGAAATAAGGTGATCATGGAGAATACAAAAATGCCACTCAAATCTATTTAAAAACCAACCCTACCACTATAATAGACAATAAAGAGAGTAGTGATCAAACCAAACAAGGAAACAATAGGATATAAAAATTACCACAGCCAAACAGCAAATATAGTACTGAACCCTCCACCAATCACCATAACCATCCAGCCACATCATAATAAGGCTACCATAATAGCTAAAAAAACTAAAACTCAGAACCACCAAACCAACAAAACCATAAGGTCAATAGAAAAAATCCACCACCAAACAACCTTTTAATTATTAATACACATAAAAACAAAAACACCACTAGCAGCCATAAAACGATTTGATGAGCAAAAAATAGGCATAAACTAAATCACCGAAAGATTTTAGACATCACAACCAGCTCAATGACCAACACAACCAACAGTAGTGAGGGAGCAAACATTAGCACAAAAATTCCAGAGGAAACACATAAATAAATGCTAAAAGTGAAGAAGGAATATAAAAATGACCACCAGAAGCAAAGAAACCCAAACAATCAACAGGCAATAATTATAAATCAAGAAAAGAAAGGCCTAACATGTAAAAAAAAATAGCACAAAAGATTAAACACAAAAATAAGAAAGAATAGTTTTATCCAAGTGAATAAGACCTTTCAGGTAGACAGCTAGGCTAGAATAAGATCAATCCATAAGATAGTCCATAGTACACCAATAATTAGCCAATCAACATACGAGTTACCTTCCTTGAGGATATGAGTAATATTGTAGCTAAAAAAAACCAAAGCTGTTTAATATCACGAATGAGATAAAATAGATTCGACTAAATGGAATTATAAGGGGATTTTAAACATTGAAGGCTATAGGTAGAATCCACCTCAATCCAAATATCATAAATGTTGCCATAACTAGTTATAGATGAAATCGAGGAATCAATAGTAGAAGAAACCACAGAAGCAGTCAACGAACATCTTTGGTATAATGAAAAACAATCAATAAAGAAAACCAAAGAACAAGGAATCTTCTTGACGACAGCAAAGCAAGGATCTACATAGGATTTCAGGTGCAAATCAAACATTAATGATTTGATTTCAATTTCAAAAGTGCTCTTACTGATTTGTACTTTTGTACAACAATTTCAAAAGTTCCAATTCAGGCTTTGTTTGGGACGGCTTTCTTCCTGCTTCAAAAATTAATTTTTGTACTTGAAAGCTGCTTTAAGAAGCAGGAAGAAAGTCGTCCCAAACAAAACCTCAATGAATTTAATTAGTAATTTAACATACTCAAATCAAATATGCACAAATTAACAAGTACAAATCAGCAAACTAATTCAAAAAATATTAATTATGAGGTTAGCTCTGTCATATCTATAGATAGTATAAGTCTATTTAGTTCATCTTCATCATGTTAAAGCTATAAGTCCCATCATTAAGCATTCTTAGCATATAAACCCGAAAACTATCATTGAGTCGATACATTGCTCATTAAATCACACATTTAATACATAAAGATAGGCTTTGTACGGGATAACTTTCTTATTTTAGTACAATTTTTTTTAACTAAAAAATAATCATGTTAGGAAGCTATTTTAGAAAGTAGTAAGAAAGCTATCCTAAATGAAGAGTATGTTTTAAATCAAGTTGCAACAAACCATCAAATTCCAAAAATTAAATACCAAAGTTAAATTATTTCATATTGAAGCACAAAAAAGCTTGAAAATTAGATCAAATTTGACTCATTTTTATAAATTTGAACAAAAAATGAAAAGATGTGTAACCCAAAGACCTTAAATAGATTCTCCCACACACACACACAGAGACAAAAAGCATGCTATTTAGGCTAAATTCAATTTGACCAATTATATCAGAAGTGCTCTTACTGAACAAATTAAGCTAACAAATCAAACATTTTCCTGAATATATTGCTGTGATTGTTAAATGATGGCAAAAGCATGGGTAGCTTCAACTATATAAACATATGGCAGAAACTTATACAAGTACTGAAATATCAAAGTTTACATAATATATAAAAGCTTTGGAAATTTAATTGTATAGTCCAAGTAGAGCTTATTACTACATAACATGCAACAGTGATGCATTAACAATGATTAATTGGAACTAAGGGCTCATTATTCTCATAAGTCCTAAAATACAAAACGCCTATCAGGCTATCATCCTCTGAGAAGCTTTAGCATGGACTGATCAGTAAAAAAGAAAAATGACTAAATGTGAAATAGTGAGTGGAGAGTAAAAATCAACACAGAAATAGCAATTGGAACTTTTCAACTCAGCCATTCAAAATCAACCCTAACCTCTTAAAGCAACAATAACAATCAATAATGTTGAATGATACCATAAAAATGAGAGGCAAGCATAGTATAAAGAAGATCATAGAAATTTTGAAATTAAAATAGGAAGAATGGTATTAGGGAAAACCTGAGAAGGAGAAACCGGCGGAGGCGAGTTTGCGGGATTTTCTGAAGAATTGTGAGTGAAGAAACTCATATCAACGTGAGAATGAGATTTTATAATCTTCTACATACTCATTATAAAGTTCATTTAAACTCTCTCGTATATCGGTGATGTGCATTTGTGCTATGTTTTCATTTAAACTAATTGCTTTAAAAATCACATGGGAGTAGGTTGCATGTTTATCATTTTTGACATCATCATAACTTACGAAGGCTATGTGCTTATATCAAAATGAATTTAAGGGAATGCAAAGATAATATGTGACAATGTGTACAGATCCGCAACGGTGAATGTAGAAGAAATGTCCAAATCAATGCTGTGAATCTCTGCACATGCCATTGTGAGGTCACTAAGAAGAAGATAATCTTACCGCTATTGAAGGGAAACTACAAAAAAGTGCAGGTCGGGGCTTGAACAGGAAACTTACGAAATACTAAGAAATGAAACTGCAAAGCGGAATTGCAAAGCCCTCTAAACTCACCGAGTTACCTTCGACGCTGGCCGGTGTCGGGAGATCGGTGAGGGAAGAAACGAGAGGGTTTAGGACGGAGCTTCTAGGAGAATGAACAGGAAAGACGCTGCCAGTCGGGGCTTGAGCGGCGTTCAAGACGAAGCTTCTAGCAAAAATACGAAGGGTCTCGCCTCTCGGGAAGATAATTTAGGGCAGAATTGCAGAAATACTAAGGAGGGAAAATTTTGGTTTGCCGCCAATGCCTTATGCCCCTTTCACGATTTTCTGATATAATTAAAAAAATTATAATTATAATTAACTAATATGTAATATCGATTTAATAAATATGTAAAATTTATTTTAGTTAATGTATATTATTAATTTTAATTACTTTTAAATTTATTAAGTAAATATAATTTATCATTAAGTTATAATAAATTTAAAATATTTATATTATTTACACTTATCATTTTTATAATTAAATATTAATCATATTTTTATTAAGCTTATTCATGAGCTCTGAATCGAACACGAATCGAGCTTCTTATCGAGCTTGTTCATGAACATCAAATGATCATATTCACGAACAAAAATGAACCGAACACAGTAGTGTTCAAGCTTGTTTATTTAATGATCGAGTATTTAAAATGTTGTCCAAGCTTGTTTTTTTAGTTGATTAAACGATCACAAATGAGCTTTAATCGAACCGAGCAATGAGTAGCTTGTCGAACGTTTGGTTCGCTTGTAGTCCTATGCGTAAGATTGAGATCTTGAGAATAGTTTTGCTATAATGTATAATTTTATTTAAATAAGTAATTAATAAAATTTAGATAATATATATTATAACTTATTTCATTAATAAATTATTAGATTTATCATCATAAAAATATAAATATTAAATTAAATTCATCATTTTATTTATTAATTTGAATTTCAATAATATTATTACAATAAAAAAAAAAATTTCGAGGGCGCTGCCTCCGAAAACCCCCGTAGGGGCGCTGCCCCTTGACCCCACGACCTCACAAGGCAGGTCGAACACCGTTAGGGGGTGCTAACCCCTTGGACCCCTGACATATTTGTTAAGTATACGATTATGTACACAATTAAAAAGAATAACTAGTCACTACAATGACATGTATATATATGAGAAAAAAATTCTCTGGATTTTTAACGACAAAATTAGCGGCCAATTTTTTTTTTGTGGCTAATATCAAACTTCTTATTATTTAGATGCCATACTAATTTTTGGTCGCTAAAAGATATCTTTAGCGACCAATTTATTTTTGTCTCTATTTTTTTGGTCGCTATTGACCCATTTTCTTGTAGTGATAGAGACCATCCAAAGCTCGTTCATGGATGACCGAAGAAAAACGAAAAAGGTGAAGAAGCTCCATTGACAACTATTTCAAACCTTGCTTTAACGCAAAGCCGAAGAATAACCAAAAAGCAAAGCCCGAGCCGTCCCATGGCTTTCGATCCGACAAAAACGACTAATATACGTTAGCGATTATTTCAGAACTCCTCTCGTGAAGTGAGCTCATCCGTGACAGCATCGAGGAACTTCTCTAACGACTCTTTGAGACCTCCCGCCAACCTAAAAAATATAATGGAAAGAAGAAATAAATGGGATGGCGGGGGAATTCGAAGAGACGGTGAAAACTTATATTTATTAAGAAATTTGAAGGGCCACGATTCATTGAGGAGGAATTCCAATCGGAATTTTATTGAAGAATTTATGAACAGGGCTATTAATGAGACTACTGAAACTCAGAAGAATACAATAAAGGATGATGGATTTAATGCACTGTGAAGAAATTAAAGAGATAAGTGTTTAATTTTTTGAAAAGCAATGTGAATTTTTTTATTTATTAAATATTTTTAATAAAATGAACGGCCAAGATAATTAAAAAATAAGTAGAATTGATGAACAAGATTTGCCGGAGGAAGGAAACTCAAGCCCCTTTTATAATAGTAGTATAGATGTATATTTTAAATGTTAATAAAAATATAAAAGTAAAATAATCATATAATTTATTATAATGTTCATTATAAATTTCAATCACATTTATATCTCTATTACTATATCCAAAGATGCTTGATTAATTGACTATTTTTAAAAATAATCATAGAGATTAAGAGATCATTTCATATATGCTCAAGTATTTCAAAATCACGTAATTAAAATTATTAAAAATAATTTGAAGATGCCCAATCTTGAGTGATTGAATTTGTATTATCATAATAACAATGATAATACAATTAATTTTTGTTTAGTTCTTTTTCATCAAAAATTGAGGAAAAATCCTTCTCATCAAAGTAAAAGGAAATGATATAGGAGAAAGCTAACTATAGAGACAATAAAACAATAATTCAAGCACGCATTAATTGAGTATTTTTAATAAGAAGAGATAACCTGTAAAACTTTCCTCAGGCTAGACGCTTGGAAGTTCTAAAATGGATGTGTTTCTTCCAACCTTAGGATGATAGAAGTTGAAGAGAAGCAACAGCGATTTGGTAGCCAAGGGCCCAAAACTCTTCTTCATGCCAAGCAGGTGAACGAAGAGGTAAAAGATGTGAAATCATGGGTATCTCTCGTCGCGACTTCCGATCAAATAGGAAGAGCATGAGAAAAAATCTCCTCTCCCAAAAGTACTCTTCTTCACACGAAGCAGGTGAACGAATACACCTAATAGAGGATGTAAAAAAATGTGAAGATGAGCCCGAGCTCCCGTCGTGACTTCCGATCCGACAGGAGAAGAAAGCGGATAAACTTTTTATTGATTTCACCTGTCTCTGGGAAGAAGAGGAAGCGAATAAATAAATGGAGGCTAGCGGAATGCAATGAGGCGCAAAAACAGATGGAGCAGATTAAATTAATAATTTACAATAAATAAATATTGTAGTTTTAAAGAATTTAGTAGCGGAATGTAACGACGATTTGATAGTGAAGGCGCAAAAAAAAAGCCGGTTTCCTTCATCTTCCAAAACATGAAATGCGAGATGCTTAATGCCAACGATTTGGAAGTTCAAGAGAACGAGATAGTAATTAATTAATGAAATTGAAGGCATTTTCAGTTATGCATTTAAAGCCTTCAATGCAAAAGATCTGTATTCGCATCATTTCATCAACTAATTAATGGGTTTAGACTTTAGACTTGCACGAAACATTAATGCATACATGAATTAATAATTAATTAAGTAAAACGTTCAGAAGAGTTAATAAATTAAATTATTTAAAAGGAACCTAAGGGAAACTCGACGGACAGTAAAACGTTCAGACAATAGTTAATTAAAACGTTTAGAAGAATTAATAAATTAAATAAGTGAAACGGAATCTAATAAATAAATTAATTAAATGTATAATTAAGTATTTATGGCAGAAGAACTGAAACGCTCTTAGAAAAAATCAGTTAAATAAACATTTATATGATAAATAATAGAATTTGAAGAGTCAAAGATGGACGTTGTAGATTAAATTAAAATTTATAGATGAACGATCAAGATTTACTATGGGTGAAGTCTCAAGCCACTTTTATATAGTAGTATAGATAGTATAGATTTAAGGCAAATTCACACACACAACGCATACACAAAGATTCAAACCCAAGATCTCTTAATTGGAAGCCTAAGCTCTCAACCAACAGGTCAATGTGAGCTATGTTTGTTAGAATTTAATAAGGCATAATTTGAGCGATATGACTAAGGCATCATTTGAGATGACTTTCTTACTATTTTTTAAAGTAATTTTTTAGTATAAAAAATAATTTGTACTAAAAATTATTTAAGAAGCAATAAAAATTTTTTCCCAAATGAAGTCTAAGCCATCGTTTGAAATGACTTTAGATCACTACATTTTTCCTATTTTGAATAGATTTTTTACCTAAAAGTAGTAAAAAAGTCATCTCAAATGGAGCCTAAAGCTTCAATTGAGATGATTTTCTTATTGCTTCTTAAAATAGATTTCTAGTATAAATAATTTAATTTTTATACTAAAATTTTTTTTAAGAAGTAGTAAGAAAGCTGTCGCTAACAAAGCCTAAATAGCAACATAACTTTTTAGGTTTTTCTTAATTAGGAGAGTAAATGAGCTTTTTTTTTTTGCAATCTTATCTATATATATCTATTTTTTATTAAATAAGAAAAGAAAATGGTAAGAGAGAAATAAAAAATAAATTATTTATAAAAATTTCATTTTTAATTAGCATCCTCATATATTCTAAAAGTTTAACAATTAAAAAAAAAAAGAAAGGAAAGGAAAATATCTTTCTAATAACTCTTTTTTTATTTAGAATAAAAAATCATTTAAAATGCAGGTCAATTTAATATCATGTCATAATCAGAAAGAAAAATCTTTTCTTTGAAAATTTTAAGCCTATTAAAAAAAAAAGGCTGGCTACCCTCTCCTAATTTTATTTATTTCTTAAATAAAGGCTTATCAAATAATAAAAGCATGCACGCATCCATATGCTTGACATTTAGTGCATGAAATCAAGAGAGATGAGAGGACATAATAATTTTTCATTTATTCAATAAAATATCTATTCCGTATATATATATATATATATATATATATATAGGTTGGAACCTTCCATTGCTGATGAATAATTTTCTTTTAGGCTCCATTTTGGGAACAATTATTAGGTCCTCCGACCGGACGTTCCTTTAAAATCCCGCCAAAAAACTCGGTATTTGCTCGGTATTGTTATGTATTATTTGGTAATAACGATGAATACCGCTCTTTGAAGATCAATACCGAGTTATACCGAGCTATACCGAGCAATACCGAGTTATACAAAAAAAATACCGAGTTTTTCTAGGAAAAATTCGGTATTTTTTTGTATAACTCGGTATAGCTCGGTATTGGGTCTTCACATGATGGTATTCCTCGTTATTGTTTGGTATTGCTTGGTATTTCTCATTTTTTGGCGCGATTTTAGCTCCGACTAGACGTAGCTCTACGTCCGATCGGAGGACGGCTTTTTTATGCTTTTTAAAGCAATATTTTAGTTTAAAAACTAATTTTTAATTTATTATTATGTTGACCTCTATAGCCTTCTTGAGAGTCGTTTTCAAATTATTACTTATTTTGTTCTAAGATGGTGGGCAATTTTTTATTTCTCATTGTAAGGATTTAACGTTAAAAAAACAGAAGCATTTAAGATTCAGATTTTGTTTGAGATAGTTTTTTTTTACTTTTGTTGTCAATGTCTCTATAGCGACGAAAAAATTAATTAAATTACAGTGGACGAATAGGGCCAATCAGATAAGAGATTGCCTTGCTCATATTAATAAGGAGATGATTATGATTGTGATGTTGTGTATGAGTTGAATGGACTACTTAAAACAACAATATACTAAAGTTTCAATTGGGATAACTTTCTTATTAATTTTTAAAGCATCTTCTTTGTACAAAAAATTTCATAAATTAAATATTTGTGTACTAAGAAACTGCTCTAAATGGAGCTTAAATATTATAATTTTACTAAAAATATTTGAGTTGGATGTTTGATGTGGAGGAAATGAGGAATGCATCAGATTTATTGTGTGATAGAAAAGTTCCTCTCAAGTTAAAGGAAATTTTTATAAGATGACGGTGAGATCTATGATGCTTTTTGGCTCATAGTATTGGACAGGAAAAGAGAAGCATAAAGTTAAGTTAAGAGTTGAAGAGATGAGGATGCTCAAGTGGATGGCTGATTTTACAATTAAAGATAAAATGTGAAACAAGCATATACGTGAAAGGTTTTGAGAAGCTCCAATGGCAGATATGATTAGGAGTCATATTAGATGGTTTGGTCACATAAATCGTCAGCCTTTCAATGACTTGTTTAGGAGAGTAGATGTATTAGACGTGATTAGAAAATGTTATATATGATATTTTTAATTAAATTTAAATAAGAATTTGATTCTTAATAATATGAAATAGTAAAAAAAAGATTCATGTAGCCAATCAGGGGCGGGTTGAGCTTCTTTCTTCAGAGTGGCAATATATATATATATATATATATATATATATATATATATATATATATATATATATATATATATATATTAGGGTAGCCAATCCCACGGAGTGTGGAAAAGGAACTTTTATTAGGTCCGGTGTAAGGACGTAGAGGAAGGTCAGGTCAGAGGCAAAATCCAGCGAAAAAACTCGGTATTGTTAGGTATTATTTGATAATAACGAAGAATACCGCTCTGTGAAGATCAATACCGAGTTATACCGAACTATACTGAGCAATACCGAGTTGTACCGAGTTTTTTCTAGGAAAAACTCGGTACAACTTTTTGTATAACTCGGTATTGGGTCTTCACGTGATGGTATTCCTCGTTATTGTTTGGTGTTGCTCGGTATTTCTAGTTTTTTGGCGCGATTTGGCCTCCGACCGGACGTTCCTCTAGGTCCGGTCGGAGGACGTAATAATTGGCTTGATGTTATTGTTGTAGTATTTAAAAAATATATTATTTTTTATTTCATCCTAATTATAATGGAAAATTGTTTTATATTTTTTGCATAATTACATGTAAACAGTATTTCTTTTTAAAATTTAGCATATATACATAATTGTAGCCGCCCCCTAAGTTATAGGATGTGGATTGGCTTATTATCACGATATATTAATAATTATTATAAAGTACAACGTATTAATTTATTCATGGCGTAGCTTTATCGCAAAGGGCGGAGAGTTCGTACAATTGACTAAAAGCTTAAAGGAGCATCAGCACAGTAAAAATTAATTAAAAAAAAAAAAACAGAAAAAAAAAGTGTTGTTTAATGAGATGGCGGTTGATGCACGTTAAAATGTTTGTATATTTTATGATATTATAAACGGACGCGAGCAACATTTTGCAGCTTTCTTATTTTATGGAGAGATTATTAGGTGCGGAGTGCGGACGGGGAGAATCGTCCGCACAAGTCTTATTCCGTGCTAGGTACCGGCACTTGATACCGCTGGGTACCGTTAGGTACACATATTTGTGCAGACGGTGCACACTTTGCACCTAATAATTTTTCTATTTTATAGAGCTATATGAAGTTCAATTAGAATATATCATTTTTTTTTGGAAAATTATATCATATTATTGACTGTATATTCAATTGGGGGATGTAACAAGTCCGAATTGACTTCCGTATTCAATCACCACACGCAATAAAATTTTCATTTATGACTTGAAATTAAAAATTATTTTTTGGGGATTAATATTGATTTAGGGTTACCTTGGAATGACCGCATTTTTTTTATTTATTGTTGTTATAAAAATGTTCTAGGTTAAATAGCTTTTTTGAAAGTTATTGTAAAAAATAACTTTTTAATATTTTTTTATAAAGTAACAAAAAATATATGTTAAATAAACTATGATTGCGGTCTAAAAAAATAACAGTAAGAAAGTTATCCCGAACAAAATCTTAATTATTGATAGAATATAATAATTGTTTAGAGAGAATTTAATATCTTAAATGTAATTAGGTAAAATAGATTTTATTTTTTTGCAACAAAGTCTACTAAATTTAATTTTTTTTGTGTAGAAGGTATGCTTAAACAATGGCAATAAAGTAAAGCATTAATAGGCACTAGCGTTACTGACTTAACGCTAACTAAAGTAGAGCCTACTTATAAAAATAAAAATAAAAAATAAAAATAGAGCCTACTTATCATTTGATGTAGTGGATCGTCGGAAGTCGATACCTGCAAGAAGGATTTCAAGGAGTTCCCAATCCAGGGAAGAAGAAGAGAGCTTTCTCAAAGCTTCAAAAGAGTTTTTATCATTCAATGACCTCAAAACCTTACATGAGACCTATTTAAAGAGGAAAATAGAAGTATCTAGAGTAAGGAAGGTAAGCTAATCCCTAAGCACAATAAAAGCTAAGATGTTCCTACATCATTCTCCCTTTGTGTAAAAAAAGCTCGGCTCCGTCGAGACGTATTATTGAAAAAGAGATTGTTGCAGAAGACAGATTCCCGGATCGAAGATTTTGTTCTCATCATTTGCATCTTCCAATACTCTCTCAAATAACTCACCAACTTTTTTGACAAGCCCTTGAGGGACGTGATTCCCATCAGTATCAAAGAGGGCATAGCTCTCAATGTCGTGATCAAATAATACATAATTGTCCATTGGAACGAATTCTTTGTCCCAAATAGAATCGCATAGCGAGCTCCTGATTCCATCCACAAACTCTAGTGCCATTTGAGACAACTGCTTATTATTGAACTCACCTATTAAAGCATGCCATAAGAAAAGCTTCTTCTCAGCCATTTCATCAAACACGTTGTTGAAACTTTTGATGTCACCACATTTAGCATGCAGGCTCATTAAACCATTGGAAATATAAACAAATGGCTCAAAGCCATTACGAATGGCGCCTTCAAAGTGCTGAAGAACTTCATCTCCATAATAATTTCTTGCAAATCCAAGCTTCGCGTGTGCATTTGTCATCTTGCTCCATGAGATTAGGCTTTGTTTTTCCATTGATTTTGCTGTGTTAGCCCATCCATTTTGACTTAATATTGAAAATAAAATTTGGCCAAAGAGAAGTTCTGATCGCTTTGAATTAAAGTCCTCATAATCATGCCTTTGGACACCAGGAACCCCAAGCATCTCGAAATCGAATGGATCAATCCTGATCAACTTTTGCTCACGGTTAGCCGTGGTATTTGCCAGTATCATTTCTGGCATCTTGCTCAGTTTCCATCCGACTGAGCTGGTAGCAGACTGCCATTCTAGCACTGGGAGAAGCTTATAGTAAACCGAGAGTTCATCCTGAAGAGGATAGCAACACGCTTTCCCAACTGTACCGAACACACGCTGTTGAACCATAATGCTCTCCGAAATGTAACCTCTTACCTTCCGGAAGATGGATCCAGAAGCCGGCTGGACCAGTTTGGACGCCGGACATGATTCGGCGGGGTTGCCGGATGCGCGTGAGGCAGCCCTAGGGTGTGCTGCGGACCGGAGCAATGCAGGAGAAGCCGGAGGGGAGCTGCTGGTTCCAGTGCAAGCAGCCGACGACAGGTCCGGCGAGAAAGCCGACGTGAGGGCTGTGGTTGGGCTCGTGGATCGCGAAATGGGCCACTGCACGCCGGAGTAGCGCTGAAGGCGCGCGGGTCCTGAACTTGTGCGGGTGAGCGCGTAGGACGCGATAGCGAACTTGATAAGGGCTTTGCACAAGTTGCAGGCGGACGTCCGGGTGGCCGAAGGACACTGCAGGGGCGCAGGCGCTCTGTTGAAACCACAGTGGGCGTGGTTTGCGGATTCGGCTGAAGGCTGGAGCCAATGCGAAGGTGAGACCGGGATCAGATCTGAATCGCTGGAAAGGTCCGGTGGCCATCGGTGTCGATCGAATCGCTGCTGGCGGTTGGTGGAACTTCCTGTAGTAATAATGGGTCGCCGGTGGACATCCGAAGACGTTTCAGCCTCTGGAACGCACGTGTCGGAGGGCTGGGTGTATGCCTTGGCGTCTTCTTCAGCACAACTTTCGACGGAGTCAGAGTCGGAATGAAGGAAGGGCGCTTGGAGGGGGTACTCTGTCTGAGCGGGCAGCACCGGAGGATCGGTAACAGCGGAATTGAGAGGAGCTAAAAACGGTCCAGTGAGCTTGAGCTGAATTGAATCGGTAGGCACTCTGATCTGGGATTCAAGTTGGATCTTGTGTGCTGGAAACCGAGACGGTCCTTCGAAACCCTCTCCCTCGACCAAGTGGAGATCAGCATCGATGCGAGACTCAGGGCACGCGGGCAAATTTAATCGGGAAATTGTTTGCTGAAACAGAGGCGGGCGCGTGTGGGGCTTAGCATGCTGGAGTCCGGGAATGGTCAAGAGTTCCGAAGACAGGTGCTGGGTTGGATTGGGGGAAGAAGCCGAGGCAGAATGCTGGTTGGCAGAACAGAGTAACGGGGTCGGTATGGTTGCCGACCTGCTCATAATCGTTTCCACCGAATGCATGAAATCAACGCATAAAGCATCTATTCGATCGATTGCTGCTTCCACTTGAGCAACTCGAAGGGCTTCATAGCGTCGATCATGATAGATAGCCCTTCTTCTTTGACAGCTATCTTCATGAGGATAGTGGGGCGGCGGATCTCGCCATTGGAGTGGAAGCTCGAGAGGAGGATAGTCATCGATCTCCCGTCTTCTTCGGCGCCGATCGTCGTCGAACGCCCATCTCCTTCGGTGGCGATCCTCGTCGATCGCCCATCTTATTCGGCGTCGATCTTCGTCGACCGCCCTTGTTTTACGGCTTCGAACGTCGTCGACAGCCGACCTTCTTCGGCAGTCCATCGATCTTCACAAGCTCTAGGCTCTGATACCAACTGATGTAGTGGATCGTCGGAAGTCGATACCTGCAAGAAGGATTTCAAGGAGTTCCCAATCCAGGGAAGAAGAAGAGAGCTTTCTCAAAGCTTCAAAAGAGTTTTTATCATTCAATGACCTCAAAACCTTACATGAGACCTATTTAAAGAGGAAAATAGAAGTATCTAGAGTAAGGAAGGTAAGCTAATCCCTAAGCACAATAAAAGCTAAGATGTTCCTACATCATCATTTAAAAGCTCTATTGTGGGGCATAGCCCATATCATTGATAAAAAGAAATTACAAGTGAGAAAAAACTATAGTCTAAGTTCTCAACAACAAAAAGAGAACAAAGACTCAAAAAGAAATTAAAAACTAACAATCAAAGGGTCAAAAATAACCGAAGCTACAGCGGACTCAGGATACTCTGTGCAAATGTAGAAAAGGGACAGTGAAGGGTCAGCACGAGAGTAGTGCCCCTGGTTGCTAGGGACGACCGTCCAGGAGGCTGCTGTGAAGATACAGCAATCATCATTGTCCAAAAACGGTCCAGAAGAACAAAACCATCAGAAAATCTTCCAGCTAGCAGTTTTCTTAGCCATGGCATATTTGATTCTGGCAATAACCGTGGCCATACTATCGAGCTTACCCCCAAAATTCTGTCATTCCTAGCTCTCCATAGAAAATAAATAGTAGCACAAGAATTTAACTAGTAGTAATTCACACGCACTTTAGAAAAACCTTGCTCTAAAACGCTATCCAGGGCTTGGAAAAGGTTGGGTCGCAGCAGATTATTACCCAGCCAAGGCATGAAATATTTAACGATAGAAAAGGCGAAATTGCATTCGAAGAATAAATGCCCAACATTTTCACACTCAGCCTGACAGAAATGGCATTTATTATCAACTGAGATACCACGGCTAATTAAGAATTCTGCCGTTTTTAAGCCGTTTTTGAAAGCCATCCAGGCACAGGCCAAAAACCTCAAGGAGCAATTTTTGTGCCAGATAAGTTTGTGCCACTGAACAGTAGGGTAATTTTCAAACAATTTAGCCTTAAAGTTTCTGGTTTTGGGGTTAGAAATGCCCTTCCAGCAATGATCCTCATCCACAGTATTGATGTCAACAGTAAGAATTTTAGTAGCAACCACACCCTCAAAGCAATGGGGTAAACACCAGTTTCCATCCACAATAATGTTGCTCACAGCCCAGTTAGAAAAAGCAGAGAACCGAGCTAAATCCTGGGTATCAATGATACAGTTGGCAATAGAAGAACCATGGACCCAGGGGTCCCAAAGGAGGTTAAGGGGACTAACAGGTCCAGCCCTTAAGGAAATGCAATGGTTAATGCTTTGAAGCTTATCATACAAAAATTTCCAGTACAGAGAGCTTCTACTAGTAATTGGTTTCCAGAGAGATTGATACTTGGATCTCCACCAGGAGAAAAGAAGATTGTTGGAATGAAGAAATCTCCAAATAATTGCACAACCAAAAGAGTGATACAAAATATCAATGGAGTGGATGCCCAGTCCACCATTAGATTTTGGTATACAAGTCTCTTTCCAAGAAATAGTGTGAAGCTTCCTAATATCAGTGTTGCCAAAGTATAAAAACCTAGAACACAAATGGTTTATGGTTTGAAATAAAAGACATGATTGGATCGACATATCTTCATTAAACTTGAAAAGATGTGTCTTAAACTTTAAATTAAATTAAAATTTTATTTGGGACGATTTTCTTATTTCTTCTTAAAATAATTTTTTACTATAAAAATTTTAATTTTTATACTACAAAATTATTTTAAAAACCAATAAAAAAGTCGTGTTAAACGAAGCCTAAGTTATAATGAATTAACAAAACATAAAAACAATTTGACTCGACCATAAAAAAATGAGTTTAAATATTTTTATTAAAATTTGAAAATAATGGTCGTTAAATTATTAAGGAGTTGTATGGTTTCCTAAATTCTAAGTGCAAAGTAACGTAAATTTTAGCTTTTGAATTGTTGCATTTCATAATGCAATGTATTTTTGGCAATACAATTGAAATTTAAACGTAAATATTTGAAATTTATCCATTTGAGCAAAGTTCAACTACATAGTTTGCCCTCATTTGATATAATTTTTTTTAGTGCTTTATAACGCAGTTTTAAATATATTTTTTATTAGAGAGCTATTTTAGAAAGAAATAAGAAAATTGGCTCAAACAAAATTTTAAGTTCATCAAGCTAGACGTCATCTTTATCCATCAAACTAAGGCTTCGTTTGGAAAGTCTTTTTTACTGTAGCTTTTTAGTGCAAAAATTTTAGAGATTTTTGCACTAAAAAGTTGATTTTAGAAGCAGTAAAAAAGTCGACCCAAACGAAGCCTTGATCTGCACTATACAGTTATGAAATAAAATTATGGCTCCATAATAGGGGCAAATTATTAGGTCCGGTCACCTGACAGAGAGATACATTCGAATTTCTCTCTGTCTACAGTAAAGCGCGGGTTGACCGCGCTTTTATTGTAGACAGAAAAAAATCCGAATATATTTCTCTGTCAGGTGACCGGATGCAATAATTCATCGCTCCAAGGTTTTTGTTAGGCTTTCAACATCACTGCACAGCTCATCTCTTGCGCACCATCTCGACACTATTTGAAAAAAAAACTGCTATGTAAAGAAATGCTAAAAAAATCATATAGCGTTGCTGGTAAGGTGTTTTTGACAAGAGAATTTGGCTCTTGATTGCTTACTCAAAGCGAATTAAAGCTAGACTGATAGAGTGATCAACAGTTTGATCAATCAAAATTCAAAACATCCACATCTCAAAACAATCATCAAAATACATGAACGTCTGTTCCAAAACTTCACTTTGATCTTCAGAATTCCTCAATCCATCTTCAACCCTGCATCCGTCAAACTCAAAAACCTGTATGCCTCTAGCTCTCCTTCTCACCTCTTCATCAGCTTCAAAGCCAACACACTCCTTCAAACTCAATCTCTTCAGCTCCCGGCAACCGTCAACTATAGCCAACACTTCCTCCTTCCTTATCTGAGACCCACTCAGATCCAAAACTTCAATCTTTGGAAGAAAATCAACTATGCCGGTTACATCTTCTTTTCTGATCAAACCGCGAATTTTCATCCCGTAAAACTTGCTGCAATGAATACCAATCTGCTCCGCCATTTCTCTCAATTTAAAAGGCTTTGATTCGATTTCAAGCCATTCGAGATCCCTCCACTTGCTTAGCAGATTAAAAAAACGAACTTCGTCGTCGAAGCAGATTCGTGGCAAGCACAGGGTTTTTAACCTAGGGCAAGTGATTGATGCGAGAGATAGAACCTCGATTGAAGGAGGAAAGAGAGACGAGAAACGGAGGTCGAAGGCGGCCCCGTGGCTTTGGGCCATGGCGAGCTTGAGGAAGCTGGAAAAGGTGAAGCGAGGAAGGGAGTACTGGGAAGAGAAGATTTTGGAGAACGAAGACGATGGGTTAAGGTCCAAAAAGCGGAAGTCGAGGACTTGATAGAAGAAGGGATGGGAGGAAACTTGGGACCAGGATTTGCAGACGAAGGGGATGGAAGTGGTGAGATCGTCGAGCCCGAGCTTGGAGAAGATGATGGAGAGGCAATCGAGTTGCATATCTTCCCAGTTTGTTACAGTGGAAAGGTGATCCATGGCGTTGGCGTAATAGAGAAGATTGGTGCTTGAAGAGGTGGAGAGAAAGAGGTTAGGCTCCTTGGCATTTAAGCAAACAGGTGATGGGCGTTAAGGAATGAGAAAGAAGAGCCATGTGATTCGAGATTTGCGATGACGAAGCTGCCGCTGTGCCATTTGTACTATAACACTATTCACAGGTTCCTTTTTGGCAATTTTTTAATTATTTTAATTATTAAATTATTATTATTATTTGTCTTTTCTATTTTTTCAGAAAATATTATCAGGATGGAGTATTCTTCAATTTTTAAATAAGTTTGCTGTAATAAAATTATTTTCTGATTTAAAAAATATTAAAATATTCATAAATAATAAAATAACTATTTAAAATTTATTTTTTCTCACACTTAGTAACAGAAAATGAATTTTAAATTATATTTTACATAACTTTATGAATAAAAATTTTTGCATGAAGACTATAGCAAATAGAAACAAAAAATATTAAAGGTGGGACATGTTATTATAATTAAATTATTTTAAGAAGAAGACAAAAATTTATTATTTTATTTATAATAAATTTAAAAAACATTTTTGTTATTTAACATATAATTAAATTCAAAATTATATTATTAATTCATTTTGAGATTTGTGTTCATCAGATATCTTAATCTTTTGATTACGTAATTTAAAAACAAAATAATTTAATAGGCTTAATTATTTTATTCAAAACAGTTTCCACGAAACAAGATTATATTCCTCCGGCAATTAGATATTTATTCACAAATTTTAAAAGCTGGATTTACATACATATCACTTTATATCATATTATTTATATATATAATATCTAAAATTTTAATATTTCATATCTACAATCTATAAATAATATTAATATCAAATATCGGTATGCATGAAATATTAAAATTTTAGTTGTTAGATATATAAATAACATGATATAAAATGATATGTATGTAAATCCTCCAATTTAATATTTCAACTGAGCTTATTTATTCATATAAAATAAAATAAAAAACTCAACTAATTCATTTTAGTCGTCAACTTTAAAGATAATTTCTTTTCTGTCCATAGTTTTTGGGGAACATTTAGGCTCATTAAGTCAAATTCTTTCACACACATCACACACGTAAGATTCGAATACAAAATCTCTTAGTTAATAGTCAAAGCTCCCAACCAATACACCAAATTGAGTTACGTATTTTTTCCATATATATTCAGTTGAACCTTTCACTACTGATGAAGCTGTCAACTTCTCAGGCCAATAGTTTCCTTATTTTATTGGATACTATTAAAAATAATTGTTAGTGGAAGATTAAAAAGTATTAAATTTGAGACATTTTTATTTTATCAAGAATTTTTTATTATCAATTCATGACTTTTTTGGGCTATATTCTAGTGATCGCAATCCAATGATAATTGTTCGAATGTTTCGATCAAGAGGTGGTCCGATTATGGGCAAATTATTGCATCCGCTCACCTGATCGGATCTCTCTGTCTGCAGTAAAGCGCAAGTACTGTAACACCTGCTACAGTACCTGCGCTTTTACTGTACCTAGAAGATACTGTAGCACCTGCTATAATACCTGCGCTTTTACTGTACGTAGACAGTCAGGTGACCGGATGCAATAATTTGCCCCGATTATGAGATGTAACTCTAGGGTTTTTAGACCATATATAAATATCCATGCCTTTCCAATTTCCACCCCAACAGGAAAAAAAAAAAAATCTGTGCCAGCCCTCGATCCAATGTTTTATTTTCTTTAAATTTTGGGAAGTGGGGTCTCTCTATTAAAGGGACGATTTTTTTTTTAATTCTTAAATATTTTTTTAGTACAAATATTAAATTATTTGTACTAAAAGACTATTTTTCGAAACGGCAAGAAAGTAGTCTCAAATAATTTCTAAGGTTTCGTTTGAGACAACTTTTTTACTGCAGCTTTTTAGTAGAAAAGTTTTATTTTTTACTAAAAAAAATTATTTAAGAAGCAGTAAAAAAACCGTCCCAAACGAAGCCTAAGGTTTCGATTTAATACTTTATAAAACAACTTTTTAGTTTATGTATATTTTTAAGTAGATATTTTTTCACTAAAAATGTCCCAAAGGAAGCTTAGAATAGCTCTTTTATTAATTTCTAAATCATTTTTATAGTACAAAAATTTATTGATCAAGAAATTTTTTTACTTCAAAGCTGTTTTAGAAAGCATTACAAAATTTCTCCTAAATTAAGTCTAAAAATTTTCATTTGGGATAATTTTTTCATTATTTTTTAATGTTATTTTAAAAATGATAAAAAAAAGTTTTCTCAAATGCTTACAAAAATATTGCTCGTTTGAAAATCATAAATTTTGATGAATTGCTCCAACCCGATAAACAGTTATGGATAAAAAATATTTCTCATGGTTGTGTTACAGGAACTTTTATTTGGTCTGGTGTACCAAAAAACTCGGATGTTCCTCTGCATCCGGTCGGAGGACGTAATAATTGTTCGTGTTACAGCGAATCTACATAGAGTTCATAGTTGTTAATTGCTCATATTAATTTTTTTAAAATAAGTATTTTAATTATTTAATACTTCTTAATAAATATATTTACACAAAATCATATTTTTTTTTTAATTTTACATTTTAGATTATGTAAGTTTTATGCAGCTCATCTTGATCTCTTATTTGAGAGCTTAGGCTACAAAATAAAAAATCTTGAGTTCAAAATCTGTATATATATGCTTGAGCTTTAGTTTAATTGGCTCAAAAATTCCTTCTAAAAATAATTATGTAAGTTCTGATCATTTTTTTCCTATCTTCAAAAGAGTGTTTGGTTTCAATTGGGATAACTTTCTTAATACTTTATAAAACTATATAAAACTATTGCAGAGAAAATAATTTTTTAAACCTGTTGTAGAAAGAAGCTTCTTAGTATAAAATTTTTAAAAATAACAAAAAATTTGTGACTAAGGCTTCATTTGGGACGACTTTTTTGCTGCTTCTTAAAGCATCTTTATAATAATTTTTTAACTAAAAAACTACTTTAAGAAGCAATAAGAAAATCGTAAGGCTTCGTTTGGGACAGCTTTCTTGCTGCTTCTTAAAGCAATTTTTTAGTGTAAAAAGTTGCTTCTTAAGAAGCAGTAAGAAAGCTATCACAAATGAAGCCTATAATTACAATCTTAAAATACAAAACAATAAGAAAAATAGCAAGATTTTGATGTGCAGAACAAATTGGTCTAAAATTAAATTTCAAAATAATTTTTCTATATAAAATCATAATATTTTATATCTAAAACATAAAAAATAAATTATAGAAAATCAATTTGGCACATTTATTTTCTAAGTTTACTTTCATGAACGTTGACTTTGCACTTCTCTGCAGTGAATGTAACGTTTCTTAATTTATTCGGCATTTTAAATCATTGGAACTTTCTATTCTGAAAGTTCCAGTTTTTAAATTTCAAAAGCTGTAAAAAATATTAGCTGCGCGTCAGTACAGTGACAAAATAAAGAGTTCTTTGCCATTGTTAGAGATGTCAGGACTTCAATATTCAATGGTAATTCTTCTTATATGATCAACTTGCTTGATTTTTTTTTTATGATAATTACTGCTTAAAGTTGACTAATTTTATGATAGCAATATGACATCGACATCTATTTTGACAAAGAATACAAAATTAATTGTAAAATTATGAACTTGTAGTATTATAGTTACATATGTGATGACAAGAGAGTGATTAATCATAAGAGCACAAGAGAGATCATACAATGTATCATTGAGTTAATAATGAGGCACAAATGATAATTTAGTAAATATGTTAGAAAAGAAATTTAATTTGTAGAAGAATGGGACAATAATATTTACATGGTTTGGAATTCGAGTAATCTATATATTTTTTTTTCTTTTATTAATATTTTTAGGTTAGTATAATAAGTAATCTATATGCACCCCTCTAATATACATTCGAATTAGGGTTTCATAAATTTGTAATTTTAAGGTTAATGTCTTTACTTCTTTGAATATATAGAAAAGCTTTTGTTAGTTATGCACAGAATATGAATTCGTCAATCAATATGGTTGTACTATTGACACAGAACTCAATTACATCAGTCGAGCTCGTTGCAGGGGAGTAGTGCTCCCCCTATTTGCCACTCAAGTTTTATTTTTTCATACAAATATATAGTGTGTGTATCACTGTATAGTAGAGGGATGTAGCATAGCAGCGTCATTGAATCAAGCAGCGGTGTTGAAGTCTTGGCATAGAGGTAGAGTGAGAAGTGCTATGGCACTACAAATCAGGTTGAGATTGAGAGTAGAGCACTGCAACGCTTCAAATCCTAGCCTAAGGCGTTGTGAGTCATGTCCGACAATTCTCTTTCTCGTTTTTCATGCTTAATTTCAAGGATTGCATCCCTTCATGTTATGGAAGTGTTCATCTTTGTTACTTCTGAGATAGAACAATATGAAGAAGTGAAATGAGACAATAAGATAGTGAGAGAGAAATGAATTTGTATAATTTCTCTCAATATTCATAATGAATTTCTTGGTGTTGTGTGGTTTTTTCTCTATTTCGAGTTTTTCCATATTAAATCTCAGTGTTCATTTTCGTTGTTTTCTTTTCTTGTTTGTTTCGTTGTATGATTTTCCTTCCCAACACGTTTCATAACATGCATGCTCTTCTTTATGAGTTACTACAAGCGAACGCCTATCATTATGAAATAGAATACAATTTAGAAGTCATATTCAAAGTTCCCTTCAACTTTGATGGTGAATGAAAGAAAATACAAAATGATAAAATATTAATATGCAAGATTACAGATATAAAAATAATAAATAAATTATGAAAATTCATAAAATAAAAAATTCCAAGTTAAAAAGAAGTTGCCAAACTCATGTTCCTCAATAATTAATTGAATGTACAAATTTAATGAAGCATCACAACTGAACATGCACAAAAGCTTGTGTATGCTCAGAAAATTGTTGTGAATTAATGTAACAGGTTTATATTTTGGTTTAATTTGGGACAGAATTCTTCCTGTTTTCCAATTTTAGAACTCCTGTTTGATTGTTTGGAGAAGCATGTACATCTACCATTCTTCTGTTGAAAATGAATGGTCATCTCTAATCTAATAAATATGTTGGTCACATGTCCTTATCGAAGCAGCTCACAGATATATTTAATATAATAAAGATATTAGATATTAATGCTGATATAAGTAGGAAGATTCGTCTTGGAACAATCAATGAAGGGAAAGTTCAGAAGGAAAACCCAATAGGGCGGCTAAAAGATATTCAATTAATTAGGCCTATTTATTTTGTAGATTTACTCAAAATAGACCATTAGATCAATCTAAGGAGATCAAATTTATGGTTATCAGCTTGATCACTCATTTTCATATATTATTTTGCTTCTAAACATAAAGCTCTTAAACTACCAAATAAAAGCAAATTCACAATCATCAATTAAGTTGGAGAAATTTATGTGACATTTATATTAAAAAATCTATTAAAAGTATATTCTTGTTGACGGCTAAAAATGTTGGTGATGATAGGGTAAGAGTGTTGCATCCCAATTTTGCAGGAAGATCTGGCACACAAATAAATATTTGAAAAGAGTATAAGTAACACTAGAGTTTTTATGATAAATTTCAAAAAGGGTAAAACTAGGGGTGTCAATTTTTGACACGACCCGAAAAATCCGAGTTAGGGTCAACCCGGACCCGAAACGGGTCGGGTTCGGGTTGACCCAGCAACCCGAAAATGACCCGAAATGACACGAAAACTCCTATTTGACTCGGAAACCCGAGATTGACCCATTTTTACCCGATTTTGACCTGAAAATCGAAGATTGGCCCGATTTTTGACTCAAAAACTAGCAATTTTATGTCAACTCGGGTCATTCGTGTCTGGTCGGGTTGACCCGGACTCGAATCGGGTTGGGTTCGGGTCCGGAAACCTGACCCGTTTTTAAAAATGGGTCGGGTTCGGGTTGACATGAACAGTGCCGATTCAGTTTCGGGTTCGACCCGAACCCGACCATTGACTCGAATTGACACCCCTAGGGAAAACCTACGGGCCTTGCCCAACTGAAATAATTACACTATGTGAGAATTGATTATAAATGTTTGCCTATCCATCTCATAATTTATAGATGACAAAATTACTATAGTATAAAGAGTTGGTCAAAAATATCTTGGAGTCGGTACGGGGTGAAAGGTGTTTGGTGGTTGTGGCCAAGTGACAATAGTTCGATAATATTAGTTAGACGACGGTAGCCAAATAAGAATTATTGGGCGATAGCAATCTGATGTTGATGTTTCAGTGATGGAGATGGTTGAGCAAAGGTGGTGTATGGTCGAGCGATAGTTGTTTGACATTGGTAGTCCGATGATGGCAATAGTCCGACAACTATGGTGGGGTAGCAATCAGACAATGACAGTTTGGCCACTGAAGGTTCAATGGTTAAGATTGGACGATAATGGTCCGACCTTAGTAATTGTTGTAAAAATAAAAGAGTTGTAAGACAATTACAATTAAAAAACTTATTGAATAAGTAGACCGAGGCATGCGATGCATTGTTCTTAAAGTCATATTTCCTCTCCTCCCAGGTGCAAAGGTACACATCGGTCTAACTCCTAGAATTCAAAGACCTCTTCACGGTGATATGCGCTAATCACAGTGGAAAGCAGGAACAACGAGCTAGATATTTGCTCTGAACAAATGTAAGGTGGAGTGCATGATGAAGACAATAAAATTGTAAAATTCATCTTATCCGAGTTGGCCTTATATAGACCATAAATAAATAGCTATTTTAATTACAAATATTATGATAATTAATTTAAATATTTTCAAATCATATTATAAAATAACAATAAGTCTATTACAACAACAATAATTATTTCCGTTATAATACAACAACAACAACAACAAACCTTTATCCCACTACGTGGGGTCGGCTACATGAATCATTTTCCTCCATTGTGTCCTATTAAAAGTCAAATTCTCGTCTAAATCTAATAAATAAAGGTCATTCCTAATATTTTCTAACCATGTTTTTTTTAGGCATGCCTCTACCTTTTTTAACATAAGTCAAATCTAATACCTCAACTATTCTAACCGGGTCATCGTCGAAAGGCCGCCGTTTTATGTGACCAAACCATCTAAGGCTACTCTCTCTAATCTTATCTTCTACTGGAGCTACTCCAACCTCTTCACGTATATGCTCATTTCATATTCTATCTCTAACGGGAAGACATCAATAAGTATTTATGTTACAACAATAATAAGTATTTTAGTTGCAACATTAATAAGTATTTAAGTTTGTTCACATTAAAAGATATAATGCATACATATTTGTGTCTTTTGGACTATGAATCAATATTTTAGGATAAAAAAATCTTTACTTATAGAAATTAAGTGAAATTTAATATTTCTATGAACTTCATTCCTTAAGTATGAGCAAGATTATATCCATCCATATTACATTAAAGAAATGATAGTTGTTCATTGCAATTTAATGCTCCCGGCCATACATCTGAATATGGGTTTCAGAAGTCCGGTGTCTGTCGGTGGCGGACAGATATCCGGCCTTAGTCGGTGGCTGGGTGAAAGTCTGGCGTTGGTTCCGCTTCAGTCAGTGTCCGGGCAAAAATCTAGCGTCAGTCAGTCGCTGGGTGGAAGTTTGGCAATGGTCGAGGAGTCTAATAGCAAGAGAACTCTAGTTTCTCTTTTTCATTCTCTTCCTTGTTTTGGTGCCCCTTTATGAGGAATGAGTGATCTATTATTTATAATTTTCTTAAAGTGGCATGACTAGTAAATAGGAGGGAGATCAAGGGTAATTTGGGAGTGATTTGAATGGACAACTGATATTGATCCCCCTAATCCTGAACTGTTTATTGGTATTTGAATGTCTTAATGATATCAAAATTTGAAGATCTTGGGCTTGTTGGATTCTTCTCGTCGAGCAGTTCGATTCAATTATAAGCATGTCACATTTGAAAATCGTTTGGTCATCCAATTTTTGGTTTGAACTTTATAAATGAGCTTCGGGCCTTTGATTTGGACCCATTTGGGCTCGGATTGAGTCGAATTTGGTGTCATTGGGTTTGTATTTTTGAGACTTTTGGTTTGACTTTATGTTTGCCGAAATCAAAGTTTATATGGCTCTATATTTAATTTCGGAAAACTTGATTTTGCCTCTAGATTCATGCCTAATCAAAATAGTTTTCTTTTTCATGATATATCACTATTGATATTTGTATCTGATCAAGTTAGATTTTGTATGGCGCATTCTAGCACTTGGAGCCAATGCAGAGAGCAAATGCTCACCTGAAATGATCATAATGTGGCTTTAAAAGAGCCAAGTAGTCTCTGTAGTTTCGAAGAAGTTGGATGATTTTAATATACTTTATTTATTTGCTTGCTTACAGTACTAAGAAACAAGTACATACCAGTAACCATTCGGGATCACTCCACTTGTTTATCAAATTAAAAATAAAAAATAAAATAAAATAACTTCATCATCAAAATTGATCCATGGCAAGAACAAGAATTTAACCTTGGGAAAATGGTTGATGCAAGAGATAGAACTTGCATGGAAGGAGGGAAGAGGGAGGGGAAGCGGAGCTCGAAGGTGGCCCCTTGGCTTCGTGCCATGGCTAGCTTGAGGAAGCTTGGTACCATGAAGGTTTTGTTTGAGACTGTTTTTTTACTGCTGCTCAAGCAGGTTTCTAGTAAAAAAAATTTAATTTTTATACTAAAAAGTTGCTTCAAGAAGCAGTAAAAAAATTGAAATTGTGAGGTCAACGAGGCGGAGCTTGGAGAAGATGATACAGAGGCAATCAAGGGGGCATGTTTTCCCAGTTTTCGGTTGTGGGGTGGTGATCCATAGAGTTAGTTGGAGGAGGAGATTGGTGTTTGGAGATTGGGGGAAAGAAGAAGAAGAAAATGCTGGTCAACAGCAACTAATCCTTATTCCAATTCACTAGTCAAGTAAATTCAAGTTTGTAACGGTCAAATTTGTCTATAGAAATTAGCTTTTCTTAGATCAAAGTAACGGTCAATTTCGTCCAAGGCCGGACTTAGAATGAAGAAAATTTATAGATGCCGGTCAAGAACAACTAACACTTGATGCATAGAAAAATCTTATCCTTCCAACGTTTGAACTGATTAGTCCATTGGAATCATAATTTGATTCCTTCACTTCATCAAAATATTTTTTATTAATTTTTTTATGTTAAATAAGAACTGTAATTAGTCCAATAAGCATACTTTATCAAAAAAAAATCATAACACATACATCATTTAGATGCTTTCAATAAATTTAGCCTACATTTACATATGAATTACTACACTCAGGCAGTGCAATTGAAAGTGAGTGCTTGAATATGATAGAAAGTGAAAATTGGAGGGTTGAGGCTTAGACAAGAGATTAATTATTCTGTGCAGAAGCTAAACGCCGTCTGAAGACCAACCAGAATGGGCCACATCACCTCTATACTCGATACCACGGCTCGGTACTTCTCGGTAACGTGGTTCGGTACCTCTGACGTGGCGTATTTTGGTTGGTCTCCAGACGACGTTCTACGTCCGGTCTCCACACGGAATAATTTCTCTAGACAAGGAGCTGACTCCTAGCTTACTTCTAGGATGCCGGTTTTTTAAGAGACAAGAGGGTTTGAATGAACTAAATTTTATATCAAAAGTAGAGGAAAAGATAATAAACAATAAGTAAAGAGTTAGGCCCTAAAATACATCTTTAAGATAATGGTTTAATTTTTTCTTGGGGACTTTATAGTTAAGCTCGGTTGAAATGAATTACTATTGAGATAGATAACCTCTTGAAAAGTAACATGAAAAAAAAAAGAATAAAATCACGAATTGAAACCTAATATTGGACTGGTTGAATCAATATGGACAATACATTATATAGTATGGCCTAAAGATTGCCCATCATGTCATTTGGCAAACGGGACTTCTAATCATTTATTTTTCCGTTGTCATATGACTTGCATTGTTTTTTAAGTCCAAATGACTAGGTTGGTCCCTCAAAATTTTTACTTTTTAATCATCTTCTGTCTAGTATATAAATTTTTGGAGAAAAAGAGAAAGATAAATTTTATTGAAATGATATTTCTAACATCTTCATTATGCAATCATTATAGAAAAATCGTCCATTATCGACAGTGGATTTTTTTTTTTCCAACAGCTTTCCAACATATTTCCCGCGGAATGTCTGACTAATTTTCTACGTATTTTTTTGGGTCTTCTCTGTAGAATTTTAGTTCTTATATTTTAAATAAAAAGTGTCTTTTAAATATTTTTGTCCATCCAACAAACTGGTTAGGCCTTTGAAATCATGCTCGCGTCGAATCCCAGCACATGCGAGCAGCACGGTCGGCTGGGCTGACAGGCAGGGCATTGGTCAGTGCGGGAGGCGAGTTGACAGCCTAGTTTTTTTAATTAACTTTTTTAAATTTCTGGCTATTTTTTAGTAGCCGGAAAAAATTGCCGTTGCAAATTTGCCGCTAGTTGTCATTTCCTATGCAGCTTTTGCCGTTGAAAAAATATTCGCCAGAAAGCTGCCGGAAATCTTAATTTATGTCTGAAATTTGCCAATTTTCGCTAAAAAAATCGTCGGTAATAGTCGATTTTTCAGTAATGAATGAAGTTCTAATTAAGATATATAAAAGATCAAACAATGGAATCAACAGGGAAGTTATCCAAACATTTTGAAGACCTGGTTTCCTTCATGGTTGCACCGGAATTCAGATCATTCCTAATATATATATATATATATATATATTTTGCCTTATATTCTCAGTTCCGTTTGCTTCTTAAGATAATTTATGGCTTCCACATATCTTTTGTCGAACTTCTAAGGGCTTCATTGAGCACTTTTTTTTTATCCATTCAGATAGAATTCTATTACATGTTTCTACATTCTTCTCTTCATACATTTAAATCTAAACAAGAACATTATAAAGAAATATTCAACCTGCATAGACTAATACAGGTGATCATAAAAACATAATGCGATGAAATAAACAAATTTTATTTCTCCTGTAGCCGCGCGCAATTGGGGAGCCAAAGCCAGTCCTACAAAAACACCAGCCAAATCGCGCATCTAACACTTAACATCCTTTTTAATGGCCAAAGATGAACATAACTTGGAAGAATCCATCTTGTTTGATAAAATTCCTCAACAAACCTTCAACAAAAATCAATCAAACAACCACCACTAAAACACCTAAGTTAGGATCAAATCACATCAACATACAAATCATCACATTCATCTACCTCAAACCCACCTCCATAATCCATCTTCGATCCCTCGTACTCAAACTTCTCAATCCTGCAAGCCTTTGTCTTCACCTCTTCATCTGCTTCGAACCCAATGCAGTTCTTCACGCTTAATCTCTCCAATTCTCTGCATCCCTCCACTATCAAAAGAAGTTCCTTTTTAGGCAGATAAGATCTGCTGAGATCCAAAGATCTCAGTTTTGGAAGAAATTTAATTATCGCCAACACATCTTCTTTGCTGATGGCAGAACTCGGCATCTTCAGTTCAATGAAATCGTTGCAGTTTTGACCAATCATGGCTGCCAGTTGGGAGAAATTATAAGGCTTTGATTCCAGCTCGAGCTGCTGAAGCTCTTTCCATTTGGAGAAGAGACTGGGGATCTGACTTTCCTCATTCAAAGTCAGTTTGGGCAAGCCTAGTTTTCTCAATCTCGGGCAACTGCAGTGACCAAGTATACAAGGGTCATTAATGAAATATGAGAAAAAAATTGGCCAAGTACATCCAGAAATAAAATTTTTGAAAAAAAATTTATGTCAACTGGATGTATTATTAATCTTTGAGTGTTTTTCCTCCTTATTTATGCCTGCATTGATGTATCCATGCCTGGACTGATCGTTGTTATGAAACGATTAGATCGTCTTTCTTTCAATTGCTTTATTTTTATCTCATTCGTTGCTGAGAATTTATGGGTGTAAAAAAAATATGATTTTTTTGGCTTTTTAATACGAAATTTTAGGTAAGATGAATGGTTGAGGGCCTACTATTCTGATGCGAGGATCAAATCCTCGACAGAGGCCAACGGGGGAAGCCAAAGCTCGCTGGCGAGGCCGTCACTGAGGCGGACGGCGAGCTTAATGAAACCAGAAAAGGAGAATCTTGAGATCTGATAGTGAGCTTTGAATCTCTTGGCTAAGGAGCTCCATGGCATGAAATCGTTTGACTGAAGGTTGAGGATTCTCCAGATCAGAGGGTTGCGGGCAGCGGCGGACCACGAACGGCAAACGAAAGGGATGGAGACCGAGAGATCGTCGATGGCTTCCGGGCCGAGTTTGGAGAAGATGATGAAGAGACAGTCCATATCCATGGCCTCCCACCTCCGATCTTCCTCCTCCATTGTTTGGAGTTTGAAGAGAAGAGTTCATGAGGGAACTTATACAAACGGTTACGGACTTACGGTGAAACTTAGGTGGCAGGTGCTCGTCCGAACTCGAAAGACGGGTAGATTTTCTCTTTTTTATATATTATATAAAAGGAGTTCTAGAGAAATTATTATGCGAGGCGTCAAGTCTGTACATAGTGTGTAACTGTGTATATTCATATATATAATATTTACATATTTGTACATACTTTGTACAGGTTGCACAAAGTGTACAAGCTTATAAAATATTTGTACATATTGTGTATAAGCCTATATAATTCTAAGGGGCTGTTTGGTATCGGATTTACAGCGGGATTTAAGTCGGATTTACGCTAAATCCAGCCAAACACTTTTTGTGCGCGCGTTAAATCCCGGGATTTAGTAAATCCCGGATTTACGGATTTACAGCTTAAATCCAGGATTTAGTAAATCCAAGGGGTAGTCGGATTTAGTAAATCCGAGGGGTAGCCGGATTTAGTAAATCCGAGCGGGATTTATCCGAAGAAGCACGCGAAAGGGAGAAAGTTACCTTCACAGCCAGCGAGCTCCCGTTCTTGCTTCCAATCAAAATGCCATAACTTCCTATCCGGGTTGAAGTCGTCGCAGGAGCGAAGTCGAACAGCCACGAAGGAGCCGAAGAAGCGACGCCTGCAATCTCTACACCTCCTGCGAAAGCAACGGAGCCGAACATCAACGACAAAAAGAGAAGATGAAAGGCAAACCATAGACGCCTCTAAGTTATTATTGATTAACTTAATTAATATAATTTAAATTATAAATACTGAAGTAAATTAATTAAATAGTTAATTGTATACTCAGTGCATAAATTAATTATCTAATTTAACTTAATTATATAATTAGTAATTAAATATTAATATAATTAGATTAATTAATATAACTTAATATATCCATTATTAAATATATACTTAACTGTATAAATAATAATTAATGGGTAATTTGTACTTAACATATTATTAAATTTATAACACATTATATTTTTTTTAATTATAACTTTATTTTTAAGTTGTAATTATCCTCTTCACATTTAAATGTCTAACTGTTATAAATCCTGAAATATGTTACCAAATAGTTTCTCCGGATTTAACAGGATTTAACATTTGGCATACCAAACAATTTTCAGGATTTAATACATTTCGAATTTACTAAATCCGAATTTACTAAATCCCACTAAAGTTAAATCCCAATTGTTGCCAAACAGCCCCTAAAGATGTTGTGTACATGAATATACACACTCTTAGGGGTGTTAATATTTGACACGACCCGAAAACCCGACCCGGAAAATCCGGGTTGGACCCGACCCGTTTGATAAACGGGTCGGGTTCGGGTTCGCAGATTCGAACCGTTTGATAAAACAGGTCGGGTTCGGGTTGACCCGGCGGCCAAAAACTCATTTATTTTAAAAAATTTTGAATTTCCTGCTGCCCCCGCCCGCGCTGCCCCGTGTGTCGCGCGTGCCGAACCCGCGTGTCGCGCTGCCGCCGCTACCGCGCTCGCGCCATCGCCGTTGTTGAACCCGCTGCCGAACAGCCCGAACTCGTGTGCCGCACTCGCTGCCAAACCCTCGCGCGTCGCCCACTGCCGGGTCGCAGGTCGGGTCGGGTCCGAGTTGAAATGTCCGACCCGTTCGCAAAAATGGGTCGGGTTCAGGTTGACCCGTTTAGATCCGGGTCAAGTCGGGTTCGACCCGAACCCGACGTGTTGACCCGAATTGACACCCCTACACACTGTGTACAAACTAGTACAGACTATTTACTATTATGCCAACAATATTCAAAAATATAGAAACACTTATTCGAATTATTATTTATAATATCCAAATCTTGTACACATTGCTAATATGCTTGTACACATTGTGTACAAAATTGTATACACTATGTACAATCATGTGCACGGTGATAAAACCATCTGGATTTGCTGAGCTTTTATTAACTATTTGATGATACTAATCAAATCAACAAATAATTCATAAATACTCAACAAATACTCACTAAATCTAGATGGTTCTCGTTGTCCCGACTCCGTCATATTAATTTCTCGACGATGAGGGTGGAATAGTATTTGGCGTTTTTTTTTTTAGTATTTGGGGGTATTTGTTAAATCAGTTGTGGGCCAAATTGATTTATGTTGGGGCATGAAAATTATATTGCGGATTGGCTATTTTTGTCCTTTGATGGGAGAATTTATAAAATGAATGGATTTGGTCGTTTTATGCGATAGTAATTTGGTCATAATGACCCAATTTTGACCAATCTTATAGGAATATTTGCTTTGCTAAAAAGTAAATGGAAAATAATATATATATAGTGTAAGAAAATGTATCATATTTAAAATTATTTTTATGAGAGTAAAAAAAATACAGGTGAATATTTTTTATAGCTTCAAGTAAAATGAATGCAATGTAAGTTTAAATGATAGTGATGATCGTCGATGATTAATAGTAGGGTGATGATTAGGGGCTAATCAAATAGAAGTTTTTTTTTATTAGTTTTGGATTTATATCCCCCTTTCGAATATGAATTGTGAAACATTATCTTTAAGTTTGTTATTGGATACTTCTAAAGATCTTCGATTGAGTAATTACTTTGAAATATTTATTAAATTATTGATAATAGTTAATGTAATACCATGAAATTAATTTAATATTGTGTTTATTATTTTTAATTAGTATTTTATTATTAAACTTTATTGATTATTATGTGTGATATTTATTTTTTATTGTACGACACAATTGTACTTACAAGATACTTATTATTATATACATCATAGAATATTCATAACAGTAGAGAAATATAAAGTTTAGCGTCCTAATTTTGCATGAAGATCTAGCACACGAACAAACAAAAGAGTATGGTGCATCATGCATAAGAGGCACAAAAAATTTTACTTGAAAATCCTCAAAAGAGAGAAAAATCATAGGATCTGATCCAATTTGAATGAATCCACTAGTATTAGTGGTTGATTATAAATAATATCCTTCCTCAGAGGAATATGTTGGCTTAATGTAAAAAATAAACATTGCATATATCATAATATATAGTTGGAGAACAACATGACAGCTGTCCTTAAGAGAGTATTTGCATGTTCATTTGGTCAGTATGATCGTAGTCAACGGGCAATAGTGATCAGAATAACCGTAGTCAGTGGACGACGATTATCAGAAAGACTGTAGTCGACGGTCATAGGAGAACCGAGGGTCAGAGAAAGAAGAGACATGATTCTTATTCTCCAACAAGCAAATCATATCCAATTTCAAAGAATTGACCAGACGCTTACAGCAGAAAACTTTTTCGAGGTTGTTGAATCCCCTAATGTTCAAAACCGCAATGGAGGAGATATACAATAAGATTTTGGTTGGTGCAGGGGCTTCTTAAACTGCTTCCCCTTGATATTTTTGGCTTGTTGGACTGACAATGAACCTTGAGGATTGGTCTCCACAGACTTGGCAGAAGTGGCCAAAGTATTCACAGAGGCAGAGGGTGGCTGATCATCCGTCAATTGTTTTAGGATGCCAAATTTTGTTAAGGAATAACACACCAAAAGGGGTAGCTATATCAGGCTCATTTTCTTTGGGCTCTAGACAACGTTCCATGTCTACAGCTAATAATTTCACCGATGAGGAGGGGGGCTAGCACCTGCAACAGAAGCTCTTGGAGAAAATCTAGTGAGTTGTCCGGGGGGGTGGGGGGAGTAACCTCCGACGATGCTGGAGTAGGAAGACGGCGATGAGCCTGGCGGCTGGCGGCTAGGGTAGAAAAACTGAGAACCTATTCTTTTGCAATTAAAAATTTTAACAATATTTTTTAATATTTTTATTAAATAAAATATGCTTCCCCATTGTTCCCCAACAGTACAGAACACAAGGCTTTCTTGGAATCGATGTATGCAGAAAGAGACAATTCACACCGTTTGAATGACTGACCTTGCCAAAATGATTTCCTACCTGGTACCTTTTAGGGAGCACCCTCCGCCCACGTATGAAACTGGAGCACCTTATCTCTTCGGCTCTTCCATATGCTTACAACGAGACCACGTAGAAGGCCATTCATATCCTACCTCAAGCACCAATAAGGACTTCCTCTCCCATAGAAAACAAAATCCATTTCCAAATTCATTATCATCTCATAAACACTTTTGTTTCTCCCCAATAGCAGGTAAAAGCTGTGAGAAAATCGGAATTTTAGCAGAAAGACCTAGGCATTACTTACTGTTCTCTTTTGCAACTTATGCTCTCAAATCTTTCTCCTGGAAGCTCATGCAAAGTTAGGTTCTTTTATATAAGTTTGGGAAAAAGCCCTAATCTTTCGACTGAATCTTGTGTGTGTTTGGTTTTTCTTCAAGAAGCAGTAGACTTCCATGGCTCTTCAGGCAAATGGTGTGGCTTTCAGTCTTCTTCATCGAAGGAAACCTCTTTCAGTAAAGGCTGTAGCTTCTGAGAATGTTTCGACCTTGCCGGGAGAGGAGGAGAAGGTGAAGCTTGGAGGGTCTGATTTGAAGGTTACTAAATTGGGTGTTGGTGCTTGGTCATGGGGAGATACAACTTACTGGAATGATTTCCAATGGAATGGTAATTCTCTTCTGTCATTTTACTGACTAGTGTTTCTTTTCAGTATTATTCTTGTGAACTTAATTTTTATGCTTTAATTAGAGTTCCGTATGTTGTTATATTTTTTTTCTCATATATGTATCTCTGAATGCCTTTTTGAATGCATATGGCTGCCTGTTAAGCTACAAAATTTCAGTTTTTTATCAGAGTATTTTTTTCTCCCTTCTTGGAAGGTAACTTCTTCATAATTATAGATTTTATCTGATTGGATAAGAAGCCGCCATGATTGATCTCGATGTTCTATTTCTTATGCTAATTTTTGGAATATTTCTTTGTATGTTACCATGTGTATTATTTTGATGTCAAAGATTGTTGTTTTCTGTCTAGTTTTATCGGCTGCTTACATGTTTTACTTGCTCGTTGCACTAACTTTACTTTCCGAATTGGCCCTACTCATTAATAGAGAAGTTCTGCCAATGGCTTTGTTTGAATCAATAGGTTGCTGTTCTTAGTGAATGTAATCTATAGCGCAATAGCTTTCATCCTTAGGGGCTGTTTGGTAGCACCCAGGATTTACTTTAAGTAGGATTTTGTAAATCCACTAAATCCGGATTTCGGAAATTCTGAGGGGCCTAAATACTGAAAACTTTTTGGTAACATTCATGATAAGTCTTTTTAAATCTCATGTGATTGTTTGGCTATAGAGCTAATTTAATGAGCAAATTTTTCCTCTGGAGCCAATGGATTTCAGAAATCCGGGATTTAGCACGAAAAGGTGGAATTTTTCGTCTATGGTGGCTTTCATTTGCCGTGAGATTTGGTTTTGCATTTTAGGCTGTTTGGCTAGATTGCGCTCAAATCTGCCTCAAATCCGGCCTAAATCCTGCTACCAAACTGCCCCTTAAAGATGTGACCAGAATACTTATTTTGGTAGAATCATTGAACAGTGATACTCCACTCCCCAAATAAATACACGCTTAAAAGGAAATGTTTTAGACACATCAGTGTGGATATCAACTGACACTCTCTTTGATTGGGCCACAAATATTATGAGACAAAAAAACTAAAAAAATCTCAGTTTAAGTATGAATCTATTAAGGAAGTGCATGTGGGCTCCGAAAATTCGGCCCCGGCCTCCCCGCCGCTTTTCTTATTCAGCGAGGGAGTTTTAACGAACTAAGTTCCGGGGTAAATTTTGGAAGGCAGATGGGTTTGTAGATAAGACACTACCCAGAGATTTCGCCCTCATTTTGCGAGGACTTTATGATCTGAGTTCTGGTTTCCTATAGGCGCAAGCCCCTATAGTTAATTACCCCTCCCGATCACGAGAGAGAACTTTCGATTAAGGCTAGTTGTCAATCAGATACGTAGAGAAATACGTGTATCTGGCATATAGTAGCAGCAATGGATTTGGATTGAGAATTTGGAAAAGGTTTCAGATGTTTAGAATTTGGGTTAGGAGATTTGATAAATTTGATATTTAAAACTAGAATTTTCATCATCTGGAACTTAAAGCGGATGGTGGGGGAATGGATGATAGACCCGATCAAGATCCCATGGTTCCGTCGTCCCGGGCCATCGTGGTCCCTGGTCTACTTAGTCAGAGGAGGTAGTCGACCCAACCTGACAGAAGGATCCTTGTCGGCAGCCATGGGTTGCTTCGTCCAAGGGTACCTTGTAGACCTGGGGTTGAATGTTTGTCTAAGGGGACAAATTTGAATCCACCTTAGCTTACAGAGGGCTTTGTGCCCTATCGATCATATCCTATTGATTCATATCTCAAGGATTTGATGCCAATAAGGAGCGTATTGGCTCTGGCCATAACCGCTATCTGTGGTGCCATTTGGCGGCAAAACCACTCGGTTCAGAGGGCCTCGGGTCATAACCGTTTACCTGCAGTGCCATTTGGCGGCGAAACTGCCGGTTAGAGGACACGTACCACGTCCTTACTGGCAAGAGATTGTTTGAGAATGGATCCTAGTGATATTTTCGACTAGGCATTTGGCTCTTTGTGAGCTGAAGTAGTTTTTGATTTGTCCACCCCGACAAACTGTTGCGGGGGGGTGAATGAATTTTGCTTTAAGTGTTGGATGGATTTATTTCAATTTTAAATATTTTTGGAATTTTTGGGATTTTCTGGGATTTTTGTGGAGTTTTTGGGTGGAGCTTTGGAATATTTGAAATAAAACTTTGGATATTTGGGAGATATTTGAAAATATTTGGGGAACCCCTCTGATTGAAATCTGCATTCAACACGGCCATCATCGGGGTGTTTGGAGGTCATTTCTCTTTTATTTGATTGGACCCTGTCTACTCCTATTCACCTGCTTAGGAGGATCGGGTTTCGTAGGCTTTATGCCTTTTGTTTAGTGAATTCTTTTGATTGTAGGCCTTATAGGAATGTATTGCAACAAATACATAGGTCCCCACAACTATGTATTTGTTTAAAGATTCGAACCCTGTCGACTTCTATTGATCCGTATAGAAGGATCAGGTTCGAACAAGAATTCACTTATCGACCCGCGCAGCATCTCTAGGCGTCATGTGTGTACTAATAACATGCTCGCCGGGGCCCATGCAAGTCGAGATAGTATTTCCCCCTTTAGTGTACCTATGTGTATACCATTTATAGTGCACGTGCAGGGGTATTTTGAAAATATTTATAAACGCCTTCTGTCTGCTAGTACGAATGTTGCGGATTCGGTGGCGTGGCGTCGTAGTTGTGGACGCCTTCTGTCTCTTGCATAAGTGTTGCAGATCCGGTGGCGTTGAGTTGTAGATTGTAGACGTCTTCTGTCTGCTTGCATAAGTGTTACAGATCTGGTGGCGTTGAGTTGTAGATTGTAGACGCCTTCTATCTGCTTGCATAAGTATTACAGATCCGGTGGCGTTATAGTCTTGATGTTGACTCCCCCCTTTTCTCATTCTCCGGGGATGATTTTCTGAACTTTGGAGTCAATGACTGCTGGTTTGACAAGAATTCCTTTCAGGATCTTTGGTGTAGAGGACTTGTCATTTCTTGTACTTGTAGATATCGGAGCTATTTTCTTCCTGAGTATAGGATCAAGAAGAGGCTTTGGAACACCAGGGAGTTTAGTTCTGATTTATTCAAAACACTTCTTTCCTTCTGCCAGGAGGTGTTCTTTTTCGTATATCGAGTTGCCCTTGTACCCGATGTACTTGTAGATATTGATCACCACTGTCGTAGGTGATACCCATACTTGTGCCCACAGTGGTTCGTTGTGCCTACGAGGTACCCACTGTTGTTATCCACAAATGGTTTGTACTCATTTGCAGGGATTCGTACTTGTGTCCACAGTGGTTCGATATGCTTACGATATGCCCACTGTTGTTATCTACAAGTATCCATTTTGCAGGGGACCGCTGCATCTACTACGACCTCCTGAAAGTATTTTGTAGAAGATCTATTGTTCTTGTATCACACCCACCTTTTCACCAATCTCAGGTGGGTTTGATTGTATTTGCTTGTAGGGAATGTGTCTTTGATTGCCGGTCTCCAATATTGCCATCTCAATCAACAGGCAATTTGTACTTGTTCATTGTGCTGGGAATCTTGTGTCATAGTTTGCAAGTAGAAATTCTTGCCCATAACAAGTGGATTGCTCTTGGGATTTTAATTTGAGCTAGAACTTTTGTATAATTGTTCAGACCAAGTTTGGATCGGGCTTGAGTTCAAGTCTGAGTTTAAGTACAGTTTAGACTCTTTATTGCTCGTATGATTTGAGTTCATTTGAGTTCCTTGCTCTCCACATCTCGTTCCAATTTTGATTTCAGAGTACAAGTTC
Organism: Dendrobium nobile; assembly: GCA_022539455.1. Taxonomy (NCBI): domain Eukaryota; kingdom Viridiplantae; phylum Streptophyta; class Magnoliopsida; order Asparagales; family Orchidaceae; genus Dendrobium; species Dendrobium nobile. Next base: position 4,962,639 of record CM039729.1, on the reverse strand, counting down.
AAATTGATTGTTCAGAGTCTTCTGAAGTCTTTGCAAGTGCAATTGTTGACTCAATTGATTTGATTTTGGTTCCAATTTGATATTTATTTCATTTGGGTTTGACCTTTAGAAATCATTTAAATTTTTATTCAGATTTAGGTCCACAAGTCCTCTGTTCTTCGTACAAGTCCTTTGCTTATTTAGTTCAAGTTATGTGCACTTCTGTTCAAGTACAGGTCCTTTGTATTGTTGCCCAAGAAGGTCTTCAAATTGTTCAAGTCTTTGTACATTTCAGTGAAAATTTCGGCAGCACCCCGGCATATCCCTCGTTTGGGGGAAAGTGGGGAGCTGGGCCTTCCCACCACGCTACTAGAGCGTGTATGGTAGGTGTCCTCAGACACCGCGGCCGTAGTGATTTTCATCCCACCACGCTACAAGAGCGTGTATGGGGCCTTCAGCAGTACCCGTACAGCAGAACAACAGTGACGTATCAGAACAGCAGTGACTCCCCACCACGCTACAAGAGCGTGTATAGGGCTCTCCCACCTCGTCGTATGCGTCGCACCGGGCTCCCTCCTACCGTGCTACAAGAGCGCGTATAGGTGGTTCTCCGGTCCGTCGTAAACGTCGAGAATGGGATTTTGGAACATCATACCTTTGCGTAGCAGTCGTCGGCGGTGTCGAGGTCGAGGACTGTCCCCACCACGCTACAAGAGCGTGTATAGGGCTTACCCGCCTCGTCGAATGCTTCGCACCGGGCTCCCTCCTATCGTGCTACAAGAGCGCGTATAGGTGGTTCCCCGGTCCGCTTCAAACGTCGAGGACGGGGTTAGAGTCAGAAATGTATACCTTAGGGCCCGGCGGACTGGCAGTGTCGGTTCGAAGATCGAGGCAAGGAGGGGATGCTTTCATTTTCTCTTTTTTTTTTTTTAAATAATTATAAATAATAATAATTAATTAAAATTAATTAACAAATCATTTTTAATTAATTATTTATAATTAATTACAATTAATTAATATAATTAATTAAAATTTATTAAAATTAATTAAAAGTATTAGTTATAATTAATCTATAATTAATTATAACTAATTAAAATTAATTAATTTAAATAAATTATAATTAATTAATAATAATTAATTAATATTTAATCTTATAGATTATAATTAATTAAAATTAATTATAATTAAGTAGATTAATTATAATAATTTTAATTGAAATTAAATATAATTAATTATAATAATTAATTAAAAATAATAATTAATTAATTAGAATTAATTAAAATAAATATAATTAAACATTTATTTAATAAATACACTTTTTTTTATTTTTGCATGGCAGACTAACGGGATTTGGCCGGAGAAGATCGCGAACAGGAGAAAGTTACCTTCTCAGGCGGCGAGCTCCCGTTGTTGATCCCGATCAAAATGTCGTAACTTCCAATCCACGGGAAGGGAAAGTCGTCAAGGAGCAAAGTCGGTTGGCACAAAAGGAGACGCCGAAGGGAGAAAGTTAACTTCACAGAGAGCGAGCTCCCCTTTGCGGTTGCCGATCAAAATGTTGTGACTTCCGATCCCGACAGGAAGGGAAAGTCGTCGAATGGAGAGAAGTCAAACAGTGGTGATGGAGCCGGAGAAGCCGCACAAAAGGGATAAGGTTAACCTCACAGTCGGCGAGTTCCAGTTCTTGCTTGCGATCAAATTGTCGTAACTTCCGGTCCGACAGCAGGGGAACGTCGGAGTAGCGGGGTCGGACACCAACAAAGGAGCCGGAGAAGCCTTCCAAAGGGAGAAAATTACTTCACTGCAAGCGAGCTGCCCGTCGCTGCTCACGATCAAAATGGCGTAGCTTCCGATTCAGACAGGAGGGAACGTCGTCGATCAAGCGAAGTCGCACAGCTGCGAAGAGCCGGAGAAGCAACGTGAAGGTGGGGGAAGTTATCTTCACAGACGCGAGCTCCCAGTCGCTGCCTCGATCAAATGTCGTAACTCTCGATCTCTCAGGAAAATCGAGGAAGGAGCGAAGTCGAACCACAGTGAAGAGGCCGAAGAAGCGGCTTCGGTCTCTTCTTTAACGCCGAGAGGGATCGTGTGTGAGGTGACATCGAGTCGTGCGTAGACTGTGCGGAGCACGTCGTCAATACGACGGGTTCGTGGCCGGACGGGTAGGTAGGATTTTATGTTTTTTTTTTCTCGATACAGAGGTCAACAGTGCAAGATTCTGTTACGAGTGGCATAGTCCGATACTATGCCAGGCGAAAAAACAGAAGGGGGCGGAACTTCCCTGTGGACCCCACGTTGGCTCAAATTGAAATTGGGAGGGAGATTTTTGAATGAGGAGCTGTTTTAGGAAGTTCATTATTGTCCTTTATGAGGAATTTGTATAATTAGGAGATTTGGGGGGGAATTAGGAGCATCTTGAATTTGAATGAGAAGTTTGAGATCTCTTGGTGTGCTTGGGCTCTAGGGTTTGCTAGAGACTTGTGGAGAGTTGTTCTTCCTCTCGAATCAAAGAACATTGTATCTTTCTTTGTTTTGTCTTGATTGCTAGTGAAATACAAGTCTTTCCTTGTGTTTTTCTCTCCAATTTCCCTATTTCTTGCTATATTCCTGCTGTTTTTCTGCTGGGGACAGCAAACTGCTGCTGTATTTTTACTGTTTTGGATTAGGGTTACTTGCAAACCAAGTAATTCCTATCAGATTCTTCATCTTTAAATTCACAGAGGAAGACAATTGTAGATTCTCTTCTATGTTTTTTTTTCATAGAGTCAAGATATGACACGATAAGAATGTATTGAACTATTTGATGTAAATATTAGCAGTGATATGCATCAGTTGCTGTCAATTTTGCTTGCCTCAGTTTTGGAGAACTTTATTAAGGTTTTCTGGCCTCTTAAACACATTATCCTTTTCTAAATGTGATGCCAGATAGAAAGCTGAAGGCAGCCAAGGCAGCTTTCAATGCAAGTATTGATAGTGGAATAAACTTCTTTGACACAGCGGAAGTCTATGGTGCAGGGGTATATGCATTTCTTGGTTTTATGCTACTAGTTAATTGTTTAGTTAGCATTGAAGACAGAAATGAACAAAAATGCTCTCTCTTCTGCAGATCACAGGAGAGGTTAACTCAGAAACATTGATTGGAAGGTATTTTAACTTCAGTTATGTTTGGTCAATTTTACATCTCCTTTTGCCTGTTCTTGTATTTTGTTACTCAAAATTTCAGTCTGAGTAGGAGAATTTAGATGCCAGAAACTGTGACGAAGATCCTGTGAGAAATTCCTTACAAAAATCACTTCAAGCATTCCCTTTTCTCCATTCATTTTACATTGATATTTATATATGTTCTTCTGGATATAAGTTCTTATCAATTGCTTTTAATAACATTTTTCTAAGGAATTTCCAGAAATTGATAACTTTTATTTCCGCTGCTTTATACCTTTTTCCATATTTGGATTCCTTACATAAATATGTGGGATGAGGTTGATGATGATGATCATGATGCAACTACTCTTTTTTTTTGGCAGTTTCATCAAAGAAAGGCAAAAGGCTGGTCCAGTTGATGTAACCATAGCCACCAAGTTTGCAGCCTTACCATGGAGGTTTGGCCGTGGAAGTGTCATTTCTGCTCTTAAAAGCTCTTTGTCTCGCCTCGGGCTTTCATCAGTTGATCTCTATCAACTGCACTGGTCTGCGTCGCAAGCTCATTCTGTGCTTATCTCATAAATTTGCCTTAAACCTGTGGTGGCTAACTTTATTTGTTTTAGTTTTCAGGCCAGGAATATGGGGAAATGAAGGTATTCTAAAGCTTTTCTCAAACATCATAAGAAGTCCATTATTTGTAAATGATCTGGGCTTCTGTTTTCCATGCATTCTGCAATGATAAACTATTACTTCCAAATAATTCCAGGTTATATTGATGGCCTCGGAGATGCTGTTGAAATGGGTTTAGTGAAGGCTGTTGGTGTCTCAAATTACAGTGGTAATACTTCTGGCCAGGTTATTAAGGCTTTGTTTGGGACGGTTTTCTTACTGCTTCTTAAAGTAGCTTTCTAGTTCAAAAATTAAAAATTTTTAACTAAAAATCTGCTTTATGAAGCAATAAGAAAGTGATCCCAAACAAAACCTAAATGATGTCTATTATTCTGTACTTCACTCCCAAATTTGGATATACTACTTATCAGTTTTTTTCATTGTTTGCTCTAGAAAAGAGGCTCCGAGAAGCCTACAACCGTCTAAAGATTCGTGGAATTACATTGGCTTCTAATCAAGTGAACTACAGTCTTATATACAGGATTCCAGAGAAGAATGGGGTGAAAGCTGCTTGTGATGAACTGGGTGTAACTTTGATTGCATATTCTCCTATTGCTCAAGGTATGGTAGTTCTATAAATATATTATTTATATATATGGATGGATTTTTAATTTTTTCACACCTTGGAGGAGGTTGTCAATATAGTCCAATTTAAATTTATAAGTGTGAGTTCCAAATGTTTATGATTAAGATCTCCCATTTTATTTGGCATCATTAAAAGCTAGTATAATACATGATTTCCTGCATTCTTTTTAATGTTTGATCCTCCATCAGATTCCTTAAAATTTTCATGAGGGATGACTTTGATTTCAGGAAGAAATTTATATTTTCATAGGATAGATTACCAAAAATGATTAGAAATTTAATTAATGGATTGTTCATGGTTCTTAAAGCATAGCAATGATCTTTATTGGTGAAACATATGGTTAAAGTGAGTTCACTAGGTGGCTTGTTACCTGTCATCAGATCATCCTCTTGTTTCCTGTATGTTTAATGAATGATTTTTTTTATTTTTTTTTGTTGAGAACTAATAAATTTGATCTACATGTGATTTCCATGTTGTAAATGAATATGAATTGGACAGTGTGATGCAGGCTCTATTTGGCATTGTAGAGTTTTTCCATGATCTGTTGTGTTGTGTTATTGAGTAAAGTGTGTGATTGTTTGGTTAGGTATGATAAAACTATCATCCAAAGTATTGCAAGAGTTGCAATTGTTTGGTAAAAATAGATATGACACAAATATGATCTGATTGAAGGACTGAGATGAATATTACTATTAATTTCATGCAATTATGATATTAGTTTTTCACTGGTATTCTCCTACAAATATCGTATTTATTCGTTTGTTGTGCAAGTTTTCTTAGTTATTAGAATTTAAGTTGGATGGTTGAAGTGGAGGAATGCATCAGGCTTGTTGTGATAGAAAAGTCCCCCACAAATTTAAGGTAAAATTCTATAAAATGGTGGTTAGACATGCAATGCTTTATGGTGTTGAATGTTGGTCATTAAAAGAGAAGCATAATATTAAGTTAAGTCTTACTGAGATGAGGATGCTCAGGTGAATGAGCGGCTTTACTCTTAGAGATAGGATATGAAATGAGCATATATGTGAAAAGGTTGGAGTAGCTCTAGTGGAAGATAAGATTAGAGAGAGCCGCCTTAGATGGTTTGATCATATAAAACGGTGGCCTTCTGATGACCCGGTTAAGAAAGTAAATGTATTAGATTTGTATGTTAAGAAAGGTTGAGGTAGACCTAAAAAGACTTGGTTAGAAAATATTAGAAATATCATTTCTTTATTAGATTTAAATGAGAATTTAACTTTTAACGGGGCACAGTGGAAAGAAAGGATTCATATAGCCGACCCCACATAGTGGGATAAAGGTTTGATATTATTGTTGTTATATTGGTATACCATCCTAGTCAATAAACTCTCACCAATGCATGCTACCACAGAAGTAGACAACTTTGATAAGAATGTTTATCCTCCTTGGAGGACAAAGGTCTATCTCACATATGAGTCTATTATGTTTTAGTATGTATTTACTGTTAGAAGGTTTTGCTGTTAGAAATACTTTACATTCAATGGCGTATTTAAGGAAGACATGTGGGGAACATAAGCCCCTTCTGAATTTTTATATGTAATAGATAAATATCAATTATGATATTTTTCATTATAAACATTCAATTAGTGCTACAAAACATTAATTAATTTATGTGCCCTTAATAAGAAAAATAATGTCTTTGCCTTTGTTTACATTCAACAAAAGGCAACATGTGTTTTTTCAACACCTAATCCAGAATTAAACCCTTTTAGAGAGATTCTAATCAGTAAAACGCCTTCAATAAAAATAAGATGTCTTGGAAAAATTATAGTTTTCTTTTACACCATCAATGACTTTGTGTCATAAAAACTTCAATTCTTGTTAATATGCATTTGACTTCATAAAGGTTGAGTTTATCAATTTCATTCAGGAGTTCTAAATACTTCTTCAATATGTTCAGGAGCTCTAACAGGAAAGTATACACCAGAGAACCCACCAACTGGTCCTCGGGGCCGCATTTACACTCGTGAGTTCCTCACAAAGGCAAGACCCATATGCTTTCTATGCCTTCTTCTTGAGATCAATTTCATCCTTTTATGCTGAAGCATATTACTCTTTATACAGCTGCAACCTCTCTTGAACAGAATTAAAGATATTGGTCAGAACTATGGAAAAACTTCCACACAGGTTCTATCTTTTGTTCCAGGGTTTTGTTTGTCTGCTACAACTTTTAGCAATTTTATGCAAGAAGAAATCGTTTATAACCGATATCAAAATTTCAACAATTGTATCCAAGTATATCCTCTAGGCACCTAGTTAATGCTTCGTTTGGGATGGCTTTCTTACTGCTTTTTAAAGTAACTTTTTAGTATAAAATTTTTAATTTTTCTACTAGAAAGCTGCTTTAAGCAGCAGTAAGAAAGCCGTTCCAAACAAAACCTAAGACTTTGTTTGGGAAGGCTTTCTTACTACTTCTTAAAGTAGCTTTATAGTAGAAAAAAATTAATTTTTGAACTAAAAAATTGCTTTAAAAAAAGTAAAAATGTCGTTCCAAACGAAATCTAAAAATCTACCATGACTACATTGCTTTTTCACTTCCAAAACTAACATATGCACATGAATATCGGCAATTATGTGATTAATTATGTATTGCTTTCTTGAGTGTATTTTGATAAATTGTGACACATAATATATACCACAAACTTATTACATGCTCGTATGAGAAAGTATTTTACTTTAGTTTTTCCCCTTCTGAGAGCAAAAGATGATGTGATGTTTTCACTATTTATTGCAGGTGGTTCTAAATTGGTTAATTTGCCAAGAGAATGTGATACCAATCCCAGGAGCCAAAAATTCAGAGCAAGCAACAGAGTTTGCAGGTGCTCTTGGTTGGAAGCTCAAAGATCCGGAGATTGAGGAACTGCGTTCTCTCGCAGCTGAGACACAGCCAGTTACAGGCTTCCCTGTGGAAAAACTGTAGTTTGGTTACATGCTATGATTTGAAATGAAACGCTCATAAAAGATCTAATACACACTTGTCAGTAAATTTACCTTGCAAATTCCAGCTCCCTTCCATGTATATCCAAGAAATTATACACAGTAGTAGCACAAGAAATTAAGGCTTTGTTTCGGACAACTTTCTTACTGCTTTTTAAACCAGCTTTTTAATTTAAAATTAAAATTTTTATGCTGAAAAACTACTTTAAGAAGCAGTAAGAAAGTCATCCCAAATGAAACCTAAATGTTTTACTTAGTAATGTGTTTGTAATTGCTACCAGCTTTCTAAAGTGATGTTAACTGTATTGCCACATTATTTGTGGCAGCTGAGTGGTTATTTTAAGTGTTAACAGATTTCTCACTGAACAAACAATATCATGTATTCTAGATGTTTCTATTTTCATTGGCTTAACGCAAATTTATATGTTTTCACTAAAGTTCATTTGAGATGTTCCGAGTAGGAATTAAACATTTGTAGCAGAAAAAAAAAAGAGAACTTTTGGTTAGTTACGACCAATATGCCTTCAGTTGCCTTACTATGTTAGGACAGATATTATTTTAACTGTACTTCTGCTGCACATGTGATTAACTGATTAAGTGCATTTTATCATGTCCCAATCGGAGCATTTAAAAGGAAGTTTTTTTCTTTATTTCAACTTTATAGATTACTGGAACCTACTGTAAGAATCGATTTCCTTGCTGTAAAGGGAATAAAATCTCTCCAAAAAAATCTTTAGAACTGGTTGCAGCTCAATTTCTATCTGAATTTACTTCTGGAAGGGTGTTTGTGGAAGGGTGTTTGCCTCCTGAAGCTTCCAAACACTTGAAAGCAAAACAAACTGTAAGCTAGTCAAAATCGCTTTATGAAGCATGAATTCCTCATAGTTTTTCAAATTATTATCAAACGTCTCTGTGGCTGTTATTTTTGTAGAAATATGTAAGGTGAAAAGCAATGTTTTTTAACCGAATTTGTTAGGGTATAATAGCTATAAGAAAATTGTTATACCATTTTTATAAAAGAAAAAACTATAATACTATAATATCAATAATAGTTTTTGAAAATAACTTTTTTCTTTGCAATAGGTCAATATCAATTATTATAAATAGTTGGTGTCACCCTACATGAATTGTTAATCAGCTTAACTTCATTGGCCTCTCAACCATTGATCATCGGGCTCCTTATCATAAAATATTTTTGAACTTTGTATTGTTCTCAAATTTATTATATTTCCTACATTTCAATATATCATATACATATATTTGGGAGCTTTGACGCTATCCCAGGATTAAGAGAAATTATTATGTGTCGTCATTGGACCGTTCATAGATAAATTAGAGCGCACCATATCACCTGGTACAAAGCAATGAACAACACTGGTACACAACAACAAAGTGACGTAACGCGCTCTGATTCGTCTCCGGACGTCATCCGGTGACCGCATAGAATAACAAATCGTTACCTTTTTGCATTACATAATCGCCATCATGAATTATTCACAGCATCTTATTCATTGCACTTATAGCCTCTATCTTCGTCATCCTTATTGCCACAACTCTTATTAATATCTACATATTTATAATCACCTTTCTCCATTTGCATGTCAGTAACTCTTATTATTGTAATCTGACCACCTCTAAATCGAGGGATGGGTCAACCCTTATAATTCATTCCAGTTTAATGGAATATTTTCACCTATGCGAGGCCCCATGGTTTTTCCCTCTTTGGGTTTTCCACATAAAAAAGATCTGGTGTTTTGCTTCTCTCTTTCTGCTTGCGTGCTGGATCTTCGTACAACGCTAAGACGCTAAACTTTATTTTTCTCTACCGTCGCAAATATTCCTGGACGCAATAGTTATGATTTACTTAAATTTGATTAAAGGCCTATTTGGTTGTAAACGATTAAAATTCAAAGATACTTTAAATAATGTATGAGATAAATATAATATATTTAAAATTCAAGAGATTTTTTTGCTTTTTGCTTAAAACAAATAAAAATACATTAAAAAATAAATAAAGTTGTGAGTGTATTATGGCTTCCTCTTGCAATTTATTTCAAATTCACTTGACTCAAATGAATTAATAGAATATTTTTCTAATTTTTCAAAATTTTATTAAGAATTTATTTTAGCTCTAATAACTCAAAATTTTAAATATAATCTACTAAAAATTCCTTCAATTAAATAATCATAAACAAATAAATGGTTTTACTTTCAAAATTGTAATTGACTTTGAAAGACTTCTTCTTCGAAAGAAGTGTTGTAGAGGAGAGCAGGAAGGATATATCTGTAATTGCACATGTCTAACGGATCCTGCCATGGAATAAAACAAAAAATAAATAAATTAGAAATTTTGACTTTCTGAATAATAATCCCTGATAATTAGTACCGATAAAAGGACATTTCAAACGACAAGTTAATGATGTCATGTTCTCTGCAAAACCAAAGTTAAAAAAAACTGCACTGTCAAATCCCATTCGGCCCACCGAGCTTCTTACCATTCTAAACAGGAACAGAGGGAAACAAGCAGAAACCAGAGAGAGAGAGAGAGCTATACCTCTACTCCATTGCAACGCCAGAAAGGAGGAAACTTGCTGAACAGGAGAGCGAGAAATGGCTGTTCTTGAAAAAGGTCTGTTCTTTCCTCTCTTTTCCCCTTCTTCTCCAATTGGTTGGGTTCTGAGGCGCTTTAGGTTCTTCCTTTTTTGGTTTCTCTTGGGATTTTGTTTTGATTTTTCTTTTATAAGATTTTGTGACTTTGTATCTTCAGTTGTGATTTTTATCTTGTTTAACTACAGAAACTATCCACTCTTCTGTGATACTATTGTGCCCTGTTCCATTGTAAATGACATGAAATGACCTTTTTTTCTGTAACTCGTCAAACTTTGTGTTTTCTTCCTACTAGTCCTCTTTTGGGAATTACAAAGCTTCGTCTGTATTATGGCTGGCTATTTCGGGTTAAATTTATTTGAAAAGTATTCTTCTTCTTCTCCTAGGCTTTGTTTGGTTTTTTATTCTAGTTAATGTGTTCTTAGATTGTTTTTTATCACCCAAAATATTTGTTGTTTGACATTTCTTTTTGTTTGGTTGAGTTTGTTTTAAAAGCTCTGCTTTCTACTGTGTTGGCTTAAATTTTAGAACGCAAAACTCTTTGTTTTTTTTTTCCTTTTCTTGAGCTTTTATATATGAGTTTCTTCACGTTGAGCTTTGTTTTTAGTCTTAGTGTTTGGTGTGATGATACAACTAGGAATTCATGATCTTTGGGAGCTGCTTGACTGTATTTTTTTATTGATTTTCTTTGGGTTCGTTTAGGCTTGTATTTTCTGCAAAACTCTTATTTTTTACTAAAAAAAATGAGCATCTATGTGAATGTTATCATGAAATTAAGTATATATAGATATATGCATATTTATCTATACAGCAATACTGAGAATCATGTCAAAAGTATGTGTATATGTTCTTGTCTTCTTCTTTTTAGAAGTTGATTATCAAATTTGACTATATCCTTCTTTCTTTACTCTTTAATATCAAAATCAGAATTCATTTAAGAGAGATGAATGGCTGTGTTCCCGATTGGAAAATGGAGGATGATTCTAGACCGTTCTATTGTCTTCCTGTTACAAATGAAAAGAAGTGCAGTGGGTTAGTGTTGTTTTTTACCTCTTTACATCAATGTTAAATGTTCCATCATTTGAAAACTTAAAAAAAAAAAGTTCAGGGTTTAATTTTTTTATTTCTTATGATCTTCTTGCAGATCAGAAAGTGAACTAACAGAGCTTTTGAGGAGAAATCGGCATGGGGTCTTGCATGGCCAAACCAATCATAGAGCCTTGCCCGCCATCTTCGAATCTAAACAAACTCAAAAGCCTGAATCCTTACTGAAATGTGGGGACTCAGTTGTGAATTCAAGTAATTTTATTGATGAAGAGGAGGCTACATCATGGTTCCAATATTCTTTAGATAATTCAATGGACAAAGAGTTGTCAGAATTCTTCTATGGAATGCCAACTGCAGAAATCATTTCTACTGATAAGGCAATGAAAGAAGATAGTAATGTTTGTACTAAGAAATCCTGTTTTCATCCTCATGATAATGTGATTCTTTCTCCAAAATCTAGTTTAGGTGATAGCGCCACTGTTGTAAAATTCTCAAACCATAGAAAGCCGAGGAAGGCTGATTTGGTATCAGAAAATAGGAAATTTTGTGAAGAAGCATCAAGTAGTGAAGCTGTGGTTGGCATGGCAGATTCATCCTCATTGAGGAAAATACTATCAAGTGTTTGTGGAAGCAACCAAGCTCAAAACGAAGCTGAGGTTACTCATGCTTTGAGCAGTGTGAAAGGAGCAAAGGACTCTCTATCAAGATCTACACTCGATCATTTGGAAGCAAACACATATGAACCTGCAATTACTTCATCTTCAGGCGGCTCTAGGCGAAGCTCGACAAAGCATGGACTTAAGAGGAAGGGAAGAAATGCTGAGGAATCTGAAGGCCAGAGTGAGGTTTGCTTGTTTATGTTTTTAAGAAAACATAAAATCATCCTTTCTTCATTCAAGGAAATCAAAATATTCTAATGTGTAGGAAGCTGAGTATGAATCAGCAGAGGCAAACAAGGCAGCTCAGCGACCTGCATCTGGCCGTAGAAGTCGTTCCGCTGAAATCCATAATCTCTCAGAGAGGGTAGGATTCTGTAAACAATGTATATAATTTATAGTTGCACTTCATTTTCTCACCATGAGATCGTTCATGTAGAGAAGAAGGGACAAGATCAATGAAAAGATGAGGGCATTGCAAGAGCTCATCCCTCATTGCAACAAGGTAAATGTGTGATCATTTTTCTATTGTCTATTTCAAAATTCCAAAGGAAGCTTTCTCATGTTATTATATTTATTATACTGTGGAAAATTAGTTCTCTTGCTAAAATGGCATGTTAGAAGGAACTAAATTATCTTTATGATGCATGTACCTTGTTGGGCGTTGATTTTGTGATTATCTTATTTTTTTTAGTCAGACAAAGCATCAATGCTTGATGAAGCTATCGAGTATTTGAAATCATTGCAATTACAACTTCAGGTATGAAAAACATAATACATCCTTCTTTATTATATAAATCAAAATTTTATTCAGAAGGTTCAACACTCTTGCTCTCTTACTGGCTTCTCAGATAATGTGGATGGGAAATGGCGTGGCGCCAATGTTATTTCCTAGTATTCAGCAGTACGTGTCGTGCATGGGCAATGCAATGAATCATCATTCAATGACATCAATACCAAATCCAGTTCAACCACCAAAAGTATCATCTGCTATTCAGTCTACCACACTTGGAACTTCTATATCAAACCAACCACATGTTTGCCCTCCTCAAGGCCCAAATTCTATTAATTTTGCTACCCAGATGCATAACTTTCATATCCCTGAGCAATATTCAAGCTACTTTGGCTTTCCTCAGATGCAAATGCCTCCTCAGGTTTCTGAATTTGAATCTTTTTGGTAATTTAGGCTTCGTTTGTGACGGCTTTTTTACTGTTTTTTAAAGCAGCTTTTGTGTACAAAAATTTTAACTTTTGTACTAAAAAGCTGTTTTAAGAAGCAGTAAGAAAGCCGTCTCAAATGAAGCCTTTTTCTTTGGTAACTCTTGGGATGAGTGTGACGCTTTAGCTTCTTTGTAGGTGATGAACATTTGCACTTATGGACCACAAATGATGCAGCAAAATCAGATGGTTGCTGCAGTTGATAAACAACAACATACCAACAATAAGAGCTCTATCTAAACATATTCAAACTGGCTAGTTAGGTAATAGGGGAACTATTTATTGTTTGATGTTCCAGCTTTAATTAGGATTTGAACCCTGGGCTCTTATATGTATATTAGTGGCTATGCAGACTGAATTATTGGTTACAGGCACTGGTTTACTTGATTTGTATTACTATAGAAAGAGCATGTTAAATTATTAACAGATTCCTGATGTTTTGGTCTTACAAAATAAAGAGCATATGCACCCTTGTTTTTGTCATGAAGTACTGAATCTCAATTTGGCACTCCTTGAGAAAAGTATTAAATTATATCATCCATAAAGGACTATAGACTTTGATCATAATAGATCAAATATTGAATCACCTTTTGACTGCTATCAGGCTATGAAATAGTGAACGGAGAGCAACGGTGGAATTCGAGTGAGATTGGGTGTCTCTTGCTATCCTAAATTTAAAATTTGTCATATGTAGCTATGTATAATATGAACATTTACCCTTAAATTCTCCTACAACTTCCATTCAAACTCGAATGAAAATTCAAGTGAGGAATGACAAATTGAAATCTTGAAATTAGATCATGTGTTTTTAATATGCACACGGTTGTATAAATCTACTTTTTATACATATTTGTGTTTATATATGTATGCACTCATGTGTGTAACATGTATGAATTTAAATATGGATTGAAGGTTGGCATTTTGAATGACTCGAAGATTGGCAAAATTATCTAAAATTTAATGATTTGGAAGATTGAACTTGAATTGATGTCTTTGAACAAAGGCTAGTTCTAATCGAGGGTTTATATGGTGCCTTTTTAAAAAAAATTTGCTTTTCAAATAGTTATCAAAGTCTTGTTTGGTTATAGCTCTCTCTATTTTTGAGAAATTTTTTTGGCGATGGAAAATAATTTTTTATAATCATATACTAGAATGTGATAGTTATAAAAGTCTATTATTGCTTTAATTTTTTCTTCAACAACAATAACATCAAGCCTTTAACCCACTACGTGGGGTCGGCTAATGAATCATTTCTCTTCATTATGTCCTATTAAGAGAAATTCTCATTTAAATCTAATAAAAATTGTCATTTCTAATACTTTCTAACCATTTCTTTTTAGATCATTTCTAATCGTTTTGTTTTTTTCAAAAGAAAAATTTATAATACCCACAATAACTTTAAAATCTATTTTTAATAACAATTCTACAATAACTCTTGCAGATAAGCATTTTCCTAAATTGACTCAAACAAATAATATTTAATCCGATCTTAAGTCTTGGTCATCTCGGCTCAAGTTTGGCCTCTTCTTAATTTTTTTCTATTGTCTTTTTCTTAGGTATACATGAAAAAAGGTGGTTCTGCATTGTTTCTTTGTGCATGCCATTTTTGTACAGGATTAGTGAAATATGAAATTGTTGAATGATAAACGTCTCTTAGAGTCCTATAAAATTAACCGGCATCAGTCTTTATCTGCCACTTGCTATGGATTAAGCTAGCTAAAGGTGATGGGGCATCTTTTTCTTCTTTGATCATATCAGTAAACTTGGCCATCAGGTACTAGTTTTTTGAATTTTGTCGCTTTGAATCAGACGTTCACCTGTCATAATACGAGTTTTTTGAACTTTTTCTCTTGTGTGGCAAAAGCATGATTAATTTCAATTTTGAAAGATTGTTGATAACCTTTCTAGCTTTTTAGCAAAGCCCACATGGGGTCTTGATTGGGTACCCATTGGGTACCAATGCTTTACTCGGACGAGCTTTGCCCACCCACACCTAACCATGGTGATTATCACGATGTCGTACCACCTATACCCACCCACTTTCCATACTTTTTGAACGCAGTCTGCCACAGACTGATGGGCTTGAGACTTATTGCCCTTTACTATGATTGCAAGCTTTCAAACAGCATATCAGAATTTATCATAGTCGCAGCGTGGTTAAGTGCTGCACGCTACGTAGTGAGGATTGCTGTAATATAAAATATACAGTGATTCGTAATGTAAATCGATTTATCCCCTGATGCATGTTGAGTACCCACTCACAAGATCATGGGTGTACCCATAAATGTGGGTATGGGTACCCAATGCAGGGCTCTGCTCTTTAGCAAATTACCTTTTCTAAGGTTTAATGCATACTGTTCAAATCTCTGAGGCTCTTCTAAATTTTTTTTTTAACCGCAGGAATTTATGATGTACATGTTGAATTTATGATAACTGCTCAAAACTTGTGTAAGACCAAAATTGTAAGATACTTCTATTTTATTTGCAATTATCTAAAGCCTTACATATCAAAGTTGTGAAGCTGCTTGTTCTCCTCTCAAATTAAGCAATGCTAAAAATTATGTCAGCTGAATTCAAGAAATCCTATGTTGTCTCTACACAATATTGCTTTCATATTCTTTAATGATGGGCACTAATGGCCTAATTATTGCTAATTTTGTTAGTTTGAATGTTTTAATCTTTGTTATTATTTGATTATTTAGGAGTTAAATCTCATTATCTATTGATTCTTTTGTTAGTAAAATTGATTTATGTATTATATGGTGAGAAAATGTCTTAACTACAGTTTTTTACTCT
Organism: Dendrobium nobile; assembly: GCA_022539455.1. Classification (NCBI taxonomy): domain Eukaryota; kingdom Viridiplantae; phylum Streptophyta; class Magnoliopsida; order Asparagales; family Orchidaceae; genus Dendrobium; species Dendrobium nobile. The sequence goes on along the minus strand of CM039729.1, from coordinate 4,946,982 downwards.
TATTTACTTGTTTCAATGTAATTAGAAGAACCATTATCCTGCATTCTTATAGTTGTTGCTTTGTTAGAACATGTTTCATTGTTTATTATCTTAATTAGCAATCGAGTGGTTTATTCTTTTTTCATCCTAAGCTACTTAACTAGCCATTTATTTTCCTGCTGTAAAATTGAAGTGCTGACATATAACATATTGATGTACATTTTTTGAATTTGGCTCTGAATATGATTGATGCATTAAATGCTTATTTATTTTGTTGATGTGGCTTCTATTTAGCTATCTCACCTGATCATTACTCTTCATTCATTTTTATTGGGGGATTTAGATGCATAACTGTTAAAATATTAAGTTTTACATGTTGATTACATAAATTTCACTCTTTACATACATAGCATTCAGAACATCAAAATAAAAATAAAAAATAACATCTCATGTCACCCCATAAGCATGCTGCTAGTCCCGCTGCCCTTTACACGCCATTGGTTGCCTCGTCCTCGCACTCCCCTCAATCGCCCCCTATCTCTCTGTTTTCTCACCCTCTCTACTGCTTTTACTGAACTTCATGAAACCTTAACAACAGATAAAGTAAGGAAATTACATGGGAGGTGACAGACGTCAACGGGTCTAGGTGGTGTGGCATGCAACGAAGAAGAGGATGTCGCACATGAGCTTGCTAGGAGAAGGCATCAATGGGCCAGCATGATTAGATCCAGCGAGTGCATACAAAGTACTAGATGATGTAAATAGTTAAGCTTAGGTGTGAATCCCTTTTTATTATGACAGCAATCAAAAATTAAGTATAACTCTTCTGTTTCTTTCAAGTTTTGTTTGAGTGCATTATGTTGTTAATTAATAAATTTTTTTTAAGAATAGAAATCTATCCCTATTGTCGTTTTAATTGTAAGTACGACATAACGTAAGTTACAAACTATAAACTCCACGCACAGAACAGATTAAGCATGACAAATTGGTCAAATTTGAGCAAATTCAAATTTAAGATTTTTACCCTTGAGAATTAAGGAAGATATTTTTTTCTTTATTAGATTTAAATGAAAATTTAACTTTTAACAAGACATAATGATGAAAAAGGATTCATGTACCTGACCCCACGTAGTGGGATAAAGGCTTGATGTTGATTTTGTTGTTGTTGTTGTAGTAGAACTAAGGAAGATATTGTCTGGCCTAATGCTAGGTGTTGTTATTAATTAACTAGTTGATATGAAGAACATAATAAAGTTTTGAAATTCCTTTATTAAAAATGTCACCATAGAAAATACTAGTAATTTTCTCTCCTTCAGCAGCCACTCATTTTTTGAGGCAAGTAGACAAATTCGCTGTCTTTTCTTCTTGTTTCTACTACGTTATAAACTTGAAAGTGACTGATGCCAACCTCTTGGCTCTGCCCTTTCTTAGCTTTCAATCTAATCCACATGTTGAACCATTTGTTCCCATTGATCTCCTGATTTTTTTACTTCCTTTATTCTTCTACCTCTACAAGCATGGGATTCTACCACAGGTGCAGTAGACAAATAATCTTTTCTTCCTCTGTCAGCTTTCACAATCATAAGAGGGAAATTTTGAAAATATAAATTTAGTTTAATTAAAATATATTCTTGATGTGGTAATATAAAGTATTTTTCATGTAACGAAAGAGAATTGCACAAACAAAATTTTTTTAATGAAGAACATGATATGGGAAAAGTATAAGTGCTAAAGGAACTTTCATTGATCCCAGTATTATTAATTAAAATATGATTAGAGATATATTACTTCCTTTTGTTAGTTAATGTTGTTAATTGGAAAAGACAGTATGATTAAAAAAGCATCATTCATACTCAAAAGTTTCTTATAAATTAATTAACCCTACTAAGTTTCTAACTTATCTACCTAATTTTGTTGAAAAGAACATGCTCTCCACTCTTCCCCCATAACTTCTCCTAAAAAGGCATGATAGACATTTTCATCTCCACATTTTCTCAAACTCATGCCTATGTAAACTTCTCTATTAAATAACTTCAGCCTAAATATTTCTCAATAACAAGTAACCATGCTTACTTTTAAGAAAATTACACCTCCCTATCCAACTTTAAGAATATTTCAAAGAAATTTCTTAAGTTTTTTTGTCCCATCCAATCTTCTTTCACTATCAATATTTGATTCTACCATCAGCAAGTGCGCTCTCATTTGACTATGCTCTCTTTTCTTGTTGAGTGTCCACTTCTCAAATATCCATGTATTAATTGTCACCGTCGGGTCCGAAAAGTTGTACATCTAAGCAATTGATAGACTGATCCAAGAAGGACCGGTCCAGCCGGCCCAGAACTGGTGTCGGCCCCTGTTTTACAGTCGGCACGTACAGGCCAGCTGTTCCGCGCAGCTAGCAAATCAAGACTATGGGGCCCGCGGCATAAAAGGGAAAGAGGGGATTAGGTAAGAGGAGGGGGAAACTAATTGATGGGGTCCACGGCTGAAATTGAGAAGCTTGTTTTGGCATGTTGGAGAGGGCGGCTGATTGAAGGAGATCCCTTACCTAAAAGTAGAATTTTGGTTTGGGCAAGATGTGGGGGTGCGGGGCGGGCGGTTGATTTGGGGATCCTAGGGGCAGATTTTTGTGAAGGCTTTAAATAAGATAGAGAGGGGAGAGTTAGGGTTATGTTATTGTTTTGTGAGAGTTCTATTTTTCTTAGTGTCTTGGTACTTGGTCTCTAGCGGTATCTTGAGACTTAGGAGAGATCATTCCTTCTCTCGAATTGAGGATCAATTGTATCTTGCTTCTTATTATTTATTTTCCTAGCAATTAAATATTTTTGTGTTGAATTCATCATGTTCATGGGCTCTTCTTGATACTAAGGTATATCACATTGGTATCAGAGCACTTTCATGGGATGAAAATTGTGGTTTCTCCACTGACTTGATGATTGGAGCCTAGATCCGTTCTAATGACAACCAAAAAGGTGGATGCGTTGGAGGGGAGATTGAGCAACTTAAAGCTAGAGTGGAGGAAAGATTCTCGTCTGTCAAGAATAGCTTTGGGAATTTTGAAGAGATTATGAAAAATATGCTGGAGATGCAATCAAAAGCATCATCGACAATTCTTAGGATGGAACCACTAGGAAAGGAGATTTGGCGGCGATGAATTGGAGAGTGTTTTTCTTCAAGAACTGCCATGAGGAGACCCGTAGGTGGGCGGATTAGGTTATTCTGAAGAAAGGACAGCAAGGAGATGGGATTCCGACCTTCTTGAGAGATTGTCAGTGTTTTACCTTCAAAAACTATGAAGCCTAACCCTAGAAGTGTAAAGCTTACATCTTTTGTAGGAAATTGGTACAATGTGATTTACTTCCAAGCAATTGGAGGGTTTTCATGCAAGCACCAACATAGGTCCTCATGCTTATCAGTTATAAATATGATAAGATGCATAATATACTCTAGCTTTGGCGTAGGTCTTGATGGCTACAAAATAGTGTTTGTTGTAGTACATGTAAGACTTATAGTGATGTCTCAAAGCTAATCTTGGTGCAATGAAAAAAGGGAAAAATTTCCAGGAATGTTTTTTAGTAGCAGCACCATAATAAAATGAGTTATATTATCTAAAACATTATTCTACATTGCACTAGCTGCAAACTGCAAAACACTGATAGTGAGCTGGAAATACCTTTAATGTATTTGTAATGTTATTCCATGTCAACATTGGGATTCTTTGTCATATTTCTATTTTTTGCAAATATCTTGAACAGAAATCATAAAATAAATAGGACTTGAGAGGAAAGTTGAACACCTAATCAGAACACTTAGTGGCGAAGGCACGAACCAGTATGGGCATGTTCCCTAGCCCTCTCGCCATGGAATGCCCATGGATGCAGTTCTTGTTGTAGTGCAAACAAAGATAGCAACATAGGACTTGTAGGTGAATCTTGCAATAAAATCAAGAATTGTGGCTAATTGTGGCACAAGCCTTGACCCTCCAATAACAGCTTGTCAGATTCTCAAAGTGTACAAAAATGCCTTTAAAACATGGAAATTTTTACCAAACTAATCAAATTAGGGGCTGTTTATAATTTGAACTTACAGCATCTTAATCATTCAAAATAATCTTTTTTTGTTATCAATAATAGAAGGCTCTTGATTGAAATGAGATCAATGATGCTGCTCCTGAGCTGACTTATGCTTTGTTTTGGATAGCTTTTTTACCACTTTCTAAAACAGTTTTTTAGTACAAAGATTTCTTATTCAAGAAATTTTTTACTAGAATGTTGTTTTAGAAAACACAAAAAAGCTGTTCCAAATGAAACAATTTGCTGATCAAATGAAAAGATGAGCAAACACATGGTAAACAATTATTGTTGCTCTCAGTCTCCATCCTGAAGATTGGAACTAAATCAAATACTGTTCCTATTCATGAATCGAAGGATGACTGAGTACTCCCATGAAGCGCATGCATCTTTCATTGCATGTAAATTAAGTTTTTAGGACCACTATATGTCATCTTATCCTGAGTTCATTAAGTATCAATGATTTCTATTGTGGTCCTCACTGCATCCAAAATACAGAAATCGATATTTTCAAGATTTGGTGATCCACATCTATCAACTAGGGACTGTTGCTCCAGACTCTTGAGATTCCATGGTGTGTAATTCTAAGAAAACTGCAGAAGTTGCAGTTCTAGTACTAGTAAAAGGAGCCTTTTAAGACTTGAAGTAGCCCTTAAGGCTCTGCTATTTTTTGAAAATAAAGGTAATTCAAACAATGTGTGAGATGACTTTGAATCTATAACTATTGATTGAAGATTTCAATTTTTTTTCTTTTTACTTTTCCTTTCACCCAAATTGGATGCGTCCAAATACTAGTTCTCAGCCTTTTCTGACAGCTTAGCTGTTTTGTCTTCTTTCACTGATTTGCTGAGGCAATGATTAGAAGGATGGCAGTTACTAAAGTATTCTTTACCTCTATCTTTTTTTTATATATGAATTTCCTTATACCCTCCTTGCTTAGCTTGGTCTGTGGCTGAGTGCGGCTGGGAACTCCCAACCCATGCTCGATTTCCCTCGAGCGAAAGCACCTCTTAAGTGAGACCCAATCAAGTGCGGATCAGGAGATTTATGGGGTGGGTGCCTCTTTTAGGTCAGCCGAGAATTAGTCACGCAACAAGAGCCATTTCGAGGGTGACAGCAAGTGGATATCCAATTCCAAAAAAAATCCTTATAAGTTGAGAGCTAGAATAAGAAAGCGTTTGATTAGAATTATTGAGGACATTCTTCTAACGATATTTTTTAATTATTATTCTCTTCTCTTATCTTCATATAAACATTTTTCTGATATAGCCATTTATGATTTTTATAATTTATGATGAATGAATAAGATTTTTAATTTTATGATTTGGAAAAGAGCCATATGAACTTACATATAAAGAACAACAAATGAGATATCAATATAGATGTGACTCTATTAAGAGAGCAGAACCATCCAGTTTCTACTCTTGACATGATTGGTAATTAACTGATTATAATTGTTAGTCACATGGCGTTGCATGCAACTACAACAAGCTAGAGAGATCTAGTCTATTAAGCCAAAGATCATCAATACAGTGGAGCCTACTGGAGCTATGTAAAGCATTAAGTATTCAAACGGCTAAGAAAATATTTGGACGGCTTTAGATTTTGACTTCAGCAATTTCCCTTCGCTGCATTCACTTTAATGGAGGAGTAGAAAAGGTTGAGGATTGCATTCTTGAAGTCGGCAGCCAGTTAAAAAAAAAAAAAAAACTAACATTTTGTTTTGGGTAGATTTCTTACAACTTTCTAAAGTCACTTTTTTAGTAAGAAAATTGTATACTAAAATGTTTGAGGCAATTTTTTATTACAATTTTTTTAAAAGAATCTGTATAAAAAATAATTTTAGAAAGCAGCAAACAAGTTGTCTCAAACAAAGGGATAGCTTTCTTATTATTTTCTAAAACAGTTTTCTAACACGACAACAACATCAAGCCTTTGTCCCACTATATTGTGACAAAGTTTTCAATTTTTTTAATTGATTTATAAAATAGTAAGAAAGTTATTCCAATCGAAGCCTACGTGCTTCTAAAAGCAGCTTTTTAATAAAAAAAATTTAATTTTGTATTAAAAAGATGTTTTAAGAAGCATTGAGAAAGTCGTCCCAACGAAGCCTAAGGCTTCGTTTGGGACGGCTTTTTTACTGCTTCTTAAAGCGACTTTCTAGTATAAAATTTAAAAAATTTATACTAAAAAGCTTTCTTACTATTTTATATTTTAGACAACAACTATAATTTTTATTTTGCCACTTTTTTTAACTAATTTCAATAAATTTTTGTGATAGGAAATTATTTTCTACTCCAACTTTCAAAAAAGTTATTTTTTCTGCAACAGCTTTACAATTAACTTTATAAAAAATTTAACCATTACAAACAGATTCTCTATGTGAAACAAATAAGATAGCACAACTTGCTTGTATAATGTCTTGTATAATGTTTCAGCTTTCTCTAAAGTTGAAAAGGATCAATTCAGTTTTTTTTTTCTTTTGAATAAGGCTTCGTTTGGGACAGGTTTTTCATTGCTTTCTAAAACGGAGTTTTAGTACAAAATTTTTTATTTTTGTTCTAAAACTCCGTTTTAGAAAGCAATAAAAAAATCATCAAAAAAGTCGTCCCAAACGAAGCCTAAATTATCAACATTCAAATTCTCTAAAATATGAAAGCTAGTCATTAATTAAAATTAAAGTTTCTGATATATAAACTGTTGCAGTAGCTGTTCATTACTTTGCTGCAGGCTGTGATAAGCAAATTATTCTGAATTTTACTTTTCTGAAAAGCGAAAAGAATGAAAGCCTTCTCATGCCTCTATTGAGGAATAATTATTATGTCCGGACAAAAAACCGGAAATTCAGACGTATACCGGGCAATACCGAGTGTTCGATACTAAGTTCCAGATGATATGGCGTGTGATTATTGATCTCTGGAAGCGTCAGATGATCGGACGTAATAATTGCTCTCTATTGAGATCTAGCAGGAAGTGGTCACTAATTACATGAATGCGAATGGGACTACATACTTCAATTTCTGAAGGCTTTTTGACTTGGGCGTTGATAATTTCAATGTTACGATGTCCATAAACTTTCCAATCAAAAGAAATTTTTGTATTTGAATGTTTCAGCGGTAAACATCAGCATTAAAGCCAGCAGATTAGCACGGGGGGGGGGCATAAGTCAAAAGTAAAATTTTCGATTATTTTGAGATGATTTGAGTAGACAGGGCTTCGTTTGGAATGACTTTTTTACTATTTTTTAAAATAATTTTTTAGTACAAAAATTTAATATTTGTACTAAAAAAACTGTTTTAAAAAGCAATACGAAAGCCGTTACAAACGAAGCCTTAGGCTTCATTTGAGACATTTTTTTTGTTGTTTTCTAAATAGTTTAATAATATAAAAGTTTTTGAACTAAAAATTTTATAGTAGAAAGCCGTTTTATAAAGCAAAACAAAAGCTGTCTCAAATGAGCCTTAGACTTCGTTTGGGACAGCTTTCTTACTGTTTCTTAAACCAGTTTTTTAACACAAAAATTTTACAGGCTGCTTTAAGAAGCAATAAAAAAGTCATCCCAAACGAAGCCTTATTAAATATCATTTAGGCTTTAGTTGGAGCAATTTTTTCATTGCTTTATGAAGTAGTTTCTTAGCATGATTTTTTTTTATTAAATAAATATTTTTATACTAAAAAGCTGCTTCATAAAACAATAATAAAGTTGTCTCAAATTGAAGCCCTAATTAATAATCTAAACTATTGCACGGATATCTGAATATACAATGCTTATTCATAACATTTTATTAACAAATACTTTCATAAAAATATAAAAATATGTTTGTATTATATTTACAAATAACAACGATCAATGTGGTCTGAAGATGGTAGAGCTTTAGGATTCTTTCGACACTAAAGGTTGGGGATCTATTTGTAATATTTGAGAGTATCATTCTGTGTAAATAAATTCAATCGTTGAATAATATTATTGACCGCACTTTTTAGCAATTTTAGGCTTGTTAGATTCATCTCGTTCAGATACTTGATCTGACTATAAGCATACAATATTAGGAGATTCTTTGGTCATCCAATTAATGCCTTAGTAATTATGGTTAAAGCACTTGATTAGGCTCATTTGAGTTCAATCAGATCACATTTGATATCGATGGGGTTCGTCTTATTCAGAAGATATGAGTGTAAGTTTGCTAAAATTAAAGTTTGGATGGTCCTAATTTTGATTATGAAAGTTTTTAATTTGAAATTTAGGGAATAATTAATTGTGTTTGTTTGAAACTAAGAAAAAATAATCTTTGAAAAAAACAAGCTAGTTTCACATAGAAGTATTAAGTATTATAACTATATCACCATGCAATTTATGTATGATATTGGATTAGTATCTAATAATTTTGTGTTATTTGACACCATTATTATTTATAAATCATGCTCAAGGAACATATAGCTCAATAGTAAGTCAACATTAGTTTAAATTGATTATGGATGGAATGGATTAATTTTTTCTGTGTGGATGTTGAATGACGTCCAGAAACTAACCAAATGCACCACATCATCCATGAGCTTGGTACCATGGCTCGATACCGCTGACGTCGTGCATTATGATTGGTCTCTAAACGGTGTTCTGCGTCCGGTCTTTGCACAAAATAATTTCTAATTTGAATGACTATCTTGATGGATCGACGAACAATTGATTTTTTTTCATTATCATATTTACATCGTGCCATAATGTCATACATATATACATTTTGACACATTTATATATTATATATATATATATATATATATTATATATATATATATATATATATATATATACTATATATATATATTTATATATATATATATATATATATATATATATATATATATATATATATATATATATATATATATATCATATTATTTTTTATATATTTATATATTTAATACTTGAATGTTTATATTTATTTATATAATATTCAAAGTTTTAAATAAAAATAAAAATATCATTAATATTAATTTTATAAAATTTATTTTGTAACGCAGACATTAATTTAAAAAAAAAAATTGAGGGCCGCGCCCAACATATATTATTAATCACAAAAATTGGTTATATTTGATTACATTGGGACAAAAAATTAAAGCAATAAAAATAGCAAAGAAAAGTATATAAAAAAAAATTTGGCCACTCCCCATTAACAAGATGAATGTAAAAACATTAAAAGTAAAAAATGAAAAGCTTCGTTTGTGATAATTTTCTTACTATTTTTTAATCAACTTTATAGTAAGAAAATTTAATTTTTGTACTAAAAAAAATTGCTTAGAAGAAGAAGTAAATAAGTTGTCCCAAATGAATCACTCTCTTGTGGGATCGACATTCTCGCAATTACTTTATTACTTGATCAACAACATACAATTGCATGTTTAGTAGATATTGTATCAAAAACAAATTTAAGCATATTTTAGTCCATAACATAAACTTAGTTCACGCATTGAGCGTAGACCAACAACTAATGCAAGTAGTAAAGAATCATTAATCATCACAACAAACATATTAAAATAAAGTTAAACCTAGTTAAAAAAATTTGGAGTAAAATTAGAAGAAATCATTAGGCATCTCAGAGTGAAATAATAAGACAAAGCAGAAGAGAAATACTCCACATACAACGTTTAAATGCTGAAGTATAGGCTCCCAAAAAGTATAGCTTTTTTGTTGTGATGCCCTAAAATCTAATAGAATTGAATGAATGACTATAAATTATATTTTACCCATTCATAGATAGAATAAATCAGAGCTAACTATTAAACGTGCAATATTAGTACCAATATAAACATCATTTCATTTCAATTCTCAAAAAAATATACATTGATCAACTATGTATTGAATCTAAATATCAAAAGAATTCATAATGGATTACAAAAGAAAACCTTAACTATTTTGATTTCGAAGGCCTTGTCCCTATCTCTTTCGCTACTCCGTTGGGCTATTTCCTTTGTTTGACATATCAGAAAGTATCATAGAATAAGCACGACCAATTCAGTAGACTTATATCACTAACTCATCAAAGATGACACTATCCCTTTTCACATATTCCCAAACTGTAACTGTATGCTAGTAGGGCCTCACGATTTTATCTATTAGTGTAGCTTCCCAGGAGGTCACCCATTCTAAGATTTCTTTAGGATGAGCATGCTTAAAAGCAGAGTTTCTTAATAAAATTTAACAATTATTATATAAAGGCACCTCGATGTTTTTACAATTTAGCTTCTTTTACTTAAGGGGCTTCACAATTTCTCTCACTTAAGTAATTGCCGCCCTTATCAGTATTTTTTCTTAGAATCAATCATCCATCATGTAAATAGAATTCTATAGGTGGTCCCTACAAGTCAAATGATGACTCCTACCATGTAGTACTTTGTCCATGCAGGATTTTAAGAGGTGGCTCCCAAGACGTAGTACTTTGTCTTGTATGACACTTAGTCCATCTTCCGACTAGTGTGTTGATCTGATATTTTTTTGTCACGTCCCGAAATCTAGTAATATAATTTATTTTTTTTTTCCTCTTTATTGTCTTTTCATTTAACGACCAATTATTAATCATTTCAAACTATATCAATTTGCCACATTAGTTTCTTGTTGCATCTTTCTCCATGGTCATTTATTTTTTATCAAAAGGATGAAGTTGAAGTGCTCGAGATCAATCAAATTACTATATATTATTTTTTACTTTTTTTTTTTTTAAAATGGACCTTCGTCTTTCATTTGTTAGTTGTCTGGACTTTGAATCTTTAAGCTATTTCATTATTGAATTTGTTAATAGGTATTTTAAGTTATTTGGAGCTCAGCCGACGCTTAAGCATTAACGCATAAAAAAATCAACCACTGTATATGGCTCTGGGGGGTATGTGTAATAATCCAAAGATGTGAAAAGCATTTTAAATAAAAAAATATGAATTTTTTAAATTGCTGATTGAACTAAAGCTCTTCGGCGTTGTACGCATGAGTGCTGCAATGTTAGGGTTGAGAGCACTGCGGCGTAGAAACCATTGCCGTGGCACTTGTGTCTCCATTCTACAGTAAATCTGATTTTTGCATGCATCACTATGACATTAGGCACAAATTTTTTTTTTTTTCCTTAAATCCACTCTAGCGCCTCCTCACCCTCACTCTCGTTTGCCTTGGTCGAGAAGAAGCTGAACGAGAAGAGGAGAGAGATAAGAGATAGAAGGGTCTTCGAGTGATTTTGTCCGTTGTTCTTTTACAAAAAATGTTTTAATCATGTAAGTAACTATCAACTTACTTTTATTTTTGATTATTTTGATTTATGCAGATTTATCTCTCCTAAATATGATAAACTGTATTATCTCCTAATTTTGTAAGCTTTTATCATATAATTTTTTTATATGTTACAGATTTGATCATTATGAATAATTTGATATGATATTATTACATTTTCACAAGTTAAAATTATGTATAGAAATATCTAGGTAAAATGAGCAGAAAAAGTGTATACTAAAATTAGGTTGAAAAAAGTAGCGTACGTGATTTGGCATGATATATACCGAAATAATTGAAGTGATATATATATATATAAACGATGTACTGAAATGATACTGATTGATATGATAGAATGATATAGTGATTGATATATCGATAATAAAAGTACGATTAATCGTATACTGACACATCAACGATAATAGTACAAATGATTATACTGATACATTAATGATAAGAATATGAATGATCGTACTAATGCCCAAATTTCCTTCACATCTCTCAAATTGATAAGAATATAAATGATCGTACTGATGCCCAAATTTTCTTAACATCTCTCAAATTTCCCCCACAGCCCAACTCTCAAATTTCCCCCACAGCCCAACCCCCCCCCAGGTGCCACTATTTGGGCCCACCATTTCTCTTTCTCTTCTTTCTCTCTCTCCTCTCTCTCTCTTCTACCCCTCTCTCTCTTCTACCCTCTCTCTCTCTCTCTCTCTCTATATATATATATATCTCTGAAACTTTTTTTGCTATCTACATTTTTTTTTGAGAAAACCTACATTATTTTTCTCTCTATCGGTCCGGGGAATATCATCTTAATTTTTTTATTTTTTTATATATATTTCACATTATCTCTCTCATCTTATTTATATATATTTTCCATTTTAATTGTTTTTCTCTACATTATTCGTATATTATTTGGGAAAAAAAATTCTATCAAATTTTTTATTAATTTGAAAACTCTATATCTATTTTATATAATATTTAAATTTAAATCAAGAAGCTTAAAATATGCTTATTATGAGCTTCACATATTTTAAATATACTTTTATATTAATAAGATTCAAAATTTTTATATATTTATTACTCATTATAACATAATTTTTAATTTAATTTTTTATTTAAATTAGATATAAAAATATTATATAAAAGAATAATTGAAGTAGATGAGCATGATAATATATAGTCCAAATAAATTTGTATTGAAATTTATCTTATATAACAAACTATTATAAAAAATAAAGCCCCAATATCAATTTCAAGCTTGAATGTATAAGAATATAAAATTAATTTATTAATTCTACCGTTAACTTTCCAAATAAAATTTCTCCAAAAAAAAAAAAAAAACTTTCCAAATAAAAATTTCTATTGTATAATAATTTAAAAAACACAGCTCACCATGGCCTATTGGTTGAGAGCTTATGCTTCAACTAAAAGGTCCTGGGTTCGAGTCTTTGTGTATGCACTTAACTAGCCATTTATTTCCTGCTGTAAAATGAAGTGCTGACATATAACATATTGATGTACATTTTTTGAATTTGGCTCTGAATAGATTGATGGCATTAAATGCTTATTTATTTTGTTATGATGTGGCTTCTATTTAGCTATCTCTCACCTGATCATTACTCTTCATTCATTTTTATTGGGGGATTTAGATGCATAACTGTTAAAAATATTAAGTTTTACATGTTGATTACATAAATTTCACTCTTTACATACATAGCATTCAGAACATCAAAATAAAAATAAAAAATAACATCTCATGTCACCCCATAAGCATGCTGCTAGTCCGCTGCCCTTTACACGCCATTGGTGCCTCTCCTCCTCGCACTCCCCTCAATCGCCCCCTATCTCCTGTTTTCTCACCTCTCTACTTGCTTTTACTGAACTTCATGAAACCTTAACAACAGATAAAGTAAGGAAATTACATGGGAGGTGACAGACGTCAACGGGTCTAGGTGGTGTGCATGCAACGAAGAAGAGGATGTCGCACATGAGCTTGCTAGGAGAAGGCATCAATGGGCCAGCATGATTAGATCCAGCGAGTGCATACAAAGTACTAGATGATGTAAATAGTTAAGCTTAGGTGTGAATCCCTTTTTATTATGACAGCATAAAAATTAAGTATAACTCTTCTGTTTCTTTCAAGTTTTGTTAGTGCATTCTGTTGTTAATTAATAAATTTTTTTTAAGAATAAGAAATCTATCCCTATTGTCGTTTTAATTGTAAGTACGACATAACGTAATTACAAACTATAAACTCCACGCACAGAACAGATTAAGCATGACAAATTGGTCAAATTTGAGCAATATCAAATTTAAGATTTTTACCCTTGAGAATTAAGGAAGATATTTTTTTCTTTATTAGATTTAAATGAAAATTTAACTTTTAACAAGACATAATGATGAAAAAGGATTCATGTACCTGACCCCACGTAGTGGGATAAAGGTTGATGTTGATTTGTTGTTGTTGTTGTAGTAGAACTAAGGAAGATATTGTCTGGCCTAATGCTAGGTGTTGTTATTAATTAACTAGTTGATATGAAGAACATAATAAAGTTTTGAAATTCCTTTATTAAAAATGTCACCATAGAAAATACTAGTAATTTTCTCTCCTTCAGCAGCCACTCATTTTTTGAGGCAAGTAGACAAATTCGCTGTCTTTCTTCTTGTTTCTACTACGTTATAAACTTGAAAGTGCTGATGCCAACCTCTTGGCTCTGCCCTTTCTAGCTTTCAATCTAATCCACATGTTGAACCATTTGTTCCATTGATCTCCTGATTTTTTTTACTTCCTTTATTCTTCTACCTCTACAAGCATGGGTTCTACCACAGGTGCAGTAGACAAATAATCTTTCTTCCTCTGTCAGCTTTCACAATCATAAGAGGGAAATTTTGAAAATATAAATTTAGTTTAATTAAAATATATTCTTGATGTGGTAATATAAAGTATTTTTCATGTAACGAAAGAGAATTGCACAAACAAAATTTTTTTTAATGAAGAACATGATATGGGAAAAGATAAGTGCAAAAGGAACTTTCATTGATCCCGTATTATTAATTAAAATATGATTAGAGATATATTACTTCCTTTTGTTAGTTAATGTTGTTAATTGGAAAAGACAGTATGATTAAAAAAGCATCATTCATACTCAAAAGTTTCTTATAAATTAATTAACCCTACTAAGTTTCTAACTTATCTACTAATTTGTTGAAAAGAACATGCTCTCCACTCTTCCCCATAACTTCTCCTAAAAAGGCATGATAGACATTTTCATCTCCATTTTCTCAAACTCATGCCATGTAAACTTCTCTATTAAATAACTTCAGCCTAAATATTTCTCAATAACAAGTAACCATGCTTACTTTTAAGAAAATTACACCTCCCTATCCAACTTTAAGAATATTCTAAAGAAATTTCTTAAGTTTTTTTGTCCCATCCAATCTTCTTTCACTATCAATATTTGATTCTACCATCAGCAAGTGCGCCTCATTTGACTATGCTCTCTTTTCTTGTTGAGTGTCCACTTCTCAAATATCCATTTATTAATTTCACCGTCGGGTCCGAAAGTTGTACATCTAAGCAATTGATAGACTGATCCAAGAAGGACCGGTCCAGCCGGCCCAGAACTGGTTGTCGGCCCCTGTTTTACAGTCGGCACGTACAGGCCACGTTCCGCGCAGCTAGCAAATCAAGACTATGGGGCCCGCGGCATAAAAGGGAAAGAGGGATTAGGTAAGAGGAGGGGGCAACTAATTGATGGGGTCCACGGCTGAAATTGAGAAGCTTGTTTTGGCATGTTGGAGAGGCGGCTGATTGAAGGAGATCCTTTACCTAAAAGTAGAATTTTGGTTTGGGCAAGATGTGGGGGTCGGGCGGGGCGGTTGATTTGGGAATCCATGGGCAGATTGTGAAGGCTTTAAATAAGATAGAGAGGGGAGAGTTAGGGTTATGTTATTGTTTTGTGAGAGTTCTATTTTTCTATAGTGTCTTGGTACTTGGTCTCTAGGCGGTATCTTGAGACTTAGGAGAGATCATTCTTCTCTCGAATTGAGGATCAATTGTATCTTGCTTCTTATATTTATTTTCCTAGCAATTAAATATTTTTGTGTTGAATTCATCATGTTCATGGCTCTTCTTGATACTAAGGTATATCACATTGGTATCAGAGCACTTTCATGGGATGAAAATTGTGGTTTCTCCACTGACTTGATGATTGGAGCCTAGATCCTTCTAATGACAACCAAAAAGGGTGATGCGTTGGAGGGGGAGATTGAGCAACTTAAAGCTAGAGTGGAGGAAAGATTCTCGTCTGTCAAGAATAGCTTTGGGAATTTTGAAGAGATTATGAAAAATATGCTGGAGATGCAATCAAAAGCATCATCGACAATTCTTAGGATGGAACCACTAGGAAAGGAGATTTGGCGGCGATGAATTGGAGAGTGTTTTTCTTCAAGAACTGCCATGAGGAGACCGTAGGTGGGCGGATTAGGTTATTGAAGAAAGGACAGCAAAGAGATGGGATTCCGCCTTCTTGAGAGATTGTCAGTGTTTTACCTTCAAAAACTATGAAGCCTAACCCTAGAAGTGTAAAGCTTACATTCTTTTGTAGGAAATTGGTACAATGTGATTTACTTCCAAGCAATTGGAGGTTTTTCATGCAAGCACCAACATAGGTCCTCATGCTTATCAGTTATAAAATGATAAGATGCATAATATACTCTAGCTTTGGCGTAGGTCTTGATGGCTACAAAATAGTGTTTGTTGTAGTACTGTAAGACTTATAGTGATGTCTCAAAGCTAACTTGGTGCAATGAAAAAAGGGAAAATTTCCAGGAATGTTTTTTTAGTACAGCACACATAATAAAATGAGTTATATTATCTAAAACATTATCTACATTGCACTAGCTGCAAACTGCAAAACACTGATAGTGAGCTGGAAATACCTTTAATGTATTTGTAATGTTATTCCATGTCAACATTGGGATTCTTTGTCATATTCTATTTTTTGCAAATATCTGAACAGAAATCATAAAATAAATAGGACTTGAGAGGAAAGTTGAACACCTAATCAGAACACTTAGTGGCGAAGGCACGAACCAGTATGGGCATGTTCCCTAGCCCTCTCGCCATGGAATGCCCATGGATGCAGTTCTTGTTGTAGTGCAAACAAAGATAGCAACATAGACTTGTAGGTGAATCTTGCAATAAAAATCAAGAATTGTGGCTAATTGTGGCACAAGCCTTGACCCTCCAATAACACTTGTCAGATTCTCAAAGTGTACAAAATGCCTTTAAAACATGGAAATTTTTACAAACTAATCAATTAGGGGCTGTTTTAATTTGAACTTACAGCATCTTAATCATTCAAAATAATCTTTTTTTGTTATCAATAATAGAAGGCTCTTGATTGAAATGAGATCAATGATGCTGCTCTGAGCTGACTTATGCTTTGTTTTGGATAGCTTTTTTACCACTTTCTAAAACAGTTTTTTAGTACAAAGATTTCTTATTCAAGAAATTTTTTACTAGAATGTTGTTTTAGAAAACACAAAAAAGCTGTTCCAAATGAAACAATTTGCTGATCAAATGAAAAGATGAGCAAACACATGGTAAACAATTATTGTTGCTCTCAGTCTCCATCCTGAAGATTGGAACTAAATCAAATACTGTTCCTATTCATGAATCGAAGGATGACTGAGAACTCCCATGAAGCGCATGCATCTTTCATTGCATGTAAATTAAGTTTTTAGGACCACTATATGTCATCTTATCCTGAGTTCATTAAGTATCAATGATTTCTATGTGGTCCTCACTGCATCCAAAATACAGAAATCGATATTTTCAAGATTTGGTGATCCACATCTATCAACTAGGGACTGTTGCTCCAGACTCTTGAGATTCCATGTGTGTGTAATTCTAAGAAAACTGCAGAAGTTGCAGTTTCTAGTACTAGTAAAAGGAGCCTTTTAAGACTTGAAGTAGCCCTTAAGGCTCTGCTATTTTTTGAAAATAAAGGTATTCAAACAATGTGTGAGAGACTTTGAATCTATAACTATTGATTGAAGATTTCAATTTTTTTTTTTTTTTACTTTTCCTTTCACCCAAATTGGATGCGTCCAAATACTAGTTCCAGCCTTTTCTGACAGCTTAGCTGTTTTGTCTTCTTTCACTGATTTGCTGAGGCAATGATTAGAAGGATGGCAGTTACTAAAGTATTCTTTACCTCTACTTTTTTTTTATATATGAATTTCCTTATACCCTCCTTGCTTAGCTTGGTCTGTGGCTGAGTGCGGCTGGGAACTCCCAACCCATGCTCGATTTCCCTCGAGCGAAAGCACCTCTTAAGTGAGACCCAATCAAGTGCGGATCAGGAGATTTTATGGGGTGGGTGCCCTTTTAGGTCAGCCGAGAATTAGTCACGCAACCAAGAGCCATTTCGAGGGTGACAGCAAGTGGATATCCAATCCAAAAAAAATCCTTATAAGTTGAGAGCTAGAATAAGAAAGGTTTGATTAGAATTATTGAGGACATTCTTCTAACGATATTTTTTAATTATTATTCTCTTCTCTTCTTTATCTCATATAAACATTTTTCTGATATAGCCATTTATGATTTTTATAATTTATGATGAATAATAAGATTTTAATTTTATGATTTGGAAAAGAGCCATATGAACTTACATATAAAGAACAACAAATGAGATATCAATATAGATGTGACTCTATTAGAGAGCAGAACCATCCAGTTTCTACTCTTGACATGATTGGTAATTAACTGATTATAATTGTTAGTCACATGCGTTTGCATGCAACTACAACAAGCTAGAGAGATCTAGTCTATTAAGCTAAAGATCATCAATACAGTGGAGCCTACTGGAGCTATGTAAAGCATTAAGTATTCAAACGGCTAAGAAATAATTTGGACGGCTTTAGATTTTGACTCAGCAATTTCCCTTCGCTGCATTCACTTTAATGGAGGAGTAGAAAAGGTTGAGGATTGCATTCTTGAAGTCGGCAGCCAGTTAAAAAAAAAAAAACTAACATTTTGTTTTGGGTAGATTTCTTACAACTTTCTAAAGTCACTTTTTTAGTAAAAAATTGTATACTAAAATGTTTGAGGCAATTTTTTATTACAATTTTTTAAAAGAATCTGTATAAAAATAATTTTAGAAAGCAGCAAACAAGTTGTCTCAAACAAGGATAGCTTTCTTATTATTTTTCTAAAACAGTTTTCTAACACGACAACAACATCAAGCCTTTGTCCCACTATATGTGACAAAGTTTTCAATTTTTTTAATTGATTTATAAAATAGTAAGAAAGTTATTCCAATCGAAGCCACGTGCTTCTAAAAGCAGCTTTTTAATAAAAAAAATTTAATTTTGTATTAAAAAGATGTTTTAAGAAGCATTGAGAAAGTCGTCCCAACGAAGCCAAGGCTTCGTTTGGGACGGCTTTTTTACTGCTTCTTAAAGCGACTTTCTAGTATAAAATTTAAAAAATTTATACTAAAAAGCTTTCTTACTATTTTATATTTTAGACAACAACTATAATTTTTTATTTTGCCACTTTTTTTAACTAATTTCAATAAATTTTTGTGATAGGAAATTATTTTACTCCAACTTTCAAAAAAGTTATTTTTTTCTGCAACAGCTTTACAATTAACTTTATAAAAAATATAACCATTACAAACAGATTCTATTGTGAAACAAATAAGATAGCACAACTTGCTTGTATAATGTCTTGTATAATGTTTCAGCTTTCTCTAAAGTTGAAAAGGATCAATTCAGTTTTTTTTTTCTTTTGAATAAGGCTTCGTTTGGGACAGGTTTTTCATTGCTTTCTAAAACGGAGTTTTAGTACAAAATTTTTTATTTTGTTCTAAAACTCCGTTTTAGAAAGCAATAAAAAAGTCGTCCCAAACGAAGCCTAAATTATCAACATTCAAATTCTCTAAAATATGAAAAGCTAGTCTTAATTAAAATTAAAGTTTCTGATATATAAACTGTTGCAGTAGCTGTTCATTACTTTGCTGCAGGCTGTGATAAGCAAATTATTCTGAATTTTACTTTTCTGAAAAGCGAAAAGAATGAAAGCCTTCTCATGCCTCTATTGAGGAAATAATATTATGTCCGGACAAAAAACCGGAAATCAGACGTATACCGGGCAATACCGAGTGTTCGATACTAAGTTCCAGATGATATGGCGTGTGATTATTGATCTCTGGAAGCGTCAGATGATCGGACGTATATAATTGCTCTCTATGAGATCTGCAGGAAGTGGTCACTAATTACATGAATGCGAATGGGACTACATACTTCAATTTCTGAAGGCTTTTTGACTTTGGGCGTTGATAATTTCAATGTTACGATGTCCAAAACTTTCCAATCAAAAGAAATTTTTGTATTTGAATGTTTCAGCGGTAAACCATCAGCATTAAAGCCAGCAGATTAGCACGGGGGGGGGGCATAAGTCAAAATAAAATTTTCGATTATTTTGAGATGATTTGAGTAGACAGGGCTTTCGTTGGAATGACTTTTTTACTATTTTTTAAAATAATTTTTTAGTACAAAATTTTAATTTTTGTACTAAAAAACTGTTTTAAAAAGCAATACGAAAGCCGTTACAAACGAAGCCTTAGGCTTCATTTGAGACATTTTTTTTTGTTTTCTAAAATAGTTTAATAATATAAAAGTTTTTGAACTAAAAATTTTATAGTAAAAGCCGTTTTATAAAGCAAAACAAAAGCTGTCTCAAATGAGCCTTAGACTTCGTTGGGACAGCTTTCTTACTGTTTCTTAAACCAGTTTTTTAACACAAAAATTTTACAGGTGCTTTAAGAAGCAATAAAAAGTCATCATCCCAACGAAGCCTTATTAAATATCATTTAGGCTTTAGTTGGAGCAATTTTTCATTGCTTTATGAAGTAGTTTCTAGTATGATTTTTTTTATTAAATAAATATTTTATACTAAAAAGCTGCTTCATAAAACAATAATAAAGTTGTCTCAAATAGAAGCCCTAATAATAATCTAAACTATGCACGGATATCTGATATACAATGCTTATTCATAACATTTTATTAACAAATACTTTCATAAAAATATAAAAATATGTTTGTATATATTTACAAATAACAACGATCAATGTGGTCTGAAGATGGTAGAGCTTTAGGATTCTTTCGACACTAAAGGTTGGGGATCTATTTTGTATATTTGAGAGTATCATTCTGTGTAAATAAATCAATCGTTGAATAATATTATGACCGCACTTTTAGCAATTTTAGGCTTGTTTGATTCATCTCGTGAGATACTTGATCTGACTATAAGCATACAATATTAGGAGATTCTTTGGTCATCCAATTAATGCCTTAGTAATTATGGTTAAAGCACTTGATTAGGCTCATTTGAGTTCAATCAGATCACATTGATATCGATGGGGTTTCGTCTTATTCAGAAGATATGAGTGTAAGTTTGCTAAAATTAAAGTTTGGATGGTTCCTAATTTTGATTATGAAAGTTTTTAATTTGAAATTTAGGGAATAATTAATTGTGTTTGTTTGAAACTAAGAAAAAATAATCTTTGAAAAAAACAAGCTAGTTTCACATAGAAGTATTAAGTATTATAACTATATCACCATGCAATTTATGTATGATATTGGATTAGTATCTAATAATTTTGTGTTATTTGACACCATTATTATTTAAAATCATGCTCAAGGAACATATAGCTCAATAGTAAGTCAACATTAGTTTAAATTGATTATGGATGGAATGGATTAATTTTTCTGTGTGGATGTTGAATGACGTCCAGAAACTAACCAAATGCACCAATCATCCATGAGCTTGGTACATGGCTCGATACCGCTGACGTCGTGCATTATGATTGGTCTCTAAACGGTGTTCTGCGTCCGGTCTTTGCACAAAATAATTTCTAATTGAATGACTATCTCTGATGGATCGACGAACAATTGATTTTTTTTCATTATCATATTTACATCGTGCCACTAATGTCATACATATATACATTTGACACATTAAATATATATATATAATATATATAATATATATATATATATATAATATATATATATAAAATATATATATATATATATATTTATATATATATATATATATATATATATATAATATATATATATTTATATATATATATATATACATATTTTTTTATATATTATATATTTAAATACTTGAATGTTTATATTTATTTATATAATATTCAAAGTTTTAAATAAAATAAAAATATCATTAATATTAATTTTATAAAATTTATTTTGTAACGCAGACATTAATTTAAAAAAAAAATTGAGGGCCGCGCCCAACATATATTATTAATCACAAAAATTGGTTATATTTGATTACATTGGGACAAAAAATTAAAGCAATAAAAATAGCAAAGAAAAGTATATAAAAAAAATTTGGCCACCCCATTAACAAGATGAATGTAAAAACATTAAAAGTAAAAAAAATGAAAGCTTCGTTTGTGATAATTTTCTTACTATTTTTTAATCAACTTTATAGTAAGAAAATTTAATTTTGTACTAAAAAATTGCTTAAAGAAGAAGTAAATAAGTTGTCCCAAATGAATCACTCTCTTGTGGGATCGACCATTCTGCAATTATTATTACTTGATCAACACATACAATTGCATGTTTAGTAGATATTGTATCAAAAACAAATTTAAGCATATTTTAGTCCATAACATAAACTTAGTTCACGCATTGAGCGTAGACCAACAACTAATGCAAGTAGTAGAAATCATTAATCATCACAACAAACATATTAAAATAAAGTTAAACCTAGTTAAAAAAATTTGGAGTAAAATTAGAAGAAATCATTAGGCATCTCAGAGTGAAATAAAAGACAAAGCAGAAGAGAAATACTCCACATACAACGTTTAAATGCTGAAGTATAGGCTCCAAAAAGTATAGCTTTTTTGTTGTGATGCCCTAAAATCTAATAGAATGAATGAATGATCAAAATATATTTTACCATTCATAGATAGAATAAATCAGAGCTAACTATTAAACGTGCAATATTAGTACCAATATAAACATCATTTCATTTCAATTCTCAAAAATAAATATACATTGATCAACTATGTATTGAATCTAAATATCAAAAGAATTCATGGATTACAAAAGAAAACCTTAACTATTTTGATTTCGAAGGCCTTGTCCCTATCTCTTTCGCTACTCCGTTGGGCTATTTCCTTTGTTTGACATATCAGAAAGTATCATAGAATAAGCACGACCAATTCAGTAGACTTATATCACTAACTCATCAAAGATGACACTATCCCTTTTCACATATTCCCAAACTGTAATGCTAGTAGGGCCTCACGATTTTATCTTATTAGTGTAGCTTCCCAGGAGGTCACCCATTCTAAGATTTCTTTAGGATGAGCATGCTTAAAAGCAGAGTTTCTTAATAAATTCTAACTAAAATATCAAAGGCACCACATGTTTTTAAAATGTTTTGGTCTTACAAAATAAAGAGCATATGCACCCTTGTTTTTGTCATGAAGTACTGAATCTCAATTTGGCACTCCTTGAGAAAAGTATTAAATATATCATCCATAAAGGACTATAGACTTTGATCATAATAGATCAAAATATGAATCACCTTTTGACTGCTATCAGGCTATGAAATAGTGAACGGAGAGCAACGGTGGAATTCGAGTGAGATTGGGTGTCTCATGCTATCCTAAATTTAAAATTTGTCATATGTAGCTATGTATAATATGGACATTTACCTTAAATTCTACCTATTCACACACTTCCATTCAAACTCGAATGAAAATGAACAAGTGAGGAATGACAAATTGAAATCTTGAAATTAGATCATGTGTTTTTAATATGCACACGGTTGTATAAATCTACTTTTTATACATATTTGTGTTTATATATGTATGCACTCATGTGTGTAACATGTATGAATTTAAATATGGATTGAAGGTTGGCATTTTGAATGACTCGAAGATTGGCAAAATTATCTAAAATTTAATGATTTGGAAGATTGAACTTGAATTGATGTCTTTGAACAAAGGCTAGTTCTAATCGAGGGTTTATATGGTGCCTTTTTAAAAAAATTTGCTTTTCAAATAGTTATCAAAGTCTTGTTTGGTTATAGCTCTCTCTATTTTTGAGAATTTTTTTTGGCGATGGAAAATAATTTTTTATAATCATATACTAGAATGTGATAGTTATAAAAGTCTATTATTGCTTTAATTTTTTCTTCAACAACAATAACATCAAGCCTTTAACCCACTACGTGGGGTCGGCTAATGAATCATTTCTCTTCATTATGTCCTATTAAGAGAAATTCTCATTTAAATCTAATAAAAATTGTTATTTCTAATACTTTCTAACCATTTCTTTTAGATCATTTCTAATCGTTTTGTTTTTTTCAAAAGAAAAATTTATAATACCCACAATAACTTTAAAATCTATTTTTAATAACAATTCTACAATAACTCTTGCAGATAAGCATTTTCCTAAATTGACTCAAACAAATAATATTTAATCCGATCTTAAGTCTTGGTCATCTCGGCTCAAGTTTGGCCTCTTCTTAATTTTTTTCTATTGTTTTTTCTTAGGTATACATGAAAAAAAGGTGTTCTGCATTGTTTCTTTGTGCATGCCATTTTTGTACAGGATTAGTGAAATATGAAATTGTTGAATGATAAACGTCTCTTAGAGTCCTATAAAATTAACCGGCATCAGTCTTTATCTGCCACTTGCTATGGATTAAGCTAGCTAAAGGTGATGGGCATCTTTTTCTTCTTTGATCATATCAGTAAACTTGGCCATCAGGTACTAGTTTTTGAATTTTTTGTCGCTTTGAATCAGACGTTCACCTGTCATAATACGAGTTTTTTGAACTTTTTCTCTTGTGTGGCAAAAGCATGATTAATTTCAATTTTGAAAGATTGTTGATAACCTTTCTAGCTTTTTAGCAAAGCCCACATGGGGTCTTGATTGGGTACCCATTGGGTACCAATGCTTTACTCGGACGAGCTTTGCCCACCCACACCTAACCATGGTGATTATCACGATGTCGTACCACCTATACCCACCCACTTTCCATACTTTTTGAACGCAGTCTGCCACAGACTGATGGGCTTGAGATTATTGCCCTTACTATGATTGCAAGCTTTCAAACAGACATATCAGAATTTATCATAGTCGCAGCGTGGTTAAGTGCTGCACGCTACGTAGTGAGGATTGCTGTAATATAAAAATATACAGTGATTCGTAATGTAAATCGATTTATCCCCTGATGCATGTTGAGTACCCACTCACAAGATCATGGGTGTACCCATAAATGTGGGTATGGGTACCCAATGCAGGGCTCTGCTCTTTAGCAAATTACCTTTTCTAAGGTTTAATGCATACTGTTCAAATCTCTGAGGCTCTTCTAAATTTTTTTTTTAACCGCAGGAATTTATGATGTACATGTTGAATTTATGATAACTGCTCAAAACTTGTGTAAGACCAAAATTGTAAGATACTTCTATTTTATTTGCAATTATCTAAAGCCTTACATATCAAAGTTGTGAAGCTGCTTGTTCTCCTCTCAAATTAAGCAATGCTAAAAATTATGTCAGCTGAATTCAAGAAATCCTATGTTGTCTCTACACAATATTGCTTTCATATTCTTTAATGATGGGCACTAATGGCCTAATTATTGCTAATTTTGTTAGTTTGAATGTTTTAATCTTTGTTATTATTTGATTATTTAGGAGTTAAATCTCATTATCTATTGATTCTTTTGTTAGTAAAATTGATTTATGTATTATATGGTGAGAAAATGTCTTAACTACAGTTTTTTACTCTTATTTACTTGTTTTCAATGTAATTAGAAGAACCATTATCCTGCATTCTTATAGTTGTTGCTTTGTTAGAACATGTTTCATTGTTTATTATCTTAATTAGCAATCGAGTGGTTTATTCTTTTTTCATCCTAAGCTACTTAACTAGCCATTTATTTTCCTGCTGTAAAATTGAAGTGCTGACATATAACATATTGATGTACATTTTTTTGAATTTGGCTCTGAATATGATTGATGCATTAAATGCTTATTTATTTTGTTGATGTGGCTTCTATTTAGCTATCTCACCTGATCATTACTCTTCATTCATTTTTATTGGGGGATTTAGATGCATAACTGTTAAAATATTAAGTTTTACATGTTGATTACATAAATTTCACTCTTTACATACATAGCATTCAGAACATCAAAATAAAAATAAAAATAACATCTCATGTCACCCCATAAGCATGCTGCTAGTCCCGCTGCCCTTTACACGCCATTGGTTGCCTCGTCCTCGCACTCCCCTCAATCGCCCCCTATCTCTCTGTTTTCTCACCCTCTCTACTGCTTTTACTGAACTTCATGAAACCTTAACAACAGATAAAGTAAGGAAATTACATGGGAGGTGACAGACGTCAACGGGTCTAGGTGGTGTGGCATGCAACGAAGAAGAGGATGTCGCACATGAGCTTGCTAGGAGAAGGCATCAATGGGCCAGCATGATTAGATCCAGCGAGTGCATACAAAGTACTAGATGATGTAAATAGTTAAGCTTAGGTGTGAATCCCTTTTTATTATGACAGCAATAAAAAATTAAGTATAACTCTTCTGTTTCTTTCAAGTTTTGTTTGAGTGCATTCTGTTGTTAATTAATAAATTTTTTTTAAGAATAGAAATCTATCCCTATTGTCGTTTTAATTGTAAGTACGACATAACGTAAGTTACAAACTATAAACTCCACGCACAGAACAGATTAAGCATGACAAATTGGTCAAATTTGAGCAAATTCAAATTTAAGATTTTTACCCTTGAGAATTAAGGAAGATATTTTTTTCTTTATTAGATTTAAATGAAAATTTAACTTTTAACAAGACATAATGATGAAAAAGGATTCATGTACCTGACCCCACGTAGTGGGATAAAGGCTTGATGTTGATTTTGTTGTTGTTGTTGTAGTAGAACTAAGGAAGATATTGTCTGGCCTAATGCTAGGTGTTGTTATTAATTAACTAGTTGATATGAAGAACATAATAAAGTTTTGAAATTCCTTTATTAAAAATGTCACCATAGAAAATACTAGTAATTTTCTCTCCTTCAGCAGCCACTCATTTTTTGAGGCAAGTAGACAAATTCGCTGTCTTTTCTTCTTGTTTCTACTACGTTATAAACTTGAAAGTGACTGATGCCAACCTCTTGGCTCTGCCCTTTCTTAGCTTTCAATCTAATCCACATGTTGAACCATTTGTTCCCATTGATCTCCTGATTTTTTTTACTTCCTTTATTCTTCTACCTCTACAAGCATGGGATTCTACCACAGGTGCAGTAGACAAATAATCTTTTCTTCCTCTGTCAGCTTTCACAATCATAAGAGGGAAATTTTGAAAATATAAATTTAGTTTAATTAAAATATATTCTTGATGTGGTAATATAAAGTATTTTTCATGTAACGAAAGAGAATTGCACAAACAAAATTTTTTTTAATGAAGAACATGATATGGGAAAAGTATAAGTGCTAAAGGAACTTTCATTGATCCCAGTATTATTAATTAAAATATGATTAGAGATATATTACTTCCTTTTGTTAGTTAATGTTGTTAATTGGAAAAGACAGTATGATTAAAAAAGCATCATTCATACTCAAAAGTTTCTTATAAATTAATTAACCCTACTAAGTTTCTAACTTATCTACCTAATTTTGTTGAAAAGAACATGCTCTCCACTCTTCCCCCATAACTTCTCCTAAAAAGGCATGATAGACATTTTCATCTCCACATTTTCTCAAACTCATGCCTATGTAAACTTCTCTATTAAATAACTTCAGCCTAAATATTTCTCAATAACAAGTAACCATGCTTACTTTTAAGAAAATTACACCTCCCTATCCAACTTTAAGAATATTTCAAAGAAATTTCTTAAGTTTTTTTGTCCCATCCAATCTTCTTTCACTATCAATATTTGATTCTACCATCAGCAAGTGCGCTCTCATTTGACTATGCTCTCTTTTCTTGTTGAGTGTCCACTTCTCAAATATCCATGTATTAATTGTCACCGTCGGGTCCGAAAAGTTGTACATCTAAGCAATTGATAGACTGATCCAAGAAGGACCGGTCCAGCCGGCCCAGAACTGGTGTCGGCCCCTGTTTTACAGTCGGCACGTACAGGCCAGCTGTTCCGCGCAGCTAGCAAATCAAGACTATGGGGCCCGCGGCATAAAAGGGAAAGAGGGGATTAGGTAAGAGGAGGGGGCAACTAATTGATGGGGTCCACCGGCTGAAATTGAGAAGCTTGTTTTGGCATGTTGGAGAGGGCGGCTGATTGAAGGAGATCCCTTACCTAAAAGTAGAATTTTGGTTTGGGCAAGATGTGGGGGTGCGGGGCGGGCGGTTGATTTGGGGATCCTAGGGGCAGATTTTTGTGAAGGCTTTAAATAATAGAGAGAGGGGAGAGTTAGGGTTATGTTATTGTTTTGTGAGAGTTCTATTTTTCTTAGTGTGTCTTGGTACTTGGTCTCTAGCGGTATCTTGAGACTTAGGAGAGATCATTCCTTCTCTCGAATTGAGGATCAATTGTATCTTGCTTCTTATTATTTATTTTCCTAGCAATTAAATATTTTTGTGTTGAATTCATCATGTTCATGGGCTCTTCTTGATACTAAGGTATATCACATTGGTATCAGAGCACTTTCATGGGATGAAAATTGTGGTTTCTCCACTGACTTGATGATTGGAGCCTAGATCCGTTCTAATGACAACCAAAAAGGTGGATGCGTTGGAGGGGAGATTGAGCAACTTAAAGCTAGAGTGGAGGAAAGATTCTCGTCTGTCAAGAATAGCTTTGGGAATTTTGAAGAGATTATGAAAATATGCTGGAGATGCAATCAAAAGCATCATCGACAATTCTTAGGATGGAACCACTAGGAAAGGAGATTTGGCGGCGGCGATGAATTGGAGAGTGTTTTTCTTCAAGAACTGCCATGAGGAGACCGTAGGTGGGCGGATTAGGTTATTCTGAAGAAAGGACAGCAAGGAGATGGGATTCCGACCTTCTTGAGAGATTGTCAGTGTTTTACCTTCAAAAACTATGAAGCCTGCCTAGAAGAAGTGTAAAGCTTACATCTTTTGTAGGAAATTGGTACAATGTGATTTACTTCCAAGCAATTGGAGGGTTTTCATGCAAGCACCAACATAGGTCCTCATGCTTATCAGTTATAAATATGATAAGATGCATAATATACTCTAGCTTTGGCGTAGGTCTTGATGGCTACAAAATAGTGTTTGTTGTAGTACATGTAAGACTTATAGTGATGTCTCAAAGCTAATCTTGGTGCAATGAAAAAAGGGAAAATTTCCAGGAATGTTTTTTAGTAGCAGCACCATAATAAAATGAGTTATATTATCTAAAACATTATTCTACATTGCACTAGCTGCAAACTGCAAAACACTGATAGTGAGCTGGAAATACCTTTAATGTATTTGTAATGTTATTCCATGTCAACATTGGGATTCTTTGTCATATTTCTATTTTTTGCAAATATCTTGAACAGAAATCATAAAATAAATAGGACTTGAGAGGAAAGTTGAACACCTAATCAGAACACTTAGTGGCGAAGGCACGAACCAGTATGGGCATGTTCCCTAGCCCTCTCGCCATGGAATGCCCATGGATGCAGTTCTTGTTGTAGTGCAAACAAAGATAGCAACATAGGACTTGTAGGTGAATCTTGCAATAAAATCAAGAATTGTGGCTAATTGTGGCACAAGCCTTGACCCTCCAATAACAGCTTGTCAGATTCTCAAAGTGTACAAAATGCCTTTAAAACATGGAAATTTTTACCAAACTAATCAAATTAGGGGCTGTTTATAATTTGAACTTACAGCCATCTAATAATTCAAAATAATCTTTTTTTGTTATCAATAATAGAAGGCTCTTGATTGAAATGAGATCAATGATGCTGCTCCTGAGCTGACTTATGCTTTGTTTTGGATAGCTTTTTTACCACTTTCTAAAACAGTTTTTTAGTACAAAGATTTCTTATTCAAGAAATTTTTTACTAGAATGTTGTTTTAGAAAACACAAAAAAGCTGTTCCAAATGAAACAATTTGCTGATCAAATGAAAAGATGAGCAAACACATGGTAAACAATTATTGTTGCTCTCAGTCTCCATCCTGAAGATTGGAACTAAATCAAATACTGTTCCTATTCATGAATCGAAGGATGACTGAGTACTCCCATGAAGCGCATGCATCTTTCATTGCATGTAAATTAAGTTTTTAGGACCACTATATGTCATCTTATCCTGAGTTCATTAAGTATCAATGATTTCTATTGTGGTCCTCACTGCATCCAAAATACAGAAATCGATATTTTCAAGATTTGGTGATCCACATCTATCAACTAGGGACTGTTGCTCCAGACTCTTGAGATTCCATGGTGTGTAATTCTAAGAAAACTGCAGAAGTTGCAGTTCTAGTACTAGTAAAAGGAGCCTTTTAAGACTTGAAGTAGCCCTTAAGGCTCTGCTATTTTTTGAAAATAAAGGTAATTCAAACAATGTGTGAGATGACTTTGAATCTATAACTATTGATTGAAGATTTCAATTTTTTTTTTCTTTTTACTTTTCCTTTCACCCAAATTGGATGCGTCCAAATACTAGTTCTCAGCCTTTTCTGACAGCTTAGCTGTTTTGTCTTCTTTCACTGATTTGCTGAGGCAATGATTAGAAGGATGGCAGTTACTAAAGTATTCTTTACCTCTATCTTTTTTTTATATATGAATTTCCTTATACCCTCCTTGCTTAGCTTGGTCTGTGGCTGAGTGCGGCTGGGAACTCCCAACCCATGCTCGATTTCCCTCGAGCGAAAGCACCTCTTAAGTGAGACCCAATCAAGTGCGGATCAGGAGATTTATGGGGTGGGTGCCTCTTTTAGGTCAGCCGAGAATTAGTCACGCAACCAAGAGCCATTTCGAGGGTGACAGCAAGTGGATATCCAATTCCAAAAAAAATCCTTATAAGTTGAGAGCTAGAATAAGAAAGCGTTTGATTAGAATTATTGAGGACATTCTTCTAACGATATTTTTTAATTATTATTCTCTTCTCTTATCTTCATATAAACATTTTTCTGATATAGCCATTTATGATTTTTATAATTTATGATGAATGAATAAGATTTTAATTTTATGATTTGGAAAAGAGCCATATGAACTTACATATAAAGAACAACAAATGAGATATCAATATAGATGTGACTCTATTAAGAGAGCAGAACCATCCAGTTTCTACTCTTGACATGATTGGTAATTAACTGATTATAATTGTTAGTCACATGGCGTTGCATGCAACTACAACAAGCTAGAGAGATCTAGTCTATTAAGCTAAAGATCATCAATACAGTGGAGCCTACTGGAGCTATGTAAAGCATTAAGTATTCAAACGGCTAAGAAAATATTTGGACGGCTTTAGATTTTGACTTCAGCAATTTCCCTTCGCTGCATTCACTTTAATGGAGGAGTAGAAAAGGTTGAGGATTGCATTCTTGAAGTCGGCAGCCAGTTAAAAAAAAAAAAACTAACATTTTGTTTTGGGTAGATTTCTTACAACTTTCTAAAGTCACTTTTTTAGTAAGAAAATTGTATACTAAAATGTTTGAGGCAATTTTTTATTACAATTTTTTTAAAAGAATCTGTATAAAAAATAATTTTAGAAAGCAGCAACAAGTTGTCTCAAACAAAGGATAGCTTTCTTATTATTTTCTAAAACAGTTTTCTAACACGACAACAACATCAAGCCTTTGTCCCACTATATTGTGACAAAGTTTTCAATTTTTTTAATTGATTTATAAAATAGTAAGAAAGTTATTCCAATCGAAGCCTACGTGCTTCTAAAAGCAGCTTTTTAATAAAAAAAATTTAATTTTGTATTAAAAAGTTGTTTTAAGAAGCATTGAGAAAGTCGTCCCAAACGAAGCCTAAGGCTTCGTTTGGGACGGCTTTTTTACTGCTTCTTAAAGCGACTTTCTAGTATAAAATTTAAAAAAATTTATACTAAAAAGCTTTCTTACTATTTTATATTTTAGACAACAACTATAATTTTTATTTTGCCACTTTTTTTAACTAATTTCAATAAATTTTTGTGATAGGAAATTATTTTCTACTCCAACTTTCAAAAAAGTTATTTTTTCTGCAACAGCTTTACAATTAACTTTATAAAAAATTTAACCATTACAAACAGATTCTATGTGAAACAAATAAGATAGCACAACTTGCTTGTATAATGTCTTGTATAATGTTTCAGCTTTCTCTAAAGTTGAAAAGGATCAATTCAGTTTTTTTTTTCTTTTGAATAAGGCTTCGTTTGGGACAGGTTTTTCATTGCTTTCTAAAACGGAGTTTTAGTACAAATTTTTTTATTTTTGTTCTAAAACTCCGTTTTAGAAAGCAATAAAAAAGTCGTCCCAAACGAAGCCTAAATTATCAACATTCAAATTCTCTAAAATATGAAAGCTAGTCATTAATTAAAATTAAAGTTTCTGATATATAAACTGTTGCAGTAGCTGTTCATTACTTTGCTGCAGGCTGTGATAAGCAAATTATTCTGAATTTTACTTTTCTGAAAAGCGAAAAGAATGAAAGCCTTCTCATGCCTCTATTGAGGAATAATTATTATGTCCGGACAAAAAACCGGAAATTCAGACGTATACCGGGCAATACCGAGTGTTCGATACTAAGTTCCAGATGATATGGCGTGTGATTATTGATCTCTGGAAGCGTCAGATGATCGGACGTAATAATTGCTCTCTATTGAGATCTAGCAGGAAGTGGTCACTAATTACATGAATGCGAATGGGACTACATACTTCAATTTCTGAAGGCTTTTTGACTTTGGGCGTTGATAATTTCAATGTTACGATGTCCATAAACTTTCCAATCAAAAGAAATTTTTGTATTTGAATGTTTCAGCGGTAAACATCAGCATTAAAGCCAGCAGATTAGCACGGGGGGGGGCATAAGTCAAAAGTAAAATTTTCGATTATTTTGAGATGATTTGAGTAGACAGGGCTTCGTTTGGAATGACTTTTTTACTATTTTTTAAAATAATTTTTTAGTACAAAATTTTAATTTTTGTACTAAAAAACTGTTTTAAAAAGCAATACGAAAGCCGTTACAAACGAAGCCTTAGGCTTCATTTGAGACATTTTTTTTGTTGTTTTCTAAAATAGTTTAATAATATAAAAGTTTTTGAACTAAAAATTTTATAGTAGAAAGCCGTTTTATAAAGCAAAACAAAAGCTGTCTCAAATGAGCCTTAGACTTCGTTTGGGACAGCTTTCTTACTGTTTCTTAAACCAGTTTTTTAACACAAAAATTTTACAGGCTGCTTTAAGAAGCAATAAAAAAGTCATCCCAAACGAAGCCTTATTAAATATCATTTAGGCTTTAGTTGGAGCAATTTTTTCATTGCTTTATGAAGTAGTTTCTTAGTATGATTTTTTTTATTAAATAAATATTTTTATACTAAAAAGCTGCTTCATAAAACAATAATAAAGTTGTCTCAAATTGAAGCCCTAATTAATAATCTAAACTATTGCACGGATATCTGAATATACAATGCTTATTCATAACATTTTATTAACAAATACTTTCATAAAAATATAAAAATATGTTTGTATTATATTTACAAATAACAACGATCAATGTGGTCTGAAGATGGTAGAGCTTTAGGATTCTTTCGACACTAAAGGTTGGGGATCTATTTGTAATATTTGAGAGTATCATTCTGTGTAAATAAATTCAATCGTTGAATAATATTATTGACCGCACTTTTAGCAATTTTAGGCTTGTTTGATTCATCTCGTTGAGATACTTGATCTGACTATAAGCATACAATATTAGGAGATTCTTTGGTCATCCAATTAATGCCTTAGTAATTATGGTTAAAGCACTTGATTAGGCTCATTTGAGTTCAATCAGATCACATTTGATATCGATGGGGTTCGTCTTATTCAGAAGATATGAGTGTAAG
Organism: Dendrobium nobile; assembly: GCA_022539455.1. Classification (NCBI taxonomy): domain Eukaryota; kingdom Viridiplantae; phylum Streptophyta; class Magnoliopsida; order Asparagales; family Orchidaceae; genus Dendrobium; species Dendrobium nobile. The sequence goes on along the minus strand of CM039729.1, from coordinate 4,913,606 downwards.
TTTGCTAAAATTAAAGTTTGGATGGTCCTAATTTTGATTATGAAAGTTTTTAATTTGAAATTTAGGGAATAATTAATTGTGTTTGTTTGAAACTAATAAAAAAAATAATCTTTGAAAAAAACAAGCTAGTTTCACATAGAAGTATTAAGTATTATAACTATATCACCATGCAATTTATGTATGATATTGGATTAGTATCTAATAATTTTGTGTTATTTGACACCATTATTATTTATAAATCATGCTCAAGGAACATATAGCTCAATAGTAAGTCAACATTAGTTTAAATTGATTATGGATGGAATGGATTAATTTTTCTGTGTGGATGTTGAATGACGTCCAGAAACTAACCAAAATGCACCACATCATCCATGAGCTTGGTACCATGGCTCGATACCGCTGACGTCGTGCATTATGATTGGTCTCTAAACGGTGTTCTGCGTCCGGTCTTTGCACAAAATAATTTCTAATTTGAATGACTATCTCTGATGGATCGACGAACAATTGATTTTTTTTCATTATCATATTTACATCGTGCCACATAATGTCATACATATATACATTTTGACACATATATATATATATATATATATATATATATATATAATATATATATATATATATATAATATATATATATATATATATATATATATTTATATATATATATATATATATATATATATATATATATATATATATATATATATATATATATATATCATAATTTTTTATATATTTATATATTTATACTTGAATGTTTATATTTATTTAATAATATTCAAAGTTTTAAATAAAAATAAAAATATCATTAATATTAATTTTATAAAATTTATTTTGTAACGCAGACATTAATTTAAAAAAAAATTGAGGGCCGCGCCCAACATATATTATTAATCACAAAAATTGGTTATATTTGATTACATTGGGACAAAAAATTAAAGCAATAAAAATAGCAAAGAAAACTAGAAAAGTATATAAAAAAAATTTGGCCACCCCATTAACAAGATGAATGTAAAAACATTAAAAGTAAAAAAAATGAAAGCTTCGTTTGTGATAATTTTCTTACTATTTTTTAATCAACTTTATAGTAAGAAAATTTAATTTTTGTACTAAAAAATTGCTTAAAGAAGAAGTAAATAAGTTGTCCCAAATGAATCACTCTCTTGTGGGATCGACATTCTCGCAATTACTTTATTACTTGATCAACACATACAATTGCATGTTTAGTAGATATTGTATCAAAAACAAATTTAAGCATATTTTAGTCCATAACATAAACTTAGTTCACGCATTGAGCGTAGACCAACAACTAATGCAAGTAGTAAAGAATCATTAATCATCACAACAAACATATTAAAATAAAGTTAAACCTAGTTAAAAAAATTTGGAGTAAAATTAGAAGAAATCATTAGGCATCTCAGAGTGAAATAATAAGACAAAGCAGAAGAGAAATACTCCACATACAACGTTTAAATGCTGAAGTATAGGCTCCCAAAAAGTATAGCTTTTTTGTTGTGATGCCCTAAAATCTAATAGAATGAATGAATGACTAAAAATATATTTTACCCATTCATAGATAGAATAAATCAGAGCTAACTATTAAACGTGCAATATTAGTACCAATATAAACATCATTTCATTTCAATTCTCAAAATAAATATACATTGATCAACTATGTATTGAATCTAAATATCAAAAGAATTCATAATGGATTACAAAAGAAAACCTTAACTATTTTGATTTCGAAGGCCTTGTCCCTATCTCTTTCGCTACTCCGTTGGGCTATTTCCTTTGTTTGACATATCAGAAAGTATCATAGAATAAGCACGACCAATTCAGTAGACTTATATCACTAACTCATCAAAGATGACACTATCCCTTTTCACATATTCCCAAACTGTAATGCTAGTAGGGCCTCACGATTTTATCTTATTAGTGTAGCTTCCCAGGAGGTCACCCATTCTAAGATTTCTTTAGGATGAGCATGCTTAAAAGCAGAGTTTCTTAATAAAATTCTAACTATTATATCAAAAGGCACCTCGATGTTTTACAATTTAGCTTCTTTTACTTAAGGGGCTTCACAATTTCTCTCACTTAAGTAATTGACGCCCTTATCAGTATCTTTTTCTTAGAATCAATCATCCATCATGTAAATAGAATTCTATAGGTGGTCCCTACAAGTCAAATGATGACTCCTACCATGTAGTACTTTGTCCCATGCAGGATTTAAGAGGTGGCTCCCAAGACGTAGTACTTTGTCTTGTATGACACTTAGTCCATCTTCCGACTAGTGTGTTGATCTGATATTTTTTTGTCACGTCCCGAAATCTAGTAATATAATTTATTTTATTTTTTCCTCTTTATTGTCTTTTCATTTAACGACCAATTATTAATCATTTCAAACTATATCAATTTGCACATTTAGTTTCTTGTTGCATCTTTCTCCATGGTCATTTATTTTTTATCAAAAGGATGAAGTTGAAGTGCTCGAGATCAATCAAATTACTATTATTATTTTTTTACTTTTTTTTTTTTATAAAATGGACCTTCGTCTTTCATTTTGTTAGTTGTCTGGACTTTGAATCTTTAAGCTATTTCATTATTGAATTTGTTAATAGGTATTTTAAGTTATTTGGAGCTCAGCCGACGCTTAAGCATTAACGCATAACAAAAATCAACCCACTGTATATGGCTCTATTGGGGGTATGTGTAATAATCCAAAGATGTGAAAAGCATTTTAAATAAAAAAATATGAATTTTTTAAATTGCTGATTGAACTAAAGCTCTTCGGCGTTGTACGCATGAGTGCTGCAATGTTAGGGTTGAGAGCACTGCGGCGTAGAAACCATTGCCGTGGCACTTGTGTCTCCATTCTACAGTAAATCTGATTTTTGCATGCATCACTATGACATTAGGCCACAAATTTTTTTTTTCCTTAAATCCACTCTAGCGCCTCCCTCACCCCTCACTCTCGTTTGCCTTGGTCGAGAAGAAGCTGAACGAGAAGAGGAGAGATAATAAGAGATAGAAGGGTCTTCGAGTGATTTTTGTCCGTTGTTCTTTTACAAAAAATGTTTTAATCATTGTAAGTAACTATCAACTTACTTTTATTTTTGATTATTTTGATTTATGCAGATTTATCTCTCCTAAATATGATAAACTGTATTATCTCCTAATTTTGTAAGCTTTTATCATATAATTTTTTTATATGTTACAGATTTGATCATTATGAATAATTTGATATGATTTTATTACATTTTCACAAGTTAAAATTATGTATAGAAATATCTAGGTAAAATGAGCAGAAAAAGTGTATACTAAAATTAGGTTGAAAAGTAGCGTACCGTGATTTGGCATGATATATACCGAAATAATTGAAGTGATATATATATATATAAACGATGTACTGAAATGATACTGATTGATATGATAGAATGATATAGTGATTGATATATCGATAATAAAAGTACGATTAATCGTACTGACACATCAACGATAATAGTACAAATGATTTGTGATACATTAATGATAAGAATATGATGATCGTACTAATGCCCAAATTTCCTTCACATCTCTCAATTGATAAGAATATAAATGATCGTACTGATGCCCAAATTTTCTTAACATCTCTCAAATTTCTCCCACAGCCCAACTCTCAAATTCCCACAGCCCAACCCCCCCCCCCAGGTGCCACTATTTGCCCCACCATTTCTCTTTCTCTTCTTTCTCTCTCTCTCTCTCTCCTCTTCTACCCCTCTCTCTCTTCTACCCCTCTCTCTCTCTCTCTCTCTCTATATATATATATATCTCTGAAACTTTTTTTGCTATCTACATTTTTTTTTGAGAAAACCTACATTATTTTTCTCTCTATCGGTCCGGGGAATATCATCTTAATTTTTTTATTTTTTTTATATATTTCACATTATCTCTCTCATCTTATTTATATATATTTTCCATTTTAATTGTTTTTCTCTACATTATCGTATATTATTTGGGAAAAAAAATTCTATCAAATTTTTATTAATTTGAAAACTCTATATCTATTTTATATAATATTTAAATTTAATCAAGAAGCTAAAATATGCTTATTATGAGCTTCACATATTTAAATATACTTTTATATTATAAGATTCAAAAATTTTTATATATTTATTACTCATTATAACATAATTTTTAATTTAATTTTTTATTTAAATTAGATATAAAAATATTATATAAAAGAATAATTGAAGTAGATGAGCATGATAATATATAGTCCAAATAAATTTGTATTGAAATTTATCTTATTATAACAACTATTATAAAAAATAAAGCCCCAATATCAATTTCAAGCTTGAATGTATAAGAATATAAAATTAATTTATTAATTCTACCGTTAACTTTCCAAATAAAATTTCTCCAAAAAAAAAAAAAAAACTTTCCAAATAAAAATTTCTATTGTATAATAATTTAAAAAACACAGCTCACCATGGCCTATTGGTTGAGAGCTTATGCTTCAACTAAAAGGTCCTGGGTTCGAGTCTTTGTGTATGCGTGGTGTGCGTGAGTTTGCCTTAATTGGCCTAAATGTCCCAAAAAAAAAAAAAATTTTAAAAAAGCAGCTTTCTATAACAATTTCACAGCCAGCATAACCTGGCAGCCGCCCTGAGTTCTGTGTCCGGCTTCCGCACAGTAACCAAGCAGAAACCCGTGTTGGGCCATTTTTGAAGGAGAAGCCGAGAGAGTTACAGAGGAAGTTCGTTCTTCCATGGCTGCCACTCGCCGGTATTCCTGCAAGACTGCAGCAGAAACCCTAGATTGGATTAACGCTATCGCCGACTTCTTGTTACGCTTCAGATCTCTCATCGACGCCCACGTCGTCAATTTTTTTAAGGTCGAGTTTAGGCCAAACTTTTAACTCATCTACAAAACCCTAATCTGTGTAACTTTCTTTTCTCCAATTCCAATTGCATTGTTGGTTTTGGTTTCCTGCAGGACAGGCTTTGGGAGACGATAGACAACCAATGGATGGAATGCCTCAGGAAGGAGTCTGTAGAGAATTTATTGGGTATACCATCTGCGCTGGTTCAGGTATTTTTTTTTCTTCTCTCTGTAGCATTGATGGAAATCTTGAAATCCTTGTCAAAATAAGAAATTTTGATGGTACTTTTTCTCTTTGAGAGGTGGAAAATGCCAGATTGGAGGAAATGCAAATTTAGCTCTAAAAACAAATTTATTGATGCTTAACGGTCATATATTCGTTCTTTTCACAGGAGCACTGGCCTTCTTCGCTTAGAGAGTTCGTAGCCACATTGAGGTCTCTCGTGCTACCTAGAGAGCAGAATTTGTCAAATGCAGTAAGTTCATTGTGAAGCTCTTTTCATCCTGATGATGATTCTCTCTTTTTTCGTGCTTTCATCGACGAACTCCCTTATCACTTAACAAATAGCATAATAACCTACTCGTTATTGGTTTTTTAAATATCTCATTGTTATTCATTTTTTTACGATTTGCATAGAAAAGCTTGCATAAAGTTTGTTTTCATTCTACATGCTTTAAGAAAAGTGACTTGGAAATAGATTACATCCAAATGAGCATCATTATTACAAATAAATTGCTTATTATCAGTGTCATTCGACTTGACAGTGCATTGGCATCAATTCCAATATTTACATTCCTAATCATGTCATGGATTCATCCGATCATAATAATCTTATGAACGAATTAAATGTGACTATTTGGATTTGTTGTATGGCCCAGGACTTTTGGCTGATAGCCATCTAATCCACTCTAGGTTACTGTGATTTTAAAATGATCACCAGTCCAAAGTGCTCTCAACTGCTCCCCATGGTTGATGCAACCAAAAATTGGATTGCCAAGACAAAAATCTTCCTTTCATAAAAGACATAGACTAGGACACAAAAAAAAAAAAAACAAGAAAATAAACAACAATAGACACAATATAAAAAAATAATGCTAATGTGACACACAAGCAAGACTTTCCTTACTTAAAAGACACAACTCAAATGAACAATACTTTCTTAAAACACAATATGACTTTCATACTTGTTATAAATTCTAGACACAACACAACCAATTTACAACTAAATATTTTTAGAGAGAAAGATATTGATGGGGTGGAAACTTACGGAGAGAAGAAAGAGATTAGAATCCTGAGATGAATTCATAGAGAGGGAAAGGGAAAGGGGACTAGCTCGCAAGCTAGAACAAAACCCGCAGGTTTTACATTCCAAATATTTTATCACACAAAACATACTCTCAAATGCCACAAAACAACCCCAATTTATAAGTGAAGAAAGGGAGCCAAACAACCAAAATAGCCGCCCAACAAGCCAATAAGAAAGGGGGAGGCAAAAAGCCAAACGTCCACCGCTTGGAGCAGCATACGAAGAGGCACGCGAGACATAGCCAACGAACGGACAACGCCTGGGGGAAAGAACCGGGTAGGTAGAGGAAACAAAGAGGCAAAAATAGGGGAAATGAACCCAGACATCCAAATGAGCAACAAGAACTTAGCAACTAGCAACTCAAGTCAGCCAAATGCCAAGGGAATCGGGAAAGTTATGCAGGAACTGAACAACCTAAAGTAAGGGGAAGACTTGCTTACATCAATTCTCCTCCGATTGAAATACCTCATCTCCTGATGAGATGACATCAAAACATCCATGATGTGCTGAAGGAGTCTTATCCAATTCTGAAATTAAAGCCGCGTACTTTCTCTGGATCATTTCTTTTTCTTGCTTAAACTGGGTTTGCAGAAGCTTCTTTCTATTCTCGAATTTTTCCTTACACAAGTATATTTTATGTTGAATTTTATAAAGCTCGTTTTGTATGGGATATGTAGAATTTCCTTGCGGAGGGTTCCATCGGTTCTTAGGAATAGATTCTTCAAGATCATTTGGCTTACTTTCTCCAACTTCAGGCTCAATTACATCATGATTTTTCATTTTTTCTTTAAGACTTAAAAAAAAAAAAGAAAGACCCAATAAAAACTTAGGCTCTGATACCAATTTGATGCAACCAAAATTTTGAGGAAAACTAAGGTTGCAAACAACTACGACCTTCCTTTCAAAAATGACAAAAATAATGCTAATGTTACACACAAACAAGACATTCCTTAATATAACTTAAAAAAAGACAACTAAAACGAATACTTTCTTAAAAACACAATACAACTTTAAATAAAAAGACACAACACCTTACAACTTTTTTGTAGTTTGAGAAGAAAGATACAAATGGGGTGGACACTTGCGGATAGAAGAAGTAGATAAGAAGCCCGAGACAAAATCAAAGAGAGGAGAAGAGAAAGGGGGCTAGCTCGCAAGCTTGAACAAAACCCGCAACTTTTACATTCCAAATATTTTCTCACACAAAACATACTCTCAAATGCCACAAAACAGCCCCAATTTATAAGTGAAGAAAGGGAGCCAAACAATCAAATCAACCGCCCAACAAGCCAATAAGAAAGGGGGAGGCAAAAGACCAAAAGTCCACTGCCTGAAGCAACACATGAAGATGCACACGGGACACAACCAACGAACGAACAACACCAGGGGGAAAGAACCGGGCAGGTAGATGAAAAGAAGAGGCAAAAACAGGGGAAATGAACCCGGGCAGCCAAATGAGCACCAGGAACTCAGCAGCTAGCAACTCAAGTCAGCCAAATGACAAGGGAATCGGGAAAGTTATGCAGGAACCGAACAACCCAAAGCAAGGGGGAGGGCTTGCTTACATCAATGGTTGCATGTCTGATTTCTTTCCATTTTATGGTGATGAAAAGTCAGTTTGAAGTCTACTATCATAATTGTTATGGCTTGTTAATTTTTCATGGTTTCCATTATATCATGAGGAGCTTGGTGTTAGGAGTGCTTTCCTTTAATTCTATGGCTGTTGTGACAATTAAAAAGTTATAATCTGACTGTTCTCAAATTTTGATGGTTTTTCTTCAAGATCATATAAGGAGCTCGTTATTTCCTGTGCTTTCTCTTAAATTAACTCCAGGCTCTCCAGCGTTAAATATCTCAACCCAAAAGGAATTGAATAATTGCATGATGTAAATAGTCAAGTCACATCTGTTCTGTGTAGAATTTAGTATAGATGTATTATTATTTTTCCTTAATATTCAATTTCCTTTCTAGATTTTCAGCCAGTGGGTAACGTTGTTGCTAATGAGCAACAATGGTTGACTTTAATGCTGTTGAAAATTTACTTTCCGCTAATTTCATCTTTCTTTTGAAGTATATGCATGTGCTCCTTGATAATGCTTTTATTCAATAGACTAAACTTACAAGACTTATGCAAATGCTCATACTTAAAAAAAAATCATTTAATCTTCAATTCTATCAATATCTTTGATAATTCATGATGGTTTCTGTTGTGATATGCTGGAATTTTAGCTTCAAACGCATGATCTTTTCCACATAGTTTGCTATAGCTTCGTAATTTGCTAGATCATGTTCACTAGAAATATATTTTGTGTATCATTCTTGCAGGTTTTGGGCCAACCTGATGGATATTATTTTTGTAGTTTTGATTTTCACAATTTATGCTTTTTTTAGCAGATTTTGGAAAATTTCCATGCAGTTCCACTTGGCAGCGTTCTCTCTCAAGGAATGAATTCAAAGAAAAAACATGAGGTGTGTAAAATGAAACATATAGTCTGCTTGTGTAACTTCCCTTTCACTTGTTTTAAATATTTTTTTTTTCTGCTTGGTGGTCTTATGTCCCAGATGTGATATTAGTGTTTCTCAAAATCAGTTTGGATTCATGCGGGGTAGGTCTAATATGGAAACTATACATTTGTTGAGGGTTTGATATAAAAGTATAGAGAGAGTAAGGGGGATCTACATATGATATTTATTAATTCAAAGAAAGCATATGATAAAGTTCTTAGAGAAGTGCTTTGGAGAGTTTTAGAAAACAACAAGGGTTAATAATGCTTATATTCAAGTCATTAATGATATCCATATATGAGCTGTTACTTGTGTTCAAACATAAGGTGGTTTGATCAAGTATTTTCCTATTTTAGTTGGATTACATCAACGATCAGCTTTAATAAGCTTTTATAAGCCCATATCTTTTTTGCTTTAGTCATGGATGTTCTTACTAGATATTTGCAAGAGGCTGTACCTTGGTGTATGTTTTTTTGCTGATGATGTTATTCTTGTTTATAAGACTAGAGAGGGAGTTGATGAAAAACTTGAATTGTGGAGGTCAACCTTAGAGTCTAAAGGTTTTTGTTTGAGTAGATCTAAAACCAAATACATGGAGTGTAATCTTAGTAGAAATAAATCTAGTGATGGGGTTATGATATTGGGTGATCGAGTCATTAAAAAGAGTATGTTTTATATATCTCAGATCTATTTTTCAAAGCAATGGTGAAATAGATGTGAATATTATTAGTAGAATTAAAGTTGGACGATTGAAGTGGAGGAATATATTGGGCCTGTTGTGTTATAGAGAAGTACTCCTCAAACTTAGGAGACAATTTTATAAGATGGAGATGAGAGCTGCAATGCTTTATGGTGCATAATGTTGGTCATTAAAAGAGAAGCATAAAATTAAGTTAAGTATGACAGAGATGAGGATGCTAAGGTGAATGAGTGGCTTTACACTTAGAAACAAAATGTGAAACGAGTATATGTGTGAAAAGGTTGGAGTAGCTCTAGTGGCAAATAAGGTTAGAGAGAGTCACCTTGGATGATTTGATTTCATAAATCATTGACCTTCCAATGACCCTGTCTGATAGGAGAGTAGATGTATTAGATCTGATCTATGTTAAGAAAGATAAAGATTGTCTAAAAAAAGATTTAGTTAGAAAGTATTAAAAATGATATTTTTTATTAGATTTAAATGAGAATTTGACTCTTAATAGGACACAATGGGGAAAAAGTATTCATGTAGTCAATCCCACGTAGTGTGATAAAGGCTTGTTGTTATTGTTGTTTTGTCTTATGTCCCAAACATTTCTTCAAGAAAACTGTAAGTGGAGCCTACAGTTTACTTTATCACATGTATTTGCTCGGATAATTTTTTGTAAACTACTGCATTTTCTTGTGCAACAGGTAGAAATACTAGCTGCTGCTGTTAGCACTGTTGCTCGTGGTGTTAATGCCCAGAAGATCATTGATGTTGGTTCAGGACAGGTACCATAGTTTGGCTTTTAAATTCACATTTAAACTGTTTATTTAGTGAACTCATTAGATATTTCTTTGCTACTCCTTTTCATTCAATGGGAATGCATTTCGTACTTGATTTCATTAGGTTTCTGCTATTTTACTTTCCATGGTAAACAAATGAAGTTTATTTGGAAGCCAAACAAGTTCTAGGGTTTAACAGTTGAGAGCTACTGTGTCTTGGAATGGTTCTTTCAGGGTTACCTTTCACAAGTTCTATCATTTGAGTATCAGCTTTCCGTGGTAGCAATAGATTCTTCTTTACACCATTCATCTGTTACGAGTGCTCGTGCAAATAGAATAAAGAAGCATTATGCAGCCAAACTGCATAAACTTCAACATGGCAAGCAATCTGTTAATCATATAAATTTATATTTTTTCTTACATGTCTGAGTTCCTTGATTTGTATGACTTCATATGCTTCTCTATGCAGGAGATGAACTTCTAAAGGTGCCTCAGACTGTCACTTGCCAAGTACTTTCTAGCGAATCTCTTGCGGCTTTAAGCATAAGGACAGTAGATGATCATATACAAGCTGATGGTATGGGGAGTAGTGCAGAAACAACTTTCCTCAGAAGTTCCGAATCTGATGTATATAAAGCTGCTAGTTTATGTAAAAACGGGAATATAGGATATTTAGTTCTTGCTGGGCTTCATGCTTGTGGGGATCTGTCAGTAAACATGTTAAGGTTCATTTCTACACTTTGAAATCGATGAACTTGATGTTGGATGTAGATTTATTCAAAGCTGTTTTTTCTTATAGATTAAAATATTACATTTCTATGGGAGAGAGTTATTGAGCATAGGTTAGGACGTGATGCTAATGTTTCTTAAAATCAATTTGGATTCATGCCAAGTAGGTCTACTATGGAAGCTATATATTTATTGAGAGATTTGATGGAGAAGTATAGAGAGAATAAGGAGGAGATTTATATATGATATTTATTGATTTAGAGAAAGAAAATGACAAAGTTCCAAGAGAAGTGCTATTGAGAGTTCTAGAAAAGAAATGGGTTAATAATGTTTATATTCAAGTCATTAAGGATATGCATGCAAGAGCTATTACTTGTGCTCAATCATAAGGTGGTTTGACCAAGTATTTATATCTAGGATTATCCTTAAGCCCATATCTTTTTGCTTTAGTCATGGATGCTGTTACTAGACATTTGCAAGAGTTTGTACCTCGGTCTATGCTTTTTGCTGATGATATTCTTGTTGATAAGACTGAAGAGGGAGTTGAAGGTAAACTTAAATTATAGAGGTCAACCTTTAAGTCTAAAGGTTTTCATTTGAGTATATTTAAAATGGAATACATAGAGTGTAATTTTAATAGCAATAGATCTAGTGAAGGGGATTGTGACTTTGGGTGATAAAATTATTGATAAGAGTACACATTTTAGATATCTTTGGTTTATTATTCAGAGTGATGGTGAAATAGATGGGGATATTGTTAGAAGAGTTCAAGTTGGATGGTTGAAGTGTAGGAATGCATTGGGCTTGTTGTGTGATAGAAAAGTATCCCTCAATCTTAAGGAAAAATTCTATGAGATGGTGGTGAGATCTGCAATGCTTTATGGCGTAGAATGTTGGCCATTAAAGAGAAGCATAATATTAAGTTAAGTGTTGCAGAGATGAGGATGCTCAGGTGGATGAGTAGTTTTACTCTTAGAGACATTATGAAATGAGCATATACGTGAAAAGGTTGGAGTAGCTTTTGTGGCAGAGAAGATTAGAGAGAGTCGCCTTAGATGATTTGGTCACATAAAACGTCGGCCTTTCGATGACTCAGTTAGGAGAGTAGATGTTTTAGATTTGGCTTATGTTATGAAAGGTAGATGAGGATCTAAAGAAGACTTTGTTAGAAAATATTAGAAATGACATTTCTTTATTAGATTTAAATGAAAGTTTGACTCTTAACAGGATAGTTGTTAAAAAGGATTCATGTAGCTGACCCCACGTAGTGGGATAAATGCATGATATTGTTATTTTATTAAAATATTCCATTTTATGTTCACAGTTTATTGCTAGTTATTTTCTTTTAGGTTTTTATATTTTTTTATTTTTATTTCGGGCTCTTCTACATATATGCAAATACATTAACAGGGCATTTGTAGACTGTGAGCAAGTGAAAGCTCTTATTAACGTTGGTTGTTGTTACAACTTAGTCTCCGAAGAAAGTTCTGAGAAGACGAGCATGATATCTGGTTTCCCACTGAGCAATGGTGCCAAATTGTCTGGGTTAACTCTTGGAAAAAATGCACGTGATCTTGCTTGTCAGGTACGCACAAATGCAGTAACATATTTTACATTCTGTTATACCCCTAGATACATTATTTCTAACTAGGTTCATCTAAATGCAAGATAGGCAGAAAAGTACTTTTAGTAAATTTCTTCCTAATGCAAATGTCATCAAACCCGCTCATTATCTCATTATCTCGATGCCTTGTTGAGGGTAGAATTTTGTGTCTAAATGTTTTGGGGCCTAAAGAAGTTGAGGAATTTTTTTTTCACAGCCCATTTTCACCTTCTTCTAGACAATCATAAGGCGTAACAGAAGCAGACATATTATTTTTTTATTAGATTAATTTACTGTTTTGTTATTTTTATTAAGATTTACTTTTTGCCAAATTATTCCTTGTTTTATATTTTGTAATCTTAGGGTCCTTTCGCACACACTCCACCTACCCCTTGTTCTATTCCCCTACTTAAACGAGAAGCATCTGAATCCGGCCAACACCACATTTTGCAACATTTTTGCCATAATTTGCCACCAGTTGTAGATTTCCTTTGACCATGATAGCAAATTGCGATTTAGCCTATGTTGCGTTACATGTGTAGCTTGTGCATCAAGAATTAGTGCACCGCTATCTAATCTCCAATGCCAATCTCGACCTTGTGATCTTTGTTCCACTACAACACTGTGTTGCCTTAGAGATCCCTTGCTATTCACTCAAGTAAACCTTGACGGTTGCATGGAATTGCTTGCAGAACTTCTAGTCCATCCTATACTATTTCACAATAACCTCCATACATGAAGCGGGACAACATCCTTTTGTTACCTACAATAAACTTGACGTCCTGCTATCACCTTTTGGAGGAGGACGATATACATTAGTGCATATTTTTTGCGTTGAAGAACTTTTTTTAGTAGAGAATCTATGGATTCACAAAACTCAATTGTTCCTATATATCTATAAACTCATTGACTTAGATTTATGTTATTTATTTGTAAGATTTTAGATCTTAAGATTCTGTCTGTGCATGAAGATGTCAATATTATGTGAGAAAAAGTGACTTGTGATATTAAGAATATTGCAAAAGATGTGCTTGTAGTTTCAAAATAAAAGCTCATAATAGTAAAAATAGTTGGGGGTGGAATCCAAATGTGCAAGAAAAGATAAAAAATAAGAAGATTTGTTATAAAAATTGGTTTAGATGTAAAAATTCTGATAATTGGGAAAGCTATAAAGAGGCTCCTAAGGAATCTAGGAAAGCTATGTGCGATGCAAAGAGTTTAGCTTTTAATGATTTATATAATATATTAGATACTAAGGAGGGAGAAAGATATATGTATAAGTTAGTCAAACAAAGAGATAAGAGTAGTAAGGATTTAGTTCAAGTGAAGTGTACTAAGGATGAAGATCAAAAAGTACTTTTCTTAGAAGATGATATTCAACAAAGGTGGATGAGGTATTTTGCTAAACTTTTTAATGAAGATTGTGAAAATATGATTGATTTTAGTGACTTTATCACCCTAAATAAAAATAAAGATTTTTGTTATTATCGGCGTATAAGTAAAACCGAAGTTAAAGAGACTTTAAAGAAATGAAGTGTGGAAAAGCTGTTGGACCTGATGATATTCCAATAGAGATGTGGAAATTCTTAGGAGATGAAGGAATTTCTTGGCTTACTAAACTTTTTAATACTATTTTGAAGACTAGAAAGATGCCAGATCAGTGGAGAATGAGTGTGTTAATTCATATTTTTAAGAATAAAGGTGATGCACAGGAGTACAAATTATAGAGGAATTAAGTTAATGTGTCATACTTTAAAACTATGGGAGCGAGTTATAGAGCATAGGTTGAGGCTTGATACTAATGTTTCACAAAATCAATTTGGATTCATGCTGGATAGGTCTACTATGGAAGCCATACATTTATTGAGAGGTTTGATGGAGAAATATAGAGATAATAAGGAGGATCTACATATGATATTTATTGATTTAGAGAAAGCATATGATAAAGTTCCAAGATAAGTGCTATGGAGAGTTCTTCAAAAGAAATGAGTTTATAATGCTTATATTCAAATCATTAAAGATATGTATGCAAGAGCTATTACTTGTGCTCAAACACAAGGTGGTTTGACCAAGTATTTTCCTATTTCGGTTGGATTACATCAAGGATCAACCTTAAGTCCATATCTTTTTGCTTTAGTCATGGATGTTCTCACTAGACATTTGCAAGAGGATGTACCTTGGTGCATGCTTTTTGCTGGTTATATTCTTCTTGTTGATAAAACTAGAGAGGGAGTTGAAGGTAAACTTGAATTATGGAGGTCAACTTTAGAGTGTAAAGGTTTTCGCTAGAGTAGATCTAAAACTGAATATATGGAGTGTAATTTTAGTGGAAATAAACCTAGTGAGGGGATCGTGACTTTGGGCGATCAAGTCATTAATAAGAGTACACGTTTTAGATATCTTGGATCTATTGTTCAGAGTGATGGTGAAATTGATGGGGATATTATCAGCAGAGTTCAAGTTGGATGGTTGAAATGGAGGAATGCGTCGGGCTTATTGTGCGATAGAAAATTCCCCCTCAAACTTAAGGGAAAATTCTATAAGGTGGTGGTGAGACCTGCAATGCTTTATGTTGCCGAATGTTGGCCATTAAAAGAGAAGCATAATACTAAGTTAAGTGTTGCAGAGATGAGGATGCTTAGGTGGATGAGTGGCTTGACCCTTAGAGATAGGATACGCAATGAGCATATACGTGAGAAGGTTGGAGTAGCTCTAGTGGAAGATAAGATTAGAGAGACTGCCTTAGATGGTTTGGTCACATTAAACGGAGGCCTTCCAATGACCCGGTTAGGAAAGTTGAGGTATTAGATTTGACTTATGTTAAGAAAGGTAGAGGTAGACCTAAAAAGACTTGGTTAGAAAATATTAGAAATGATCTTTCTTTGTTAGATTTTGATGAGAATTTGACTTTTAACCGGACACAATGTAGAAAAAAGATTCACGTAGCCGACCCCACGTAGTGGGACAAAGGCTTGATGTTGTTGTTGTTGTATTTGTGTACAAATTATTAATCGGTCCTTCCTTAGGGTGTTATCTACATGTCAGTCTTGTTAATGCAGCTACATGCGTGTCATGCATCTTTGATGTGGTATGGCGCATCGCATATCCACCAATAGCTTGACATTCTCTTGACATGCATGGCATTCCAGCACCATTTAATTTTATTGCACATCTTATTTAACATTTTTAACTGATGAGGATATCGTTCAGAGATATAGACACGTGTACCAACGATAGAATCGTAGATCGACGGCTACAATTCAGATTATTTACTTTTGATGTATTTTTATGTTTTATTTATTTATTTATTTTAGTTTCTAAGTTTACCCCTATGAGTGTTTTCTTATTGTAGCCTGTAGGGTATTTGTGTACTTTTATTTTCTTTGTGTTTGAGATCTATATATAGTGGTCTTATGCTTTGTAAAAGCTTATTGAATGATTAAATAAAATTTTGATTTTGTCTTCTTCTTCTTCTTGTGTGAGCACTAGAGAGAAGAAAGAGCCCGACATGAGGGCAAGCATAGTACCCACCAGTCATTGGAAGAGTCCGTGGCTCGTGATTTATCTTTCGTTCCTTTTTCTTCATCATCACCCGCTGGCTTCTCCTTGTTCTTCCACCACCGACCTACCTTCAAACTCCCTCCCCTAGACCCAATTCAATTCCAACTCCCAAAACCCCACCTGCTGGCCTAATTCCTTTCCCCACTCCCCAACCCAACGCCAACCCCTCCCTCTTCCCCTTGTTGCAGACCACATCCTTGTTCCAAGTCATTATGGTGATTCCAATCATCTTAACGACTCCCTAAATTGGCCCAAGCAAGAAATGAAGGTGTTAAAATATTTGGAAAACTTTCCATATTTACAAACCCTAAATAAGGAAAGTTTTCAAATTTAAATCCAATTTAAATTTAATTTAGAGAGGATTTATTATTCTCCTTCCTAGTTTGCAAAAGCTTGTTTGGAAATTATTTAATACCTCCCCAATCCCCTCCCTCTTCTCATAATACCGCCGGCCCCCCATTAGTGGGCTTCACCTTGGTTTTCCTATTGAAGCTCTCAACCTTAATTGAATTTGAATTCAAATTATCAAATTCAATTCCCTCCAAATCTCCTTAAATCTGAATTAATTTCTGATTTAATAAAACCCACTCTCCCAACCCTAACCTAATCTAGATCCCACTTACCCAAGCCGTCCCTCTCTCTCTCCTTGGCCCGCCCCTCACATTTGCCTCCTTCCCCTTGGAAACCCTACACCTCTCATATCTTTGGAAGCCAAAAGAAGAAGACAAGCTCCTTCCTCCTCATTATCATTGGTGTATGGCCGACCTTGAGGTTGACCACGGTTTTGCTTACAATGCACAAGGAGAAATCGATATCTTGCTCTCTTCTTTCTACGATCCGGATTGGGATTACGAAGACTTCGTGGAGAGATACGTCAACCACATTCTTTATTGCCTTGCCGACACGATTGAAGATCAACTACCCAAGGAATCTTGGCTACTCGTCAGCCGATCAACGACCTCTTCTCCTCAGGCTACTTCTCCGACGAACAAGACCTTACGCGCCACTTGTCTTGTGGTGGCATCATTAGGGTTGCTTCTACCATTCCTCCGCTAAACCCAACCTCAAGAGCGAGTGAGAAGGAACTCATGGTGAACACTGTTGATGTTACGCCGTGGATTCTTGTTTTGTTGCTATTAGTTTTACTATATTGTTTTCGTTGCTACTTGCAATTTCCTTGCTAATCTCCTTATAATCACTTGCTACTACTTAATCTTTTAACGGAAAATTCTACGAATTCTACTTGGTGAAACATACATTTTTAATTAGCAAAGTTAACACTTAATCTATTGTTAATTTCCAAAACTACTCTTGTTTACTTGTATGTTTCACATCATTAACTTTGTGGCACTAAACTTTTTGAAAAAAAAATTCTTTGTACTTTTTTACCTTAAATGTTTCACTTATTTGAATTAATCTACAAATAACATACAACAAGTGCCTCAAATATATTTTTGTGAGATGCTCTACAACCAATACAAAAAGATACAATCATAATATGATTTTTTATGCATTATACTCAAGATGGGTGCCCAAAGAAGGACTTAATTATATTGAAAAACAAAGCTAACATGGGATACATATCTTAAAACGATAGTAAAGAACTCAATAAGGTTGATATGTTGGTGCTACTAATGACTATATTAACTGGTTTCACTTTCTTGTTTGAATGAATATTAAGTGACAGCCCCTTGCATTTTCTCTTCAGAGTGCGGAGAGGTGGAAAAGCTTGACAAAAAAAGCTGCTCTTCAGAATTTTGAGTTGCATGCATTCCGTGCCACCTTTCAAATGGTCATTACCTATCTATACTTTATAGTCTTCAAAGACATTGTCTTTGCATGGTAGAACAAATTTATGTGTTCCATATGTTTTTCTTCTACTCTGAATTTTTTGGATGAATTTGTTGAGCAAATATTTTCCCATAAGTTAGCCGTTGACTTCATTTCATTAAGCAGCATTACTTTTATCAATAGATTACGATATTCTTCTCTTTTAATGATTTCTTAAATCATGCCATGCATTGTCCTGCAACAACAGTTCCGTGATAGTCACAAGTTTCTTTTTTGACGCAATAAACTACGATTCTATAGATAAAAAAATGATTGAAGTTATTAGAAGAAGATAAATAGCTTATGAGCCTACAATTGAAAATTCAATCAAAGGATCAAACCCCAACTATTTAAAAAAAAGCAGAATAACGAAAGAGCAGCTGAAAAACAAAAACTCACTAAAGAGGAAGTACAATAGATTAAAAGAAAACATAAAATGTCCAAAATCAATCAGTAGTTTGAATGAATAATCCAACGAAGCTTTATAAACTGATTCTATAGAAATGAGACCAGATTCCTCCATTTCCAAACCAATTCAAGGAAGTCTGCGTCACCTAAATCCTCACGAAGTAATAACAATACCAATTATGGAATATTGAACCTACAAGATTAACGGTAGAAAATAAACAAAGATTTGAAAATAATAAGAATAAATCAATAATGAACCAATCAATGTTAATCCAGAAATTTCTAGAAGAATCCAAAATTTGAGGAAGAATCAACATTTAAGACCAGTGCTAGATCTGAAAATTGGGTTCAAGCTCAAACAAGAAATTTCGTGATTAAAGAGCATTATTAACTACTAACAAACCCATAATAATTGAATTTAGAGATACAAATAAAACCAAAACGTCAACATTAATGAGATGTAACAGGCTAATAAAGAGTTAAGAAGACAATGAAAATGAATGCCCATTGAAGCTACCGCTAATAAGGCTCACAGCAAGTAAAAAAAGCAGAAAGCAATCCATACCAGGAAGGAATATAAGTATATAAGCAATGGCACATATGGACTTAGCGAGGAAGGTTATAAAGTCAATAACACAGATTACTTAGCTCAAATGAATCAATATAACTACATCTTCTTTGCCATCATAGCTCGATTATCAAACAAATAGACAAACCTAAAACACATCCAATAGCAGGATATAAATTGAGCTCAAAAAGTAGGAAATAAATAAATTTAAAGGAGTATCGATGTCCACAACAATAATTGAATATCCAAAACCAAGACTAAAAACAGAGAACAATGAAGAATTGATTAATGTAAAGAAGCCCACTTAGCAGGCAAACAATAATGATCAACAAAGTGAATATAACTTCTAAGAAGAGAAAAAAGACAAGCAAACTAGATGTCATCACTAAAGAGATATACCAGGCCAACAATGTATTAAAAAGTAAACTCCTCAGAAAATGCAACATTAAAGAAGGGAAGCTCCCATTAATCCTTCCTCAAGTTTGATAAATCCAATTTGGTTGCATCAATCAAATCTCTTGATTGATGGGAACATTATAATTTAATCGACACAAGCATCAAGATAATCATCATAAATGATTAACTATGATTAACTAGTTAGCACAAGAATTCTCTTCACTTTATATATAAGAACTTGAAAACTGGATATGTTGAAGAAATCTAAAAAAACGTATCATTAAATACAAAGATTTTTTATTCCCCATTTTTCGATCTTTAATAAGGTTAACCACAACCAGGGCATCGATTTCAATCCAAATATTATTAAAGCAAAGAGATGAAAATTTTCAAGGACATGGAGAGCCAAGATTTCAACGGCGAGAGAATAATCAATGGAGAGGGAAGAAGCAAAAGAAAAAACAACTTCACCATTAGAATTTCTGATGATCCCACTACCCCTAGCAATGTTGGGACCAACCATACCGTCAGTATTCATTTTAATAATGACAAGGGTATGTTTTCACCAATAAATGATGCAATTCTTGGAGATAATATGCTTCTTTGGAATACCTAATTCTATACATGGAATATCATTAGTGATACCTTTGGTATGTTAAAAAAAAAAAGATTTCTATTGTTCATATGATGTATCTTACTATAGATTTCATTTATGACTTAATTATATTTTATAAAAGAATTATTATATTTGGCTTCATTCTTTTCCAACCAAAGAAACCAAAAGATAAGGATACTAAAAATGATAAGGATTTTACCATTTACTTTTCTTCCAGAAGCAGAGACCCAATACTGAAATATTTCAAGCACAAATAAGAAATGTACAAGAAAAGGGGGCCTTAAAAATCTCATAAAATCAAATCCAAACTGATTGATTAATAAGGCCATTAATGAAGACATGCTTTATTGTTTATATGAAAACAACAAAATACATTTGCAAGCCAAATAGAACCCCCCTTTTTAAGAATTTCATCAATAGAAAGGAAGCCCTTTAACAATCTCTATCAAAAAATAGAATAAGGGACAGGAGTATTCAATCCCCAAATGAAATTGAAATCAGAAGCAGGTTGTCTAACCACTTTTATAGCATTCCAGTCTTCTTTAATATTATATTGACCCGAATAAGAATTTATGAAAATAATGCAATCTTCTTGATTTAAATTGATAGGAGTGTTAATAATACCAGCGTCCCCCCCCCCCCCCCTAAAAAAAAAAACTAATACTCTTTAACATTGCTTCAGGAAAAAGAGTTTAATTGCCCATCACTAGAGCCCTTACCCATCTAGTTTTCTTGCGAAAAGTTAGAGCAACCATTTCCCAACCCCAATTGAATAAATTTCTTTTGTGATTATTTAACCCCACAAACGCTTCCAAATAAGAGAGTTACCCTTTTTATATTAACAAGCTAAGAGATGTCTTTTTAAAAAAATCTTAAGAGTGCATAAAATTATCCCACATGGTATCATCTCTTCTAAAGGCCCACTAAAGTTTAAATGAAAAATTTTTAGTGATATTATTAATCTGATATTCTGATTAAAACCTAAACACGTTTTATTTAATTCCTCACAACAATTAATCCAAGAAGCCCAGCGAATCTTTTTACCATGAGAAGAAGAACCCCAAAGGAACTTATTAAGAAATCTTTCAACAAACTTTCAGCTTGGGAATTTCAAATTGGCTTTTTTTGTAGATTTACTTTGATTAGAAGTGTTCTTTCTTGTATAGCAATTTCTTATTGCAGACTCTCAATCAACTCATTAAATAATGAAGATCTCCTTTTACCTTAAAAAAGAGGAACATCCTAGTATTTTATAGGAAGAGATTGAAAGGAAAAGGCCATGATCGTTTCAATGACACTAATTTGCCTATTGGGCATGTGTTTAAAAACAAGAAAATAACTTTTATCAATAGTAAGACCAATTTTTTCCACAAAAGGAGGACGCATATTTTCTAAATGACATTTGTAAGCTTTATTTATTGTTTGATGTTAGGTATCATTTTAATTCTCCTCATGGATTTTTTATTTTATTGCACTTCTTTTACCGAAGATGTTTGATAACTAGACAATATTCAAGTAGAGTATAACTCACTAATGTTTGTGCTTATCATGAAACTTTGTCCTTCATTTTTCTGGATGATTATATTATAAAGTTGCATTGTAATGTGACGAGCTAATCATGCGTTTTTGGTTTCCTGATTTTCTTATAAGGTTCTGGATAAGTATTATCCAGAAGTCATTAAATCAAGTCCATCAATTGGACGTCATGGGAAGGCTCTGCGACGCCAGCAGATGAGAAGAGCAATAGAATCTCAATTTGGTGCAGAAAGTACCTTATACTCTTTTCAATTGAAGGATGAAAATAATACAGTCAACAAATCCATTGATATGCAATCTGATGAAATTAAAGTAACTGAAGAACATTATGACAGGAGAACACTAGAAGGTCCTGCTAGGCATTTCCTTTCGGATGCATTTTGACTTCCGAATAGTTAATACATCATCAATCATGATGAATCCTATCCAAAATTTAAGTTTAGTTTGCTTATTTTTACACTGCAGAGAGTAGAAGTACAAACTCAAAAGCATTTTCAGAGCAGCCCTGTCATTCTCAAGGATATGAAGAAGCTCGATATTCTACATGCTCTGACAGATGTGTACTCTTTGAAGAATTCAACAAGTCTGGACTAAAGCATCTTGGGTTGGAAAGTCCACAGGACTTCAACTTGATTGAACTATGGATGAGAGCTAAACCTTTCTTTGTATGATTTTACCCTATGCTTTTCTTGATACTCTTTTGACTTGGTCTATCATACTCTTTGCCCATATTTATCCTACTTTGACCGAGTCTTTTTTCATTTTTGAGCTAAGTTAAAGTTAATAGAACAATAGTGTTCGAAGTTTCATTGCATTCAATCTACCTGAGAGACTAAATACACAGGAACCAGATATCACAATGTTACTAAGGTTAATTTAGATTTTTATTATTAATTAATGGATTGGTTAAGAAAAAGATTAAAACATTCTTTAGGAGTTATAAGAGTGTTTCAAAATTGGGCAACTAAACCAAGACTCATAATAGATGATCCAAAGTGCTAGTTGTCCTTTTATAATTACAGTTTTTGGTTCTTTTTGGATTAGCTTTAACTGGGCTATTTTGTTGCTTAGCGGGCTTAAACTGTGATTTCATAATATTCGTATTTGAATACGTAATCTTCACTGCCTTGTCAGTTTTCTCCATTTCTCTGTCTCTTCTTTTACTTTTTTCCTATTTTTGCTGAAGCTCCTAAATTTATCCCTTCTTTTTCACCAGTATCATATTTGCTCACTGTCGAGTGTTGAACCTTATCATTGATGCCACCACCTCGCCTATTGTGCTCAACTATCTTCCCATCATGGCTGCCTAGCCTCCAAATAATTTCCACATTCTCTTCTAGTGATTGAGGAGGTATTGTCCTTGGTAGGTTCTATTAGCAAGAGGAAGAATAAGGAACCAAGTACTAATTGTCAGCAAAGACAGGTGGCACGTTTAATTTTGATTTGTTGCTGTTGAGGAAACTTTGTAATGTTAAATAATATCTTGTAATTCCTTGGAAGATTATTTTTGGTCTCAGGTTCTAGAGAGATTATCTTTAAATCTAAAAATGATAAGCGTCATTTTGGCTTCAAGGCTGATCATGCCAAAGATATCATTTTCTTCAATTTAGCTTATTATATATTTCTTATTTTATCTGCAGAATGTAAGGAAGATTAGTATTAGAATTTTACTTAACGTAAACCAAATACCTCTGATATGTTAGATTGAGTTTTGCAGAAATGGTTATTGCACTAGCCTGATATTTCAGTTTTCTCAAACAGCATCTGTGTATTTAATACTTCAATGCTGCTCATAATATTGTTATTTTTGGAGCTTTCATGTGCTAATGAATTGTGTCAGTGTCATCTTCTATTATGTTACTTACCTCATCGCGGTGATATTTCTGAAACCTTCAATCCTGTTTATCATCACTCGTTCTACCTTTTCATGCAGGAATTCATAGGTCCATACTGGTCTCTACGCGCTTCCTTGGGGCCACTGATTGAAACTTATATTTTACTAGATAGATTGTTGTTTCTTCAAGAGCATGGTAATTTTGCAGAAGTACAGTTGGTTCCATTATTTGATCCGACGCTTTCACCGAGAAATGTGGCAATCGTGGCACGAAAAATTGATGCAAATATAGCCAATACATAAAGTGGTAGTTGTTCTATTTTTTATTCTCTCTGTATTCCTTTGATCTAACTGTTTAGTGCTAAGCCTTGCAGTGTTCTTTGGGTTCAATAAAATTCATAATTTTCCCATAAAGTGACTTGAACCCTTGAAAAGTGCTTGCTTTTCGTTTATGTAAGTATAATGCCCTTTCAATGACTTTTCAGAACAGAGTTCTAACTCACTAAGATATCAGCACATTAATGCTGACGTGTGGCAATTTTTTTTCCTGACTAATTTAAGTGTTGCAAAGATGAGGATGCTTAGGTGGATGACCTTAGAAATAGGATATGAAATGAGCATATACATGAAAAAGTTGGAGTAGCTCCAGTGGAAGATAAGATTAGAGAGAGTTGCCTTAGATGGTTTGGTCACATTAAACGGAGGCCTTTCGATGACCCGGTAAGGAAAGTTGAGGTATTAGATTTGACTTATGTTAAGAAAGGTAGAGGTAGGCCTAAAATGTCTTGGTTAGAAAATATTAGAAATGATCTTTCTTTATTAGATTTAAACGATAATTTGACTTTTAACAGGACAATGGCGAAAGAGGATTTATGTAGCTGACCCCACGTAGTGGGACAAAGGCTTGATGTTTTTGTTGTTGATTCCTCTAGATTTTTAGAGGATCACCTTAAAGAAAAGATTTCTTTGATGCTGATTAACGCTTAAAATTTGTTCTACTGTTCTTTAAGTTAATCATTTGCATGAACTAACATCAGTTCGTGCTGAGAACAGTTATATACTTGTTGATATAATCTTTGATCCTAAGTTTAGAGTATGAAAACGATCATGCTATATATTTATTCTTATAGGAGAAGTCTTCCTTGGGCCTTTTTCTCTGAAATGCTAAGGTAAGATCTGGTTTGCTGGAAAAATTATTAGGTGCGGAGTGCAGACGGGGAGAGCACCGTTTGCACACACACACAGGGTACCAAGCGGTACCTAGTGGTACCCAGCGGTACCGAATGGTACCTAGCTGGATTTTATACTAGTGTGCGGACGGTTCTCCCCGTCTGCACTCCGTACCTAATAATCTCTCGGCTTGCTGGGCAATGGTCAACAGTTCAAATGAAGGTGATGTTGCTTTGCATTGATTTGTGAATTTAATTAGTTTAACTAATATACGAACACATTGATATTTTTTTACAAAAGAAAACGAGTACCACACAAAATTAAATGGCTCATTCTACTAAATGTACTAAATTGTTTTGCGTAGTCTAAATGCATCAAAAAATTTAGTGCTTTTAGTAGAATGCGTCATTTAATTTAATACAGTCGCTCCTATTTAAATTATTATTAATTCATGCTCCTGCTAATTATGAAGAATAATCCGCTCGTTTATAAAATAAGTCCAAAAAAGAATACACTACAAGTATAAATTTTTATACTCTTAGTATTGGCATGTAAAATTAGGTAAGTATTTCATAATTATCTTATTGAGGGTCTATCAATTGATATCAATGATATAAAATAAATTTGATGTTTATTCAAAGGACTTTTTAGTTAGGGTTTGGATGTCATTGGCTAATAAAATATGTAATTTCATTTTCAATAGTTAGAATTTGACTTTTTTTTTAAAAAAAATTTTTTATTAATTGTAAAGATGTTTTTAAAAGATTTTGAAAAAGAGTCTTCATGTATTTTCTTGTAGATCATGAATTTTTAATTAATGAGATATTTAGAGTATGGATGGCTTAGAATTATTAGAATATAGAAAATAAGTAAATAATTTATTATTTTAGTTGATATTAAGTTAATAATTATCAATTAATATTATTAAAAAGTAAGATAATATATAAATATATATATATATAAAAAAAAAAAAAAAACATTAAATTCTTATCCCATTATATGAGATTGGTTAGATGGATTTTTTTTAGTGTTTTATTAAGAGTTAAATTTTCATTTAAATTTAACAAAAAAATTTATTTATATTATTTTCTTTGTCACATAAAAAGGCGGCCTTTCGATGGTCCGGTTAGGAGAGTAGAGGTATTAGGTTTGACTTGTGTTAAGAAAGGCAGGGGTAGACTTAAAAAGAATTGGTTAGAAAATATTAGGAATGACCTTTCTTTATTAGATTTAAACGAGAATTTGACTTTTAATAGGACACAATGAAGAAAAAGGATTCATGTAGCTGACCCCACGTAGTGGGATAAAGGCTTGATGTTGTTGTTGTATTTTCTAATCAAAATTTTTTAAGTTTATCTCTACCTTTCTTAAAATAGATTGAATCTTATGCATATATTCTCCTAATTTAGTCATCAGAAGATCAATATTTTATGTGACCAAATCATATAAATACCTATGTACGATATATTTTAATATTGTAAATAATTTTAATAAAAATAGAGATATAAATAAGCATTTAATCTCAAAAGTTAAAAAATCAGAAATTTTGCCGTTAAATTAATTAATAGGATTTTTAAAAATTAAAAAAAAAAAAGGATTGTCTAACATAATGCGGATAAAAATTAAAAAATTAAAATAATGCGGATATATATATATATATTATATAATATATATATATATAATATATATATATATATGTATATATATATAAAACGAATGTAAAAAATAAAACAGATGAGGATCGACCGATTCGACCCGATTAGGTCGATCGGGGGATCATTTGAATTTTTTTCCATTGAAGATTTTCCTGTCTTCTTTGTAGACGTCAATAAGCTTTTCACTGCTCTCACAGTCCACTCTTTTTCGCACAATCGCACGTCGATCAGTCTCTGGCGCAGCGTTCTAGGAGGCGTCAAAACTTTCTTTTCGTTTCTTCTTCTCCTCTGCATTTGTAATACTGGCTTCAAAGAAATGAATTCTGCTTCACTCCTTAAATTGTGTAGCTTCCCTCCCCAAAATCCTCATCTTCTCGTGTTTTCTTCTCCGACAATCCTGACTTCATACGCCAAGGCCACGTATGTGCCTCGCTTTGGCAGGACACTGGGGAGAGCTCGATGCGAATTTGACGTCAAGGGAAACGGCGCGCTTTCTAGTGACACCGACCTTCGAGCTATAGAGCGGGTAGGTTTCATGCTGTTCTATTAGAAACAGAAAACTCTGCAAGGTCATGTAGATGCCGTGCAACCGAGGTTTTTGTTTGAAATCCGGTGTTGCTTAGTAATAAAAATAATTTTTTTCCACTGAAAAGTTCTCTCTTTTAGTTCTGTAGTTTTTCAGTTGTATTTGAATCACTTATTGTGACGGGATTTAAGGGTTTAGTGTGATCAATGTTGTTTGGTACATCTATAGCTTATAACAGGAGTATTGATTAGTTATTAGGTTGTTCTTATTGTGGCTGATTTCATGAGTTCACTTCTTTTACCTCTTGCAAATGTTTGTTAAAAGAATGCCGATGCAGAGAATTCTCCATGAATGTTGTTGGTTTTGTACTTAACTCTTTCAGCATATGATAAATCATTAAAAGCATAAATTACGACGAGTAGGGATGAAAATAGGATATGGTGTACTTGTCAGTGCAAAATGAAGTTAGTAATTTCATTTAAAAGCTGAATTCTGCGGCTTAAATGTTCAAGTATCTTGATGTTCACGTGAATCATAGCTATTTGATAACACCTGTTCATGTTTTTTTAGCGTAGGGATTGTTTGGTTTGAAGTAAAATGACTTTTAAGTATTTCGCAGAGGTTCTGATTATATTGGTGTTTGGGTGGATGAAAAATGAATGCAATGTTGAGCATTACAAATGCAGTGTAAATGATTCTAGTTCATTTATTTTAGGAGAAGCAAACTCACTTAGTTTTGAGCAAAAACCTTTTCTACGCAACCAAACTTCCTTGTCGCCCCTGCCGCTAGCCGTTGATGGGCCGCCAACCACCTCCATCGTCATCCACTGTCGTCATACTGCGTCATTACCCACCACTACCTCATTAGTGATCCATGCCTCTAGCCAGCACCTCCGTGGGCCATCATTGTCACTATTGGCCACCAACCATCATCATTTTTTTTAGATAATTCACCATCATCTTTAGGTGTTACACTATATTCATTTTGGTTAAAGGCATATAAAAAAAAATCTCATGCGTTCATTTTACACTCATCTAAGTAACTTCACATATTCAAAATTTCAAATACACATTTATTTTACATTGCATTCATTTTTCAGCAAACCAAACAACCCCTTAACAATTTTTGGCCACCCATATTTCAAAGATTGCTATTTCTTAATTGGATACTGCCAAGAATTGATTGGATATTTTTCTATTTTTTATTGCCAAAACAGTCTAACATGTGCTAAAACAGCTAATCATTTTAAGAAAATTGAAATGAAGCTGTGTGCTTAAACTCAAATTGGCAATGAGAGCCGAATCAAAGAGAGTACTTTTAGTTTTTTTCTTCATTGTCTATATTTTCCTGCACTATTACTGATGAATGATAAGCTGCAGACAAACGAGGTTGCTTGTCAGCCTATGAGACAGCCAATATGAATGTATAGAGGCCTCCTGAATGAAATGGGATATGTTGAAAATAGACTTACGAACATATCTGAAAGTACTAGCTAGAAATTTTCTTGGCGAACATCTTTACTTTCGTTTTCATAGTTTTAGCAGAAACTAGGCCAAGGAAAGCTGTGACGAAAGAAACAGATCAAATATTTGCTAGTCTCCTCCTGACAAACGACTAGTGATTTCTTCATTGATTTATTGATGAGGACATCCGTAGGAGATTCCGACACACGTACCATTGGAGGGGTCGTCGTGCGACGGCCATGATTCAGCAGCTTTATTTTTGATGCTTTATTTTATTCATGTCATTTTTATTTCTTGTTTTTACTTTTGTACCCCTATGAGGGAATTAGTGTTTGTTGTAGCCCAAGGGCAATGTCGTCTTTTATTTTCTTTATTTTCGATGAGCCTATATAAGGGCTTGATCATTGTATTGTATGGATTATTGGATGAATGAAATTTTTTACTTTATGTTCTCTTTGTGAGTGCTTGAAGATCTCTTGGTGAGTTCTTCATTTGAGATCTCTTAGTGAGTTCTCTAGGTAATTACAATTCTAGTATTTTCATTCTTCCCCCTACCTCTTCCCCACCACAAGAAACCCAACCTAAATTCACCCTAACCCCTAGCCGCCGCCCCCCCCCCCCCCCCCCCCTGGGTTTCCTGCTGCCGGCCACCCTCGCAATCCCGGCCGACCACCTCACCGACGCCCTTCCCCCATCCGGCCAATTCCCTCGCTCCACCAATTTCAAATTTGAAATTTAGAATTCAAATTTTGAATTATTTCCTAATATGGAATTCCAAATTAGGAAAGTTCACATGATTGAATCCAATTTCAAATCAATCTAATTTGGAGTTTTAAAATCCTTTTCCACCTCATCAACTTAAATTTGGAAACCCAATTCCCTCTCTCCCCAAATCCCTCTCTCTAGCTATGCCGCCGGCCCCCCCTTGTGGTCCCCCCATTAAGGAGTCAATTAACTCCTTTCCTTAAGCTGAAATCAAAATTGATTTCAAATTTTCCCTCCCCAATCACAAAAAAAAAAAAACTGAAACTTATTTCAGTTTTTACTTCCCTCTCCCCTCCCTCTCTCCACCGCCGGCCCACCTTGGCTCTCCCCATTGATTGAGCCATAATTCCTCTCCTTAATTTGGGTTTTCAAAATTTAATTCCCAACATTTTCCCTCCTAAATTCATAAAACTGAAATCAATTTTAGTTTTCTAAAGCTTAACCCATCCTCTCACCCTAGCTCTACCGCCGGCCTCCCCCTCCCATCTGCAATCCGCCGACCTCTCCATCTTCCCCATTGGAGAGCATCTTGTGGCGACCACCCATCTTTACCTCCATTTCGCATGGAGGATCCCGAGCTAGAATGGGGGCTTGTGTTCGATGCCCAAGGTAACCTCGACGTACTACAATCGTCGTTCTTTGACCCGGGATTTGAATCCGACGAAGACACCGTGGGAGATTACTTGGATCGGATCTTCCCGAGACCCTCATCCAAGTCATTGATAGACAACGTCCGGACTACGAGTGGACCATCGACGGACGACTTTCCGCGCCACCTCCACATCCTACGCCTTCCTCTCCTTCACTACGGATCTCCGGCACCGTCGCCCTCGGAGTGGTTTCATCTCTTGTGTGGTTCTTCTTCTCCCGCCAATCCTAGAAGTAGACAAATGAACGTAGCCTCAAGGTGAGACAATCGCTTTGTTAACCGCCGGATTCTCGTTGGCTTTTCATTTGCTTTACTATTTATTGTTGTCGTTATTTTATAGATCTTGCTAATTTAGCGGTAATAACTTGCCTAAGCGTAGTTGAAATCTAAGATCTCTTGGAAGCTTCAATTGTGAGAGTCATTAAGATTGTATTGTCATTATTTTAACAAATTTTATTAATTTTCTAAAATCCAATTCTTGGTATCACATCATTTATAAATCTGATAACTTTGAAAAGTAGTGTTAATTTTGCCTTAAATTTATGGGTTTTTTTGGAGTTCATATGAATCTATTCTTGTTTTATCTGTAATGGGATCATGGAACTATTCTTGCAACCAAGTTTCATTTGTTGTAACTCATGAAGTTTCTACCATACTTGTGAAGCATAAATAGTGTCTCTGGAATTCATAATTTATATGCAGAAGCTTAGTTTTCATTCAACAAGTGTCATTTACTAGGAATTTTCTAGTCTCTGTTACTTCATGAAAACATTTTATTCTTCTTACTAGAACTTTTTGCCGCACTATGTGTCAGAACAAAAAGGAAATGTGTATCCATTTATAAGCCTCTTTAGCATCCATTTTCAACCTTCTTAAAACACAGTCAACCTGGAATACCATCATCTGTAGGAAAATTCCAACAGATGTAGCAAATTATATATATATATATTCTCTCTTGATACGTTTGCTCATATGCTTTCTAAGAAGCTTACAAAGAATTTAGAAAATAACTTGAATGTTCATGCAGCAAAAAGCACTGGAAGCAGCTATGAATGACATCAATAACTCATTTGGGAAAGGAAGTGTTACAAGATTAGGCAGTATGGGTGGCGCTTTAGTGTATGTTCATTTTTCGTTATCTTATCTATTGGAGCAAGCATGGTGCTTAAACATGTTTTCTTTGAAAGAATATTTATACTTCAGAAATCATATTGTTCAGTGAGACCTTCCCAAGTGGTTGCTTGACATTGGATTTTGCTTTGGGCGGTGGCCTTCCAAAAGGAAGGATTGTAGAGGTATGTGCATCATATCATGTTTGTACTCTTCAACATACTGGAGGTTTATTATTTGCCATTTATCATTTATGATGCTTCTTCATCTACCTGCTTTTGGTATTTTTTTAACATTATAACCTGCTGAATTGGGATTATGGAAAGCTTGATGAAAACAAATGCATGCATGTTGATTTTCTTGGTTATATTCATGATATTATATGCATCAATCTGCCAAATTTTATGGCATTTAGCAGGACTTTCATTTCTCTTGATACTTATTAAATCAATATCAAGTTGTTTTTTTATCTTTGGCTAGTTTTATAAGCTTTCTTTATAGTTGTTACTGGAATATTTGGCATTCAAAACATCTTAGTCATGAATGTCGCTGCAAATTGTCTCAACAACTTTCTTAATAAGACTGTGATAGATTATGTCATGATTTTTCACATTCTTTTATTTGATAATTTTCATAAGAGGGTTTTAGCGAAGTAAAAAAGAGATCAAAGAAAAGCTTTTGTTGTCTTTATAGTTGTCGATTGTATTAATGTATTAATAGACATGTAAAAAAATTAATAAAGGTTTTTGTGGGCTCCAAAAATTCACGCCATGACCTTTCTGCATTTTTCAAGGAGAGTCCCATAGTTTCGTCATCCTGAGCCGCATGATCCTTAGTCTACTTAGTCAAATGAGGTAGTAGACCCAACTTGACCAAAAGATTCTTATCGGATGTTGAGGGTTGCTTTGTCTAAGGGTATCTTGTAGAGTAAAGGTGAATGTTTGCTTAAGGGGACAAATTTGAGTCAATCTTAGCTAGCAAAGAGCTTTGTATCCTATTGAGTATATCATATGATTCATTATTCAAGGGTTTGACTCTTGCCATAATTATAATTTAATAGTATCATTTTGTGGCAAAACCACCTAATCAAAGAGCCCTGTTTATAACTGTTTACCTGTGCTGCCATTTGGCGGCAAAACAACCTGTCAGAGGACACATACCAGATATTCACTATCATTCTATTTCAAAGACTTTCTTCCATACCCATTGCCATTCTAGGTTTTCTATACTCATGGGGCTTTCTGCTTATTGCTTTGCCACCAAACAAAATCTTGTTGCCCTAAATAGGCATGTGTTTTGGGAATTGATGAAAAGGTTATCCCATTACTCTTATGAGGGTGTGCAACACTTTCAATTTGATTCTTGTAGTCAGTGATCATTAGCTTTCCCTTTATCTTGGATTGCTACCTTCATAATTATGCCCAAAGAATATGCCTGCTTAATTCTTCTTCAACCAGTGGTAACACATTTTTAAGCTGAATTCTAGCGAATGACTGCTTTGATACTTGAACAGATATTTGGTCCAGAAAGTAGCGGAAAAACCACTTTAGCTCTACATGCAATTGCAGAAGTACAGGTGTGTAATACTTTTGTGATGCAGAGGGCATTGTTTATCATTACGCTCCAAAAACACTCTGTGATATGTTCAACTAGCTTTCTCAGTGTTCCCATATTTGTGGTATGCATAGTCCCTCTTTGCCATCTTACCATTATTACTGACATGATAAAAAAGCAGAAATTAGGAGGGAATGCCATGCTAGTGGATGCAGAACATGCTTTTGATCCGGCTTACTCGAGGGCTTTGGGAGTAAATATAGAAAATTTGATCGTTTGCCAACCTGATAATGGAGAAATGGCATTAGAAAGTAAGTATTTTTTCTTTCATCTTGGATTGCAGATTACTATGCCATGGCTTGAACTATGTTTTCTTGTAAACTTCTTTTAGATAACGCCTATATATATATAAAAGGATCATTATTAAAGATTAAATTAGGAGAAGGATCATGATTAAAAAAAATTTAAAAAGGATCATACACGCAAACGGGCTTCACGTTTTTGGTAGAAATAAGAAAATGCAAAGTTGCTTTGCGTTTCTCTTTAAAACTTTTTATCTAGATTTTCAGTTTTAGAGAGATGGAGAGAGAGAAAGGAATAGTAATATCAAGCACAAAGAAAAGAGAAAAGGTAGAGAGAGAGAGTCAGATAGAGAGGTTGAGAGAAACGGAGAGAGAGAGGGAAATCCATTAAAATTTAAATAATTTAATTTGATATTTTTAATATTTAATTAAATTTTAATTAAATCTAAATTTTAACATTTTAATTATACTTTAAATATTTAATAAAATTAATGAAATATATTAAAAAAATTTAACATGATGAAAATTATAAATATTGTATTTATTTTAAACCATCTAATTTTTATTAACTTAAATATAAATATAATTTAAAATTAATTTATTCTAAATCGATAAATGTTATGCAATTAATAATTTCTCAATAAATTAATACTTTATTAAATTTAATATATATATATATATATATATTTTAAAATTATTAAATTTTAATTTTAAAAAATAAAAAATAGTTATAATATTTAGAATTAATTAAAGTATACTAACAAGTTAAAAATTTAAAGTTGATTAGAATTTACTTAAATATTTATTGTATTTTTATCAAAATAATTTTAAATATTTTATATATATTATTATTATTTTTATACTCAATAGTATATAAATAGATCCAAAATATGTTTTTTCTTTCACACATATTCACTCTTTAAATTTTAATTGATATATATTTAATATATTTTATTAATTTATAAACTTTTAAATAATATTAAAATATGATTACTAAATTATTTAAGTTAAATAATATTAAAATGCGTTACTAAAGATAAGACTAAAGCGGGAGTTGAAGGTAAACTTGAATTATGGAGGTCAACCTTAGCGTAAAGTTTTTCATTTGAGTAGATCTAAATTGAATATATGAAATTTAATTTTAATAGTAATAAATCTGGTGGGGGAATGGTGACTTTTGGCAATCAATTCTTTAATAAAAGCACACATTTTAGATATCTTGGGTCTATTGTTCACGTGATGGTGAAATAGATGGGGATATTATTAGTAGAATTCAAGTTGGTTGGTTGAAGTGGAGGAATGCATCGGGCTTGTTATGTGCTAGAAAAGTCCCTCTCAAACTTAAGGGGAAATTCTATAAGATGGTAGTGAGATCTGTGATGATTTATGTGTATGTATTTTTTATTGGTCGAGTAAAATTTGCCAGGAGAAAGCATTTTATTCTTTTACATAGATTGTCTCTCTTTATATGTATACATACAAACACACTATAGAAGGCTTTACACAATAAAATATCAAATCACATGCTTCACATAAGAAGCGTAATAATATTAAAAGAAAAAATATATTATTTATAACAAAATAAATGGCCTACGTCATTAATATTTGCCATTAAACATTAAAACCACTAATAAAAGAAAAAACAAAACATTGTTAAGAACATAAAACGCTTATAATAATTTTTAGTTTGAAAAGAAAAAAAATAAAAAATTGAATTTATAGTTGGACCAACAAAGTAATAGGCTTAGAACCATTTGCATTAGCCATATAATTTGAACAAGGAAGAGATGACAGATTTAGATGTTAGGACTACTACTAGAAATTGAGCAACTTGAGAGTTTTGGTGGATGAGGAATAAATATCAAAAGAGCATTAGGCCGAGATGCTAGCTTACACAACTACGAGGCGTTGGATGAGTGTAAAGCTTATGCGAAGAAATAGAATCAATAGGGCTTCAAAACAATCATGCAAAAATGATCAAGAAAATTGAGTTTGTGCCTTTGGAAAGATGTTCAACAAAGATAATGCAGTAAGAAAAACCTGCGGCTCCAAGAGGATTTACTTCGAAAGTTATGTAACGCCCTAGAATTAAATTTGGAAGAATTATTTATTTTATCTTCTTAATTAATCAACCATAGCTTTCATAAATCATCACAATAATAAATATATATCTAATGAAAGTAACTAACAATCATATGCCTTGAAATATTTTATTATATTCCTAATATCAATATACAATAGCCAAGAGATCAATACAATTATTATTCTATCACAAACTCCTGACTAAAAAAAGATAAGGGAGAATATAAAAAACATAGAAAAATACTTAAAGATTTCTCCAAACTCACTCCAATTGGTCATATCCCCTTCTCATATAATTATACTAATTATTATTTTATTATTTTATTTAAAACATCTTAAGCCACTTAACATGAAAATCCCTTTTATTCCTTCATTTTGCTAGAAGAGATTTGGCTAACAAAGAATGAGATTTGGGAATTAAGAGAGAAAAGTGAGGAGAGAGAAAAAAAAAACCTAAGTTTTGGAGGTTGCGAAGCAACTTTTGGTAGTCGGTCCTATTGGGAGAGTCACTCATTTCACTATAAGGAACCATTACCCTATTTTTTATTTCAATATTTTTCTGATCAATTTTGTATTTTCGTTACTGAAAAATGAGGATAATTTTGTATTGGTAAAATTTTCACTTCATAACTTTTGGTATGTGATAAATCTCGTCAATATGAACATTTTGACTAGAATATATTGAATTTTTACTGGTTAAATTGGAAGATATGATTTTTTTTGGAGTAAATGCATAATAGATAAATTTGATAGATTTTCTTGTATTTATAATTTCTACATCTCGCACATGATATTGATTTACATTGCATAAAAAGATTGTATTTGTATGTAAGCAAGGAAGGCTTGATATTAACACTATGATGAGTACATGTTGGCTCTTAAAATATAATACCTTGTGCAAGAGGCTGGGCCGACAGACTTTCCTTTAAATAAAAGGTTGGTGGTGTAATCCTAGTTATAGTCTGTACCCAACTGACTGAATTACGCCAACACATAGAGGGTTACGACTCTTAAATAATTATTAAAAGCCACCTATGAAAATAAATGATTAATAAAAAAATTAATGATAAGATGAGATTGACAGATTGATAGTTATGATAGATAATAGATGTATGGAAGAAAACACCACATTAAAGCTGGATGTTTGGATTGTCTCGCCTTGCTTTACATTAAAGAATTGATAGATAGAACTAAAAAAATTATACTAGCATTAATTTTGATACATCATAACATAGCATACTAGCATGGCTTATTAGATGATTTTATTGATCATATTGATATTGTTATTAAATTTTGACATTTTTATTGCTCATATTAAGTGATGTTTGATATTGATTAGAACTGAGCATGCATATTGATTCTCTTATCTTGCATTGAAAGTAGTGATTGAATTTTGGTTACTTGCTGGCCTTTTATACTCATTATGTGAATTTTTATGATTTTAGGTCAGGGAAGGGGTCAAGACCAGTTAGAGTGAGGTTTTAGTGATCTTTAGGATTTTTTGTGTTTATATTCTCCATTATTATTTTATAGTTAGAATTTTGTGATAGAGTAATAATTATATTTATCTCTTCGCCATTATATATTAATTTTACGAATAATAAAATATTTTGAGATGTATGATTGTTAGTTGATTTCATTAGATATATATTTATTATTGTGATGATTTATAGAAGCTTGGGTTGATTAATTAAGAAGATAAAATAAATAATTTTTTCAAATTTTATTATGAAGTGTTACAAGTTCATACAAAGAAGCCGCTAGGGCTTGGAAGATGGCGACTTGAAAAAAATCACGTGAAGTTGATTAGGGTGTACGGGATAAGTATGAGTAGTATCAGCTTAAGATGTGGAAATTCATTGAACTCAAAGGTTTTGGGACTTGAGGCTTGATTGAATCAAAGCTAAGTTGTAGGGCTTTTGTGTGTGTGCGTGAGAGAGAGAGAATCCAATATGTTTGATTGAGTCAAAAAAGAGAGCGGAGGGAGAGCCATTGCTAAAATGTCTTTTAGAAGTAATGTAAAAATATAATCTATAGATTCCATATCGCTAAAAGCTCTTTCGCCATCTTCAATGACATTTCTTATTGTATTGGAAGTCAGGATAGGTTGACGACATTCCCTGTTGGATCGGAAGTCAAGACAATTCGACGATGTTCTTCCTATTGGAACGATAGTTATGATGGGAGCTTGGCTCGCTACGATATTAACCATCATTCTCCCATTTCACGTGCTTTGCCGATAATTTTATTGAATAAAAAAATTAGAGAAAATCTAATAATTTTTGTTGTATTTGATGGATTTAGAATTTTGTTCTAAGTAATTTAGGGCCTCAATAAAGTTTCCTATTATATACTAGCTAAAAATGAAGTCCATATTATAACAAACTTTATTATGTTTACTTAGCATACTGTAGGTAAAGTAGGTATAAGTAGTGAAGGCCAACCTTATTAAACTCATCCATCTTTGAGTCAAAGAATTATTATATACTTAATGAGTTTCAATATTTTATGTTCTTAACTTGTTATTGCAGGGTTTTGTCGAGGATAATCAAAAGCAAAGATAAAATCACATCGGCTCATAGGAAGGACCCAACGTGGAAATTGTTAGGAAATACTTAAAGATCTTAAGTGAAACCTAACGATCTTGACAAAAACAGCGAGAACGATCAATCAATCCAAAGGAAAATCCAAAAAATTGTAATTTTCTTGCAATAATCAAAGCAACGGAAGAAAAATAACAAGATACAATTGATCCTATTTTCGAGAGAATGATCTATCTCTCCCAAATCTCTAGACGCCGCTAGAGCCCAAAAATTTAAACCTAAGAGATCTCAAAATTTAGCCAAATTCAAGATGTCCTAACCCTAGGAAAACAAATTATTTAATACATGCAATTCAGAAGGAAATCTCTAAACAGCCCCTACTTTGAAATTACCCTCCCAACTCCCTAAAAAATCCTTCCTAAATAGCTTCCTTGGACCTGGTGGCTTGAGCGACACGTACAGTAGAGGCGGAACTTCCGCCTCTGTTTCGCCTGGGCCGCGTGAGCTGGTCTAACATAGACATATCAATGAAGTTTACGTGGGAAGCAGGGACAAGTCGTATGTATATTTGAAATACAACTACTGTGAGAAAGTGGTGAAAGGTGGTGTGAGTAGGATGGAGCACCTATCTGGATCACACAAAAATGTCGCACCACGTGTCAAAGTGTCTGATATCATTAGGGAGGAGATTTATCAAAAAATATATATAAATAAGTCATTAATGTTAAAGCACCTGGCATAGTGACAATTTGATGCAGAGTTGATGTGGGCTCCTACTATGAGAACGAGCGCAGTGGTCGGGATTCATCTTCTTCATTATAACCCATAACTTCTAGGGGTGCAAAGGGTTTCATGCATCAGTGAATCGAACCCCTTGCACCCCTAGAGGTTATAAGTTGCAATGAAGAAGATGAATCACAACCGCTGCGCTTGCTCCCGTTGTAGGAGCCCACATCAACTATGTCATCAAATTGTCTCTATGTTAGGTGCTTTGACATTACTGATTTATTTATGCATGTTTTGATCTTTTCCCTTACGGTATCAGGCATTATGACACATGGTGCGACATTTTTATGCGATATGATTAGGTGCTCTTCATCCTAGTCACACCACTTTTTTACAAAAGTTACATTTCAAATATACGTATGACTTTTCGCTACCTCCCACATTAACTCTAGTATTATTTTTCCACGTTGGGTCCTTCCTATGACTCGACGTGATTTTATCTTTGCTTCTGACCATCTTCTATAAAACCCTACAATAACAAGCTAAGAATATAAAATATTAAAACTCATTTAATATATATGAATTCCTTGAGGCAAAGATGATTGAGTTTAATTTGGTTGGTTTCACTAATTATACATAATTTATCTAAAGTATGTTAAGTAAACCTAGTAGAACTTGTTATTATATTGACTTAATCTTTAATTAGTATATAATAGGAAACCTTATTGATGCCCTAAATTACCTAGAACAAAATTTTAAATCCATCAAACACGCAAAAAAAAAAAGAATCTTTAATTTTATTTTTTTAAATGCAATAAGATTAGGTACCTACTCAATCGGCGAAACACGTGAAAGGGGTGATCGTTGTCGAATTGTCTTGACTTCTGATCCAATAGGCAACATTGTCGAACTGTCTTGACTTGATCCAACAGGGAATGTCATCAAAGAAGGCGAAGAAGGTTTTAGGAAATAGTTCAAAACTCTACCTTAAATGCAACAGATGAAGTCGAATAACACATCATTACGAAATGAGGTTAAAAAAATTTGTTTGACTTAGGTTTAAGTTTTAAAAGATAAATTTATTTGTTTTTTAGGCGAGTGCCTTACAGAAATGAGACAAGGTGCGCCTCAAGTACATTGGAGGTGTGCCTTACGTAGCCTGCTTAAGGCGCCCTTCTCGACGCATTCCAGGTGAGAATAGCGCTGAGGCGCGCCTCTAATTGCACAATTTAAAGATTTAGTACAAGGTGAAGATTTGAATTTTGATTTCTTTGATAGTGATAGAAATAGAGAATCTACATCCACCACAATCCAAGCACAAAAAGAACAAAACGGAAAAGGCATATAAAAATTATTTTGTTAAAACTTATTTATTTTGAAGTATAACTCATCTTTATATTGATGAAAAATATTTAGGAAAGAGAAAAACGATTGATATAGAGGAAAAAGAAGCAGATTGTGAGACATCGGACTCCACAGATGATTAGGCAAGGGAGATAGAAATTCATTATGATGATGATTCAAATAAAGACCCCTTTAGTGATGACAGTGCTGATGATTTCTTAGTTGCTATGCCATTGCTTTTTTTAAAAAAAAAATAAATGTCAAGATAGAATTTTGAGTTGAACTATATTATATGTTGTTTTATATTATGATGTTTGGATTTCAATTCTATTTCATATAATTTATTATTTGCCAATTTATATTTTGTGTATTTTTGTGCTTCATATATATGACAATTTATTTCTTATGTTATCTTTTAATAAATTATTTGGTTATTATAAAAAAAAAACTTCATTTTTACTTTACGTAATTTTTTTAATTTTGAGACTTATGCCTCACCTCACAGATGGAAAATGTCTCAATACCCAATTGCATAATTTTAAATCTTGGTCTTTACAACTAAAACACCCGCCCTCCCTCCCTCCCTCATCATGGTTTGAGAATTCAGAGTTGGATTTATATCTATGTTGTCCTTACCTACCTTATATTTCTTAGTATGACTATCTTCATTTGTTTTTTAAGCTCAATGTACTTGAATGTTCCATATTGTCAATGCTCATATTTACCTTTTTCTTTAATCTCTGTCAATTATTTGGGTAACTTTGTACATCTGTAGTTTCAAAGCCTACTCATATGAATGGCAATATCTAGTATTTATCCTTTATTAATCTTTTACAGAATATGTACTTTCATGGCATCTTTTTTTGTACTATCATTTACCCATGTACTTGCTCGGATACATCATTCTTATTAATTTTTTGGTGAATATAAAACAGTGGAGTTTAGTTGCTTGTTCTTGTATATCGTAAATGTGAAATCTCAAATGTTTTTTTTTTTTTAATCTCAAATGCTAATTTAATGGTTGAGCGGGGCCAAAGGGGACTGCAATCAATCATGTGATGTATAACTTAGAAAGGGTTGATAAGACATGCTAATATGTTTTACTGCAATTCCTTTATGTCAGTTGCCGATCGCATGTGCAGATCTGGAGCAATAGATCTCATATGTGTTGATTCAGTGTCAGCTCTAACCCCGAGGGCCGAGATTGAAGTAAGTTCATTATTAATGTTCTTCGCCTCACCCTCCACCTATGCGGTCCTCATTGATCAATGTACGTCTGTGCAATATTTGGAATAGGGAGAGATAGGAATGCAACAAATAGGCCTGCAAGCTCGCTTGATGAGTCAAGCTTTGCGCAAAATGTCAGGGAATGCCTCAAAAGCTGGTTGTACCCTCATATTTTTGAATCAGATAAGATACAAGGTTTTATCTACCTGCTTCATTCAAGATCTAACTATCGTTTTGTGATTCTACAGAATTGTAACCCTTTTTTTATTGGATTTGACAAGATTGGGGTTTTCTATGGCAATCCTGAAGTTACCAGTGGTGGCATTGCTTTGAAATTTTTTGCTTCACTTCGCCTTGAGATCCGTCCAATCGGAAAGATAAAATCTGTGAGCTTGAAGAAGCTTTCTTTTGCTTTTAACTATGTTTACTTCCCAAGATTCTTGTGTCAACTCATATCCCTCTTATAATGAAGGGGGATGAAGATATTGGAGTCAGAGTTCGTGTAAGAGTTCAGAAAAGCAAAGTATGTAACACACTATTCTCTTTCTATTTTAAAGTGAATGTATTACTGATGTGATGCAATGGAGAGTTACACAAGAATTTAAAAAGAGAATTAAATTTCAGCTCCACAAATTATTTAATCATGCATCAAAGTTAAGTCAATTATAAGTAAGTCGCGGTGTTCAATATGCTAGGCAAAGAAACTACAACAAGAGAGCTAAGTCTTTTAAGCAATTGCACAAGAAAACATAAAACAAAAGCTAGTAAATAAAAATCCCACGATTAATACCAAGTTGTTCACACTTTGAGACCTTTAGCACTCTCTTCATACGAAGACTAAGTTGAACGGCGGAAGATTGTCCAAGCTAGCATGGAGGTTGCCACTAAGATGGAAGCGCCAATGAACGTTGCCGTGGAAGAAGATCTCGGAGGCGGAGGAGGCACGGTAGATCGACCCTCGATAAGCCAAGTGTAGACGGAGAAGTGTTCGTCGATTGATTCTATGAGCGTCGGCACGATGCGGGCCAAATATTCTTCGACGGTATCGTCGAAATCAAATCCGACGTCGAAGAATTGTGACCGGAGGATGTCGACCCTTCCATTGTCGTCGTACTCAAAACCGTAATTCCACTCGGGTTCGTCCATGCATCCTTGGATTGGAAACGAGTGGTCGCTGCGAGAAGATCTCCAAAAGGGGGAGAGAGGGGTGGTGGCTTGGGGATGGAAGAGGAGGCCGGCGGTGGAGCAAGGGTGAGGGGCGGGTTGCTTGGGATTAAACTGAAGTTTAATTTTTCAGTTTAATGTAATTGGGAGGGAAGAATGATTTGAATTTCCAATTAATGTAAATAATGCATTAATTGAAAATCAATTAGGGGGAATTGTTAGGGGGAGCCGCGGTAGGAAGAGAGAGGAATTAGGGACATAAAACTGAAATTATTTCAGTTTTAGTATAAGTGGAGGGAGAAATTATTTAATCCTAATTTGAATTTCAAATTGGATTTGAGAATTAATTGAGCAATTAATGGGATTCCCCATAGGGGGCCGGCGGCATGGTTAGAGAGGGAGAGAATTGTGGAGAGAGGCAATTAATATTATTGGAGTGGGCCATCTAGAATATAGGTCACGGTAATATCAAATTTGAAATTTGAATTTTCAGATTTGTTATATTAGGAAAGTTTCATGCTGGTTATTAAGCCCTGGGAGCCGTGGCATACAACAGGTAATAAAGAAAAAAATAATAAAAGCTGCTTGCCTAATGGAGCCCGCTGTAGATTAGGAAAGAATTTGGATTGATTGAAATTGAATTTCAATTCAATGGGATAATGGCTGGCGGGTTGGCGTGAGGCGGGCCTGGAAGAGGGGGTGGGATCGGCTGCAGTTTGGAGGAGGGAAACCAATTGGCCAGCGGCCAATTTCTGGCCGGACAAACAAAGTCGGCAGCAGGAGGAAAGTGGGAGAGGTTTTCAGGGCTTGGAAAGCAAGCTGTAATATGGGGAGAAAACTTAGAATCTTCTAACCTCACACCTCTTCTTCACGATCTCGCAGAGAAATTGCAACGATGCCGGAACTCACACAGAGATCCACGGAATTCCCTCAAGAACTCACGAAG
The DNA here is from genome assembly GCA_022539455.1 of Dendrobium nobile. NCBI lineage: Eukaryota > Viridiplantae > Streptophyta > Magnoliopsida > Asparagales > Orchidaceae > Dendrobium > Dendrobium nobile. The sequence continues at coordinate 4,871,157 of CM039729.1, read as the reverse complement.
AGAACTAGGGAAATGGAGAACTCACAAAGAGATCAGTAGTAGAAAATTTCATTCAATAATTCATCTCCTTCATACAAGATACAATGGCCATATAAATAGGCCCCAAAGAAAATAAAGTGCAAAAGTCTAAAATGCCCCTTGGGGCTACAAAAGCAACTACTACCCTCAGGGGTAAAATGGGAAACTACGAAAATAAAAGCATAATATGAAAACTGATGGTACAAGTAAAATAAAAAATAAAGGCTAGCAATCATGGCCGTCGATCTCCGTGGTCGTCTCTGATCGACGCGCCGAAATCTCCTATCGATGACCTCATCAATTACACTGACTCACCTTCTTAAGTATTCAAGCACCCCTTTGTCAGTATCAATGTCATTCTTTTGTCAATGTTGCAAAGCCTTTTAAAAAATGTTTAATGAATTCATATTTATTAATTTGTTTAGAGAAAAAGGTCAAAATGTGCTTTTTACTATTTTTTTAAGGGGCTATATTGATCCCAAGAATATGTGTTCAATTTAGTTTATTGATTTCTCAAATATGGTAAAAAAGTCTCTCTATTAGATTATTTTGATTCAAATTTGTTGAGTTGATAGCCTATTTTGAATCAAATTTGAAGGGTCAAAGCATTAAATTAGATAGTTCGAAGTTTAAGCGACCACTATAAATAATCTATGAATCATTTTGACATTTTTCTCAATGTTGTCATGCTTGAGGTTTAAATTTTGAACCTAGATATTAGTATGATCATTGCATGTTGGTGTTAAACTTTATCATACTTCAAATTAAGGAAGTGGTTATTACAACTAAAAGAAAGCATATACTATAATTATTGCTCATTAGAGTTTTAAATTTTGATGAAGGCTTCGTTTGGGATAGTTTTCTTATTGCTTTATAAAACGATTTTTTAGTACAAAAAATTCTAATTCAAGAAAATTTTTAACTAAAATTCTGTTTTAGAAAACATTAAGAAAGCTTTTCCAAACGAACCTGAAATCTGCATAGGGGTTGTTATTTATGTATTTTACGATGGGTTAATACATGAATTGTTTGCCATTTATTATTTTGATTTTGTTGATAAATGAATTGGGAAGTGATAACTTAAATATCAAACTTATGCTACTTACAAAGCTTATTATTATTTTTTTTAATTCAGGTGTCCAGGCCCTATAAGCAAGCAGAATTTGAGATCATATTCGGGGAGGGAGTCGGCAAACTGGTATTGTGGAATTTGCGTTCCAATTTCTACCTATTGATTTTTATAATGAATAATTCTACTGATGACCTGAACTTCAGGGTTGTGTTTTAGATTGTGCTGAAACAATGGGCATTGCAGCGAAGAAGGGTTCATGGTATAGCTATGGAGATCAAAGGTCACATTTTGTACTTCTTGCACATACTACTAAATTTCCTTGCCATATATTTAAGCTTCGTTTGTAATGGCTTTCTTACTGCTTTATTTTTTAGTATAAAAAAATCTACTAAAAAGTTCCTTTTAAAAGTCGTAAAAAAGACATTCCAAACGAAGCCCTAATTTGTAGATCAACATTTCTTAATATATGTGCCCCATCATATTTTTTATCATTCCTGAAAGTTATGTTGCCTTTTCTAGCTGAAGAAATGTATCAAAATGTACCTATTTGGAGAGAGTTCCTTAGGTTTCTTTTGTAAAAAAGATTGAGATGTATCTGCAGGTTTTCTTGTAACTTGATTTTAGCTTCATTTTAGCCTTACTGAAAGACCACAGATCTCATAAACCCATTAAAAACCTCACTTTGTTATTGTTGTGAATCTACATAAAACCTGACTATTCTATTTATTTATACCTTTTTATGCATTGAAAACAAGTAAAAAATCACAATTTTCTGTGTTTGTTTTTCATCAATCTCCAGCATCTTATTGTTTCTTCTTTAATTTTTTAATAGACTCGGGCAAGGCAGAGACAAGGCTCTGCAATTTCTCAGAGAGAACCCTCTTATCTTCACCGATATTGAAAAGGTATATACCTCATACTGCAGAAAATTTTAGTCTTCCAAAATTCATTTCCATTAGTGATTTATGCTTCATTTGGTACAGCTTTCTTATCGCTTTCTAAAGCAATTTTTTAGTAAAAAATTTATAGTTTGAAAAATTTTTATACTAACAAATTATTTTTAGAAGAAAATGCTCACAAATGAAACCTTAGTTGAAGTTTCTCCAATCTGCTTTTTCTTTAGCCGTGGCCATTATCAAGTGCTTGATAAGCACATTGGGAATTCCTGGCATTCTATGCCTATACATCTGATTTGGCTTTGTGTTCTATCAGCTATTGAAATTTATTGCATCTAACTCCATGAAAATCATCATATTGAAAGCTACATAACAAAGCCTTAAATGGGGTCTTGGTTGGGTACCCATGCTTTACTCGGACGGGCTTCGCCCACTCATGTCCACCCATGGTGACTTTCAGGATGTCGTACCCACCTATACCAACCCACTTTCCATATTTTTTGAACGCAATCTGCCACGGACTGATGGCCTTGAGGCTTGTTGTCCTTTACTTTAATTGCAAACTTTCAAGCCGCATATCAAAATTTACCGTAGTCGCAGCATAGTTAATTATTGCACACTACGTAGTGAGGAATGTAGTAATATAAGACATACGGTGATTAGCAATGTAAATCGATTTATCCCCCGATGTTGAGTACCCACCCACAAGATCATGAGCGTACCCATACCCACACATATCCAATGAGTATGGGTGGGTACATAGATGAGTGTGGGTATGTGTACCCAATGCAGGGCTCTGCTACATAAGTTTCATTGGTGTTGTATAAATGAAATTGTTTCTGCTGTGTCATATGAATTGTTATCTGTAGGCTGTCAAAGCTGCCATGACAGAAGGAAGCAAGCATATGAGCCTCATTGCCTATGGCCAGTCGCCGAATTTTGAAGATGAAATTAAGCATGATGAGAGATGACAAGAGATCGGGGCGATGCCGCGGCCTGTGCCAGCTTCTGCTACCTTTCTGGTAATTTATAAATTTTGTTTGCCATGGCTTGCTTGGCACAGTGGCTGGAAGAGGTATTTTCTCTCTTTTGCAGTTGCTAGGTGGAAGAGATGAGTTTGCTAATTAATGAGCTCTATTGGAAGCAGTTTCTCTTCAGCTTGATTTGTGGTGTAGCAGAGATAAAAGGGGTTGATTGCGAGCTCTATCGAAAAAAGCATGTGAGACGGCTTTTTTAAATTTAATCAATGATTAGTTTCATAATTAATCAGATTATGCTTTGAACTTCTTATGATACAGCTAAACATTGATAAACTTAGGCTTCATTTGAGAGACTTTTTTACTAATTAAAATAATTTTTTAATTAAAATTTTATAATAAAAAACTACTTAAAAAAAAGCCTTAATCTCATGTGAGTGATTGCAGTAATAAGAAAAATTATGAAATGTTTTTTTTTTTTTGAAGTAAAGAGATGCTTAATTTCTGTAGATCCAAAATCTTCAGGTCAAATTAAAATTTCAATGGAAAAAAAGTGATTCAAAATAAGTTTTAAATGCCATCTAAGTTGCTCTATTTTCTAATTAAAGAGCATGATTTAAAAAATTTTATATCAGTAAGTTCTTTCACCTCAAGCAGAATAGATTTTAAACTATTAAATTTATTAAAATAAATTAAGTATATAATCAATCAAATTTTATTTTAAATTTATCGCAAAATAAATTTAATAATTATTAAATTCATTCTAGCCCCCTTATTTCAATTCAAGAACCTTGGTTTCAATCTATAAAAGAACTGATAATATGTCAAGGAAATTCCAACTAATACCAAGACTGAAAGAAAAATTTAAGTTTCATTTGAGATAATTTTTTATTATTTTTTAAGAATTAATTTATTAGTATAAAAATTTTATAAATAGAAATTTTTATATTAAAAAATTGCTTTAGAAAAAAATAAAAACTGTCCCAAATAAAAGCTTATATTAATATCATTGAATTCTTAAATATTTACATAAAGTATCTTAATCTCTAAATGATATAAAAAATACTATCAACATTATCTTGTCTAAAACAAAATACTATCACTATAAAAATTTAGATATTACATATATATTCAATAATATGGATATAAATCTCCTTGCAGAACAATATAAATATTTCTCAATTCATCAATGATTTCGCAAATGCATACCATAAATCTAAAGCTTCACTAACAGATGCATCTATTTCTGGAAAAAATCCAAAGAATACAAAGAAACTGAAGAGTTAATATTAAACAGGCAAATTCATGCAGAAGTTTGATAGTCATTATACAATCAGGCTCGCCGTAAGGATGCCAACCTCTTCTCCAAATCATCAATCTCATCAGTTTCCGGTGCTACAGTTCTGCCATATTTGGATCTTTTCAGTAAAATCACAAAGAAAGCAATACGCTACACAAAAAGGTTAAGAATCATATCTTAATATGGAATACCTTTCCATTCATATAAAATGCGAGAATTTATTCTGTGTGGAGATCAAACACAGAGAACTGTCTGGATTATCTCTATGAACAGCAAAAGCACAGTAAAACTGCACATTTACTATTCACTACTATGCTTTTATTGTTCACGAATATAAAACCGAACAATTCTCTGTGTCCGGTCTCAGCACGTAATAATCTCTCATAAAATGCACGCATATGCATCACTAATGTACAAAAATCTATAAAATTTGAAAACTTTTGAAATTCTAGTTGGGGGTTGTTTGCATTACTAAACAAAAATTGCAATCTATACAAGGAATGGGATATGATTGATTGTTATCGTGTTCAAGTTTATAAAATAGGAATGTTACCTTGCAGCATTATCGACCTTCTTATTATTCACTGCAATGCGACCTTTAGGAGCAGCTGATAGCTGCAAGAAGGTCAAAAAAACAAATAACTACATTCAGCTTACTCTCACTTCTCGATGAATATAAACCGTATGAAAATTCTTGTAAAACAGAAAGGTACCTGTGATGCAATGTCCACGCCAATCTCATCCAGGACCTGACATCATAAATCAGGATTAAAGCAAATCAAAAGCATGATATTTTAAAATAACATTTAAAAGCAAATAACCATTACTCTTCCAGCTGTTTTCACAGGAAGAAAAGTTACTCCTGCGAATATCTTCACAAATTACCTGGTTGGTTAGCTCCTCTGTTTCCTCTTCTGCTTCATCTTTATCCAATGTTTCATCAATTGCCTCTGACATCATTTCAAGCTGAAAGAAGAGTAGATTCACTATATTCAGATATTCTATATACAAGATGAATTCTGCGTCTACAAGCCTAAAAATATTAACCAACCGGAAATATATATATATATATATATATATATATATATATATATATATATATATATATATATATATATATATATATATATAATAGGTACTTCAACCAAGTGGTTAACTATTCCTATCAACCACAAGACTCGGGGATATAGTTCTTGTTCAATACAAGGATTAATCTGATCAAACAGCAATCCATTATAGCCATTCATTTTACTCGAAAGTATGCGCTTGATATATGTAATCTGTTAGGCCACTTGGCCAAGTGACCTTGAGCACAAACTTACTGTGAAGAAGCAGGTCCATGAGTTCATAAAGATTTGACTATGATACCAAAGCCATTAGACAGAGAGCTCAGATATATCTGACGCTTCAAATACTCTAGTGTTGAGTTCTCACCTTTTGGCCACTTACATATGCAACTGATTTGTAAGAGGTAGTTTCGGCAATCAGCCTTAGGCTTCATTTGAGACGACTTTCTTTCTAAAGCAGTTTTCTAGTATAAAAATTTTAATTTTTTACTAAGAAGTTGTTTTATGAAGCATTAAGAAAGCCGTCCCAAACGAAGGCTTAGTTAGCTCTCTATTCTTTAGCATGAATAAAATCTCTTGGCTATATGGCACATTCATATAGCTCATAGGATTTGGTGTCAATAATCGACGAGGGAGTGTTAAACACCTAGATTTGGGTATGAAGAACTATGAACTTGAACATGAGGGCATCTTGCATCGACAACAGAGTTAGCTTTCTCTTGCGGTGTATTCTGAATTCAGCCAAATTCAATGAGTTTTGAACACAAAAAAAATGAACTATGAAGTGAATTGAAGTGAATTTGAAATTCACCAAAATTTTACTCTGCATATTTTTTCATGAAACAATACACCAAAATTCCTAAAGCTCCTGCCTTCAAAATATTTTACACACTGCTCATCACACAAAATAACTCCGAAAGCCAATATAAGCTAATAGCTCTTATTTTCTAAAATTAGTGCCGATTCATAGAGCTGGTGGGATACACCATTACTCTTTCACTTCATAAGAACTTGACTCAGGTTCATTGATTGAAACATCTGGAGGGTGATATTCGTAGAGGTCTGAAACACTAAATGTAGGAAAGATGTTTAATTCAGGTGCTAGGGAAATACCATAAGCATTATCATATAATCTTTTAAGCAAATGGGAAGGGGCCTAATTCACACAAATTTAACTTAGGTTTTATTTGGGGCAGCTTTATTACTGTCTTCTAAAGCAGTTTTTTGGTACAAAGATTTTCTAAACTAAGAATTTTTTACCAAAAAGCTGCTTTAGAAAGTAGTAAGAATGCTATCCTAAACGAAACCTTAGAAAAAAGTGCCAACTGGAAATCGATATTTGTGTATATAAATCATAACTAAATTGCACACATCGTACACTTTAAGTGATGTGATACATAATGCATGGAAACAAGAACTGCTTGGGGATTTTAATATAAGATTGTTAAAGCCTTGCTAGTTATAAAATTAAAGCTTACCCGAATTAAGTTCTCGGAATAATCAAGTCGAAATTAAGTAAGGCATGTGGTTACAACTAGATTAATGAGACAATATCAAATTGACAACATAGAATTAGATAGTAATGTTATGGAAAGAAACAATAATCCACAATTAACAAATAGAACTTTTCACCTTGGGTCTCTCACTCACTCTCTTGTTGGTGGCACTTTAATGGAGGAAGATTGAGATCAACCGAGCGATGCCACTAGGAGACAAATGACGCACAAAGTGTAGTCCGTTGGAGTGGTAGCCGGTGGCGGGTAGTCCATGGGATGAATAGAGAGCATCCAACGTCTTATCCTTTCTTCCTTGATCATCAAAGACGAAGCTGTGGTTGATGTCGGGGTCGGCCTTCCATGGATGTGGAGAACTTTCTTCTTGAGCCTTGAGGGGGGGAAAGGTGGTGGCTTAGTGAGGGGAGGGGCTTGGCCGTGAGCAAGGGGAAGAGGGAAAAAATTAGAAAACTGAATTAAATTCAGCTTCAAGGGGTTTTGGAGGGAGATTAATTTGAAATTTCAAATTAATCCATTAATGGCTAGAGGTGTTAATTGAGGAGATAATTATGGGCTGATTTGGTGGGGCTTTGAATTTAAATTGGGAGAGAGAAAAGCCCATTAAGGGGCCGGCCATGTAGGAGGTGAGGTGGCGTTGAGGTTTTAAGTAGGTGGGGACCACAATTAATTAATCAAAATCTGAAATTTAGATTTCAAATTTTAATTATGTCATCTAACTCCCTTCTTTAAAGAAAATTGTGAGTGAATTTGAATTTCAAAAAAAGTTGTAACTCCCTTAATTAATTCCCCAATTAATTGGCTCAATTAGGAAGGTAATTATGAAAAATTCAAATGTGCAAGGGGGGAACCAAAAAAGGGGCCGGTGGTATGGAAGGGGGCGGCTGGATTGGCCGGCGTGGATCTGGCCGGCGGGTGGCCGGATGCTGACCGGCGGGTGGCCGGCCGGTGGCTGAGCTGGCCGGCGGAGGATGGAGGCAGGGTGGCCGGCGGCTTTGAATTGCTTGGCGTGGGCGGTGGCAAGAGCAAGGGGAAAATGAAGAGATTGAATTTTCAAGGCTTCGACGACTACGGATTTACTAACCTCGCTTGTCTCCACGTTGATTTTCCACAAGATTAGATAATTCGAAAACTAGAACTCACAAAGAGATCTAGTCTTCTCCGGCGAACTAGAACTCACAAAGAGATCTAGTCTTCTCCGGTGAACTCACTAAGAGATCTTGGAGGGAGGAACTCACAAAGAGAACAAGTAGTAAATTTCATTTTATCAAAAACTAAACTCTTACATAAAAAAAGGGCCATATAAATAGGTCTCAAAATGACAAGAAAGCAAAAAACTAAAATACCCCTCGGGCTACAATAACGACTAATTACCCATAAGGGTAAAAACGGAAAAACATAAAAATCAAATAAACTACTACATAAAATGACTCAAAATAAAACTCATGATCGTGGCCGTTGATCTCCGGCGTCTCCTGATGGTACATGTGTCGAAATCTCTGACGATGTCCTCATCATTAAGCCTCGGTCATTTATCAGTATGCTGATTGTAAGAATGAGCACGGGGCTAAAAAGTTTTTCCTTTACATTTTGGATCATGGAACCAAAATATGCGAGCAAATTCTTTTGCTTCTTTGCACAAGTTTAGGTTAAACAGGCAAATCTATTATATGATTAGAGATTTTAGTGTAAACAATGCTGAATGAAGACTTGCCAGTGGATCGGTTTACCATAAAATTGTTGTATGCAGACTCTGTGACTAAGTACCTCATCCTATTGCTTCAGCTGTTCGCTCAGCAAATACCAAATCATACTAGTAAGTGTGTGATTTATAACTTTCATTTGACCGTCTATTTGAAGATAGTATGCCAAACTTAAAAGCAAATCAGTGTGCAGTTTCGCCAAAAGCAACTTAGAAAATTGGCACCTTGATTGAACATGAGACTTCAAGGAATTCCATGTAATCGGATAATGTCCCTAAAACATTCGGGCAACATTAAGAACATCAAAAGTCATTTTGCAAGCTCAGAAATGCAGCATTTCTGAGAAACGATCCATTACCACCATAACTAAATTGAATCCCCTATGGCCTTAAGCAATCACAAGACAAAGTGAAGACTCAGATCTTCCTAAAGCATCTCTGGAATGGAAAATGACGTGTACAAATCCATCTTTTGTGAGTTTACTTTATAATTTTGACAAGTGGAACACCTTTCTACATAACAATAGACATCTCGAGATGTAGCTTCAACCAAAATAACCAAGCTTGCAACTGTGATAAGGTTTTATCTCATTCGGCATGCCAGGCCAATCCTCCAATATGCATATCTTTAATCAACTGGGCCATTACTTTTGAACAAATAACCCTATTGTAATGTATAATTAGCAATTGGCGAGTTGAAGATGGAACATTTCCATAGCTCCACAAAATCGCCGTTAATGGCATACTGCTCCTTTCTAGCCTCCATCCCAGTGATCAATGTGTAAACAGCAACAAAAAAGCTTGCTCTTCTAGTGTCTTATGCTTAAGCATAAAACTGAACTTTGGAATAAAAATAACCCACTGGATATGCATATAGATCTTTTTTTTTTAATTGCAAAAACCATAATGATTTATGATCACAATATAGAACAAGTTCTTGGTGAATCAAGTAGTGCTTCCATTGCTCAAGGGCAAATGTGATGTCCTAAGTGCACGATGAGGCTAAAGAGAACTTACATCGAGAACAAAGTTTGGGCATTTAGAAAACCAAAGTAATTTCAAGCGTGCACGCGCGAGCGCACACAAATATATATATATATATATATATATATATATATATATATATATATATAGAGAGAGAGAGAGAGAGAGAGAGAGAGAGAGAGAGAGAGATGTATAGTGAGAAATAAAATAAATTTGTTGGGTCTTGGCCTCTTGGGAAAATACTCAATCCTTCAATTATACTAAAAAAACAAAGAATTCATTGGAATAATATATGGTGCAAAATAGAAGGAAAATTATCTCGAAAAACACTGAAATCTCTTCACTTACAAAAAAATGGGGGAAGAATTAATTGGCCACAACACAACTACTTAATGAGATAGGAGGATGAAAAGTTACATTGTTTTGAGGGGGCATTTTAACATTTGCTCTCATAACATACATATAGTACAATATCAAATTGTGCTTTTTGTTTGTTTTTTTTCTTGTGTGTGATGGAGTCTCTGTGCATGTGCATGTGCATGAATGTGTTGGTAAGACAATCATGTATCTTTAAGGCAGGCATATAAATATAATTTTTTTAAAAATAACAAACCGATGCGTAAATTGTAGGAAACTATTGAGAACGGGGCACCACTTTAACATTATATTTTAATGGCCTTACATAACAGTATCAGCATTCATATACCAGGCCACACTTTGTTTGATGGTTGCACATTCGAGACATTAGAGAGTTCTATGGACCAAACAAGATTCCAACAAAATAATAAGCAAAGGGGAAGAACTTCCGAACTGAGTAGAAGAAAAAATGGTTTTAACTTTAAGGTAGGCATGATTTTGCAAAATCACATGAGTGATTGGAGTGAAGAGTGGCATGTGGTGCAGTCAAATAGCTAATTTCTAAAGGAGCCAAATAAGGGTGAACCTTGGTTATTATTTTATTGTTTTTTTTTTAATGGTAACTGAAGGGAAGTTCAACTAAGAAGCGCCCCCTGCACTCCCCTACCCCTCCCCCGCCAAAAAAAAAATGCATTAATGAAATCAGTAGTCTTGCTTCAGCTAAATTATAGAGACAGAAGAAAGAATTGCAGAATAGAATCAGAAGATTCAAAACATAGGCAGGGAACATAATTTTGAAGGATTAAATGGTATAAGCATTTGTTTAATACATTAATTCAAATTATGCAGATCTTCATCATAGCTAGATGGGATTCAAAGGGTGATGCCGATTCAAAAAAGGATGAAGTTGATCATTAATTCCCTAATTTCCTTATGGTAGTGACAAGGGAACCCAAGAAAGATACAAAAATGGAGTTACTAGTATTGCACAGGCTGTATTATTCATAAAAAAAAGGTTGATAAAAATAACTAAAATATAGTTTAAAAAAGCTATTTCAAATGCCAAAAATTATAAACATTCATCTAATGCAGAATATGCAGATATTCATCACAGCTGAAATGGGTTCATTGAAAGAAAATAAAAACTTTTTGGAGTACTAAATATTATGAACATTTTTTAAATACAGTACAAGCGGAATCATAATATAGTAAGAAAAAATTGTGAAGGCCTAAACATTATGAAATTTTATTTAATAAAGATACAGCAGTTTGATAGAATTCATAGGACAATGTCAAAATTATCATATAAAAATTTACATAAGAAACAAGCAATCTCAGCTAGTTATCAAGCAAGTTTGATAACATAAGCTATTCATCAGTACACAACTCATATAGCACAATTATCATAGTGATCGGAATAATCTCAAAATATTGGCTACAGAAAGAAAATATTTTCTATTTAAAAGATTCATAATAAACAATGCAGATTATTTCTTCATGGTACAAATACGAGAACAAATAAGTTTTCTTTTTACTATCTAAAAGCATTCTAATCCTATATTAAAAAGTTTAGCAATGCAAACTTTTCAGTGCTTAAGCCATCACAGAAGAAAACAAAAGCGGGTGTGTACATGCTAAAAATTTCAGGGAAATATTAATTTTCATAGGAACTTTAAAATGACCAAAAAACGACTAATATCACTGTAAAAGAACACACTCAAAAAAGATTTTAAGGAGTTCTACCGTCATGTCCATTTGGGTTGATTGTTTCTGAAATTCCTTCATTATTTTTGCCTGTTTTGCAGGCTCCATCTCCTGAACAGAATAGCAATTTCTTATAAGCTGAAAATGTTGTGCAAAATTATGTCCTCATATCTAACTTGTATTCTCCCCTCATATACAATCTGAGCATTTATTATTATGCCATGCATACCTTATTCATGGCAGCCATTGCTTTGCTTGCACCTTTCATCCCAGCAGAAACGGAAGTGCTTGCATGCATGGCCTGGGGAGTTGAATGAAATCATAAAATGTAGTTTTAAAAAAAAAAAGAACTAGCAAACATTAAGATGCATCCAATGAAATTCAATACTCCTTACTTGTGTGTGAGTAGCCACACCTCTTATTTGAGCACGGCTACCCTGCAAATTAGTGATTTGCTGCCTCAACCGTATGAGCTGACGAGCCAAGATCTTAGTAGCAGCCTGGAAAACAAGCTCAAAAAAGTATGAGAATATTTCTTAAATATTCTGAAATCACATAAGGTAGAAACTGCGAGCTTCTCCAACAAAGAAGCTTATCAAATAAAAGCATATCATTTGTGGCATTAAAATCCATTGTACTATAACAGAAAAATAAACTAAAATAAGCAAAAAAATAAAACTCAACAAATCCACCTCATTTCCAGTCTTGGCAGTTTGCTTTATCTCTGCAACCAGCTTCTTCTCCTGCAAGAATTCGCATAGAAGGTAGCTAAATTAATACACTCAGATTGCCAAACGGTTCTCTTTTAAGCACAACTAATGAGATAGCAGACCTCTAACTGCAGAGATGCAATCTCTCGTTCAATGCCTGAAAGAACAAGTTGACATCAAACACCTGATCTTCCTAAATTATTTAACACAAGTTTAAAATTGTACCAATCTCTGTAGTTTAACTCATGGATCACTCTTAAAAAAATAAAATAGGGTTTAGAACATGCTATCTATCAAAAACCTGCAGTACATTTCGAAGAAAACAGTAAAACTCTTTCATAATCCCAGGCATTATCCTCATTAACCTTGTCCTAACAATCTGGGACTAGATTCATTAAAAAGCTACTCTTCCCATCTATCCTCCTGACAGTGACATGAAATGTCAACTTTACTGTTTGCAAACTGCATACTTCTTGCTATTCTATCATTGATCTGCTAAATTCTTTCAGAATCCCTCAATATTCAACTGAATCTGCTGGCTTTTATTGCTTCATTGCAACTACAAATGTAATTTAACTTGTCCTTAAAGCATCTGTAACGCAGGAAGCCAACAAAAAAAAAAAGAGTAAAGGGAACAGACCTCTTGTGGCGACAGTCATTTCTCTTTTACTGTTCCTAAGAGCATCTGCAATGCATGAAATAAAACAACCAACACTATCAAAAGAGGCAAGGAAATCGAAATCAAGACAAATACGATCAAATCTCCCGAGAAAAATCTCAAACCAGCACAAATACACAATCTCCCGCCAATTAACAAGGAAAAGTGCAAGGAAAAACAAATTCAACGAAAATATAACCTAAATTAGTCAAGCAAAACAAATAGTAAGAAATCTAACCCTTAGATGTGATTTTCTTCTTGAAGATGTTCATAGTCGGCGCGTACTCGAGGATACTTCTGCCGGAGAAGTAATAATCTTGTAGCCAAAGAAGAATGCAAGCCTACTGAGGCTTAATTTAGGGTTTCGAGGCTTTGGGGTTCAAAATGGAAAAGCTTGGAAGCTGCCCGCTTGGTCCTCTAGTTAGAAGAAATAATTCGTTTACCGCTTACTGAAATAAACTATAGGTATTGTGTTCCAAAAATAATATTAAGAGCAATACAGATGGATAAAGGATAATCATTACTCACCGTCTTGCTCACTATGTGCACCATTTTTTTCGAGGGTTTATTTTGGGAGAGAGATTATTACGTGTGGATATCAAAATATTCAGAAATCAATCAGGAGCCATCACATTACTCAATACATTTTGTATTGCGTCATATGGCAGCTCCTGATTAACATCCAAACGCATTCAACTTCGGCACGTAATAATTCAACTCCGGGTCAACCCGCCAATCAGTTTAAATTGAACTACCCGCAACTACCCGACCTGCCCGCCTACCAGCTGCCGCCCGCCTGCCTGCTGCACATGCACGCACGCCCCGCTGCTGCACGAGCTGCCCTCGGCCACCCGATGTTGCCCACGCGCTCGCCAGCGCGCTTGCGCGCACCCGCTTGCTCGCACTAGCCCGCGCGCCCATTAGCTCACCTGCCCGGTGCACCCGCCTGCTCGCGCGTGCCCGTGCCCGCGCCCGAGTCGGGTCAACCCTTGTCGGGTCGGGTCAACCCGGCAACCCCCTGGGTCAGATCCAGTTCGGATTTCCGACATGTTTACCTACCCGGGTCGAGTTATGGTCGACTCGTTTGAACCCGGGTCAGTTCCAAATTTGACCTGAACCCGACCCGTGACTCGAAATTTACACCCCTATGTATGGGTGATAAGAATGAAATATACGAGTGATATATTTGATATTAAAATTTTATACGAGTGATAGGAATGCAATACTAAAGTTTTTGATGTTGTCACCAATCTTTCTCACTATGTAAAGCCCCCTAAGAAGAAAACAACAAGAAAGTGGCAACCAAATAGAATAGTAATTGTGGTCTGAATAATAAAATAGTGAGAAAGATGCAGTGCTTTAAAAATCGGACCGGACCGGCCGGTTCGACCGGTTCAACCGTGAACCGGTCACAAGGCCGGTCTGGTTCAGCCCTAAAACCGCTTCTGCAAAGAACCGGACTGAACCGGTCAGAACCGCCAGCTCAACCGGCGAACCGGTCCGGTTATTTTTTAACCGTCCGGTTCAAATCTCACAAATTTTAAGTATTTTTTTAAATAAATAAATTAATATATATTAAAAAAATTTAATTAAAGTTAAATACATTTTATATAATAATTACTTTTGTCCTTGAAACATCATGAAACATCTTCACATGACCTCCCCATGTGCTCTCTTTATGCAAGGAATCTAAATATGCTATATAAACAATAGCAAGAAAGTGTTTCTAAGGGATGTGGGATTAAAGAAAAGAGAGGAGTGTATGAGTTCATAGCATATATAATAGGTATAAAACTCACTTAACATAGCTAATATAATTAAATTCTTAAAAAACATTAAACATTTAAGGAGAATCATGTGGCTTGCCCAATTGAGTACATGGATTTTGACAAAATTAGTCAAAATGTCAAACTAAAATATATGAATTAACAATAATTGCATATTTAAAGGGACCGTTAGAGTTTTCAAATTTAAATAATCTTAAAGCTTCACCCAACAATCAATGTTGACAATCAATGCAATTATTTTCATTACACGATCATCATTGGCAAACACCGATGTTTATAGGGCTGCAAATGAATCTAGCCGAGCCGAGTAGGTGCTTGTTCATATTTAAGCTTATTTATTTTTAGCTTGTTCAATTTTTTTTCGAGCTTGATTTGAGGTTTTTTATTTGTGTTCAAGCTTTGTTTGTTTAAAAGAATAGATGTTTATGTTTGGATTGTGTTTGGTTAATGTTCGATTTGTTAATGCTTATCGAGCTTTGAAGAAATGAGTCTTATCGAGTCTACTAACAAACAATCACCTAGAGTCGTTCTTGAACATATATAGAGAGTGATTTCGATCTACCAAAAGTGTCAGCTCACGAATAAACAAGATTATAAAATGATTTTAAAAAATAAAAAATAAATAAATAATAATAATAACTTATAAAATAATTTTTTTTATAAACAAGCTTGTTCATCAACACATTAAATAAAAAATACGACAAACATGAATAAGTACCTCTTGTTTATAAACAAATTCATTATAATGAAATAGTATAGCATAAAAAATGTAATTAAGTTTTTATATAATAAGAATAATTTATTATAATAAAACTAAAAACTATGCAAAAATATATAACAAAAATATTTAAACAAACGATCATAAACGAGCAATAATCGAGCCAAGCCACGAGTACATTGTCGAACGCTCAATTCATTTATAGCCCTCGTCTATTATCATTCGACATTTATTAGGAAATGGTCGCTACCTTTCATCAACTGAAATTAACATCCGTAATCACAAGATTATTATCACCCCGCCATCAACCAACATTTGTTTATGATATTTAACCAACAACTACAATTGTCATCACTTATTACTTCTTCAACATTTTCCAAAAAGAAAGACTAAGACAATAATTTAAATTTATGTAATATCATCCTTTCTAGATAAGAGGATGGGTGGACTTTCATAATTTTCATTTGATATAGTGAATTGTTTTAAATGGGTAAACCTTTCACATAAAAATTCTTGCATCTTTTTTGAATCATTCTTGAATATGTGGAACTTTATGAAGAATTAATATAAAAATTCACAAGCTACTGCTCTAACTTTTTTTAGGAAGCAATGAATATTATAATATATTAGATTATAATTTAAGCTTAAATATATTCTTTATTTCACTACAAAAGTAGTCACAATATCATTAAAATGAAGCTCATTTTAGTCTGCTGGTTGGAAGCTATTGCCACCAACCAATAAGTCTTGACTTCGAGTATTGTATATGTGATATCTGTGTGAATTTATCTTAATTGACCTAAGTGTCCAAAAAATAAACAATATTTCTAAAAATGTTTAAGCTCAATTTACTCATTGTACAAAATAAAGAACATGATATATACATGATCATCATTATTAGTTAGTAGAAATGTATATTTCTTATAATATTGTGCTTATAATGTTGTATTTTAGCTATATTTATCAACCCTAAATAATTGTATTATGTCATTTCACATTGAAGTTATGAGATAATAAGAGTTATTAGTATGTTAGCCAAAAAATATTCTAAAAATATTTAATTTGATTTTTATAATTTGTTTGGGATGATTTTTTTTTAATCATAGATCGCCTTGGCATTTATAAAAAGAATGATATTTGTTGCTCTACTTTTTAATATCAAATCATTATATAATGAATAAAAAAATTTGACTTAATATGCATCATGCATGATAAATAGTTAGTCAATTATTTTTTAAATATATTTATTTGTAGAAACATGCCTTAAAAAATTATTTTGGATAATCTCTTGTATTCTTAGATTGTTTATTTGATTATTGGTTCAAATTAGGTTTGAATCAAGATTCTAATATAGTTCTCACAATGTCTTGTGTTAGGGATTACAGGGGGTATATATTGGCGAGACGGGCGATGTGTGAAGGAGAAAATGACTCTATAAATTAGGACTCTTGGGGATAGGCATAAATTGGATCAGCGGTGTGTGAAGTAAAAGTAGAAACCGCAATTGGAGCTTTTTGGGTCCAAGAAATGACAAGATTAATGATGTATGAAGGAGAAGAGGTAGTATTGGGAGCTCACTAAGGGCATTCATCGAAGAGACTTAAGAAGTGTGATAGAGAAGAGGAGTTCATGATGTGAGCTCACTTAAAGGCATTGACATGTCTAAAGATGTGTGAAGTAGAAGAAAAGTCTTGATTTAAATTGAATTAGAATGCAACTTTAGCATATTGAAAGTAAATTGAGATTAGTTAAATATAAATATCAATCGCCTAGTCATTTATTACATTCATCTTTAAATAAATCTAATAAATAGAAAATCATCATGATCAAATTAAAGGCTTAGTTTGGAACAATTTTCTTACTATTTTTTAAAATAACTTTTTAAATAAAAAATAAACTTTGTTTGAGATAATTTTCCTATTGTTTTTTACATCAATTTTTTAGTATAAAAATTTCTTTAAAACAGTGAAAAAGTAATAACTAAAAGTTGTCATTTTATAGTTCAAAACATCATAAAATATGTGTAAGAGTTGATCAATGGTAAAGTTTATAAACATTATAGATTAGTATAAATAATTATGACATTTATTTCGGAGTTTTTTTAATCAAAATTCAATAAAGGATAAAAAAAACTTTCATATTTATAAGACCCTCTCTCTTTTAAAATAGATTTTTCATTCAGGTTAAAAGCTATTGAAGAAATGTTTTTAGGAGATCAAATTCTTCCTCTTTTCACTAATAATTCGTTGTGAAATGATTAAATGAAATCCTACAAAATGAAACAATGTTAAAGTGCTTCTACAATTTATTCCATCCATTTTAAAAGTATTTTTAATATTTAAAACATATCACATAGGAAAATAAGACTTTGTAGGCTACTACTATCATTAACAGGGGTTTATTTTATAAACGAGTAGATTAAGCTCCATAATTAACATTTTTCCTCTCCCACCCTCTTCCCTTTCTCTCTCCTCCCATTCATGTATGTCTCCCAATGGAACAATTATTACGTCCTCCGACCGGATGCAGAGGAACATCCGGTTCGCGCCTATACCGAGGTGTACCGAGTTTTTTGAAAAAACTCATTACACCTCGGTATAGGCGCGATTTTGCCTACAACCAGATGTTCCTCTGCATCAGGTCAACCGGACCAAATAAAAATTCCTCCCAATGCCCCTCTCTCGAGCCAACTTTCTCTCATCCTGTTTGAGTTGACTGCGCCAATCAAACTAGTGCATTCAGAATACATTGTTTCTTTTGACATATTCTGAATGCGCTATTTTATTTGATGAATTTACTCTTTTAGATTTTGTATTAAATATGCCCCTCTGGTTAATTTTGCGGCTTAATCAGCTCTTTTATAAAAATAAACCCTTTTAACAATCATAAAAATTATTGCAAATGTTTCAAAATCAGTACTGCATGACCGTCATAATTAGTGTTTATAGTGGTTCTTCAATCACTGAGGAAGATGAATCACAACACTAATTTTAGCAATGATTTAAATTTTTGTAATTCTTTAGACATTGGTGTTTGTTAAGACTGTGACAAATTTGACAAAATCCAGTGGTTTTAGCCTCTCCTTTTTTTGAGTTTTTAATCTTTTACTATCAACATGCACCGATATAGGCTTTATACACACAAATTAATGTATGATTAGTTACCACAGAAGAATAAAACAGAATTCCAATACAAAACACATTATTTAACATTTATCTATAATATTCTTGCAGGCTAGAATATACGCAATGATAGAGTTAATATTTTTCGTCTCAGCATTGTATGGATATCCAGCACACACAGGGAATTCAAAAAAGCACAGGATTTTTTATTTGGAAAACCTTGGAAAAGAAAAAAATCACGGGGCCACGCCCAATTGAAATGAATTCACCAGTGTTTCAATAGATTACAAGTGACCGATTTGTCCTTGAAATTGAGGACGATCAGATTACAATATTCAACCATTGGGTTGAAATCTCATGACGAACGGAGATCAGGCGGAAATCCAATGGCATTTGGTGGTCGGGCGGAAATACAACATTAGTAGGTGGCCGAGCTGATGTCTGGAAATCATTTGGTGGTTGAGCAAAAGTCTGGCGACAGTTGATGACAGGGCAGAAGTTCAGTGTCAGTCGGTGACCGAGTTGAAGTCCGGCGAAAGTCGGTGGCCGGATGAAAGTCCGGCGGTGGTCGAAGAGGAGTTTGGTGGCAAGAGAACTCTAATTTCTCGCTCTTCCTTATCTTCATTGTTTTAGTCATTTTTCATGTGAAATGAGGGGTTTATTTATAATTTTCTGAGAGTGGCATGACCAGTAAATAGGAGTGAGATCAATGGTAAGTTGGGAGTGGTTTGAATAGACAGCCGATGGAGATCCCCTTAATCGTTGACTATTTATTGGGCATTTGAATGTTTTAATGATATCAGAATTTGACGATCTTGGGCTCGTTGGATTCGTCACGTCGAGTCGCTCGATTCAAATATAAGCATATCACGTTTGGAAATCATTTGTTTATCCAATTTATGGTTTGAACTTTCCAAATGTGCGTCGGGTCTTCGATTTGGACCCTTTTGGGCTCGGATTGAGTCGAATTTGGTGTCATTGGATTTGTATTTTTGATAAGTCCAGTTAAACTATAAGTTTGCTGAAATCGGAGTTTGGATGATCCCATATTTAATTTCAGAACTTTTCGACTTGATTTTGCCTCGAGATTCGTGTCCGATCAAGATAAAATTTTGATGACAGATCAAATATAACTCTATTAAAGTTCTTTTATCACTTAATAATTTTATTATACCTATTAATAATTTTAATACATCTGTAAATTGTGATTAGTGTCACACATCTAATGCAAGACTCTTTCCCTGTACAGGCATTCCTTGCAATTTAAATTCATCAATTGATCCTTTTCCTTGAAAGTTTCTTAGATATTTATTAATTTTGTGTATTTTTGCAAAACTTCATTATTTTTTATTCAACAAAAGCTTGGAAGGTTTATTTTGCTTTGTGCTGTTTCTTCTTATGTATGGTCTCCAATTGGGCACTATTAATATAAATTATAAAATTTAATCATAATTAATTTTCTTGTTTGACTGGCTCAGTTGAGCTTTTCTCTATAAATAATAAAACAAAAAGTGATAGCTGGATAAAAATAGAAAAAAAAACTTTTTATCGCAATATAATTAAATTATTATTTAATTTGCACATTCTCTCCAAGTGCCTTGGAAAATACATTTAATTAATCCACAAATTAATATTTTAATTATATGGCAACAACTAGCTTTCAGGAAAATTTTATTTACTGTAATTATTTATTTATATAAATATATATTTTAAAATTCGATATGAGGGCCCGACTTGGTATAGTTCAGCCATTTGCAATTTTGAAGGGATCGGTATGCAAATGTTATTATTATTTTTCATTTTTTTGGAAGATATTTTGTTTTAGACTGGGTTGATTTCTTGTAGAGAAAAAATCAAAAGATATATTTTTCTTAGACTTAAAAAGGGCAAAAAAATCACCGGATTGACCTAGTTGAATAAATCCACTAAATAATAGCAAATATAAGAATTCTCCATTTTTCACAATTAAAGATTATATATTAAACAATTGAGAATAATTATCTAATTATTATTGAAAGGATTATAGAAATTGGGTGTCGACAAGCAGACAGTTAAAGCCTAACAATAACATTATACGTTAAGAGTCAAGTGATTTTAGTCAAACGATAGATGTTCTAGAGATGTGGAGGAAATTAATGATGCTGGTCATCGACAATGATTGTTAAAAAGTACAACAGAGTTTTGTAGCTCTCTTTACTCTTAAATCTTCTCTTCAGGTGGAGAAGGAAGCCCGCGTTTATATATTTTTTATGGTTCGAGCTATTAATGAATGATTCGAGATATTAATGGTTGATTCATTCAAAATTCATTGCAACAAGATTAGAGTTGATGGTAATGTGCTTGATATGTATGGAATCTGATTGTGTTGATCAATCTGGTTATTATGTTGTCTTGAACTTCAAAGCTTGTCGTGTTTTTGGGGGAATGCGAGAGGTTTATCCCCTGCTTGGGTTCGGGCGCTTTCACCTGATTTTTTTTCTTTCGTACAACATCCTGACGTTGTATACACATGTTCTACGACGTTACATACCCAAACACCCTTGCGTTGTGTTCTCGATCACCCAACGCTAAACGACATAGAGTAAAGGCCTACAGCGGCATAGCAGTGAATCAAGACAGTGGTTCAAGCGGCGCAGCACTTCAAACTGGCATAGTAGCTTTGCGAGACTGACTGGACGGTTTTCTTTCTCTCTTTTTTTCCGAAGGGTTGCGTCTCTTGGGGTTGTTTACTTGGTTTTCTCTTGTATTTTGTGGGTTAGATATTGGAGAATGATGCATGTGAGAAGAGAAGCGGGGAGAGAGTGAGAGAAAAGAGAAATCTATACTTATTTCTCCCAATTTGAATAGTTAATTTCTTGGTGTGGTGTGGCTCCGTGAGCTTTTCCCTATTTTGTGTTTTTCCACGTTAAATCATAGTGTCCTTTATACTTCTGTTGTTTTTATTTCCTTACTTGTTTCGTCATTATGATGTTTACTCCTCATTCTCAACAGTGCTAAATCGAATGATTGAATGAGGACTCTGAGATTAATTTTGATGCGATTTTAAGCGATTAGCACAAATCTTATTGTGATCAATCATCTCTAATGCCAAAAGATTCATCATCTAATGATTCCAATTCAAACTATGATGCACATAGACTACCCCAAAATATGATTAGTGACGACAAGGAAAAACCTTTTGGAGTTGGTCAACAACAATTTTAGAGGACCTTATCAAGAGTTTTTTTTTTTATAAGTATTTTAAACTTTCTCATAATTAATAACCAATTGGAACTATGATAGGAAATCACAACAGCCAGCTTTTAACAGCTTAAAATGTAGAAAAGGCACAGCCAACAAGGCTTATTATTGAATCCTTCTACTATTAAACTTGTCAAGCCATCCAAGTCTATGGCTTATGGACATTTGGTAAGAGCAGAGCTCTTATGACTCATGAGACTTCAAAATTGCGAGTACTCCATGCTTTTATCAGTAAATGATTAATTCGCGCTTTAGCTTTATGTTGCCACTTCTTAATTTTGGGTTGGGTTCGGGTCAATTCGAAAATCCGAAATTGACTTGGGTCAACCCGAAAAGGCGCTCATCATGTCGTCGTGTCATCCGTTCTCGTGCATCGTGCTCGCCCACTCACGCATCTCTTCCGCTCGCACTCGGGTCAGCGGGTTAGGTCGTGTCAATTGGGTTGGGTTCGGGTCTAGACTTCTAACCCTTTTATGTATTCACGTTGTGTTTGGGTCATGCTAGTTGTAGGTGGGTTAATTCCAAATTGAACCCGCCCGATCAACCCAAAAATCCATTTAAACACTCTAAAATGGACTCTCTCTCATGGAAAGAGTATACAATTTTGTTTTAAAATGTTTTTTTAAACTAATTTATTTTGTATTCTTCAAAGTAAATCATTTTATTTATCTTCTTTAATTAACTGTGTCAAATAATTTGAATAAAATTTCTTTGATTTATATGACGATATAATAACAAGTCAAATATATTTGGGTATTCATCAGAGTTGTTATAAATAATGAAAATATCTGCGCCTCAGTGGTTGACTGAGAAAATTATTTCTTCAAAATCACGAATTCAAATCACGTAATTTACCATTTATTGTTTCTAAACAAATTATATATAAGGAGGATTTGCGGGATAACTTCTAATATCTAAGCTCATTGATTTTGTGTAAATAAAAAAAAAACAAAATCTTTTAAAAATTGCTTATTTTATATCTAAATAGTTTTTTGGGTTCTTTTTTTAGTACTGTTATTTATTTTTTTAATGCAGCTGATTTTTTTCATTGCAACCACTGATGATTTCTCTCATACTTAATGCTCTACTTATATTTTTCTATTCTTAAAATTTCTACTCTTCATATTTTTTTATGACTTTTGAGTCGATTAAAGACAAACTTACATATACATCACATTAACAATATTCGAAACCTCGACCTCTTGGTTGATAGTTAAAGCTCTCAATCAAAAAATCAAGATGAGTTGCAAACAAGTCAAGCCAACTCGTGAGCCTACTCAAGCTCAACTCAATGACGAGCTCACGAGCCGAGTGTATCGAGATTCGAGCTTGAGTTCGACTGAGTGGCTGCTAGACTCGTTGACTGATTGAAGACACGAAAGCAGAACTGCGGGCACAAAAGCTCAGACGCAAAATCATAGATACGGAAGTAAGAATCAGAATAGAAAGCGAAAGAGAATGGATGGCAGCCTTACGTCTTGCGAGCTCACATCCATCACCATGAGCCGAGCTTGAGCAGGCCATTTGAGCTCGTGATTTGGCTGATGAGTCGAGCTCAAGTTAAACATGACTCTAACTTGACTGGACTCGTTTACACCTACTTCCTTCTCATACTTCACTTATTACCTTTCAAAATGAATCAATTTGCTGATTTATAAAATAACATTGAAATGTACCATGGAACTATATCAGTGAAAAAGAAGATTTATGAGAAGAGAGAGTGCAAAATTGTACCTCGGCAGGTTGTCAAATAAATAAAAGGAGAGTAAAAGCATGAAACCTATTTCTGATCATCTGACAACCTAAAAAGAATCTAAGTTGATCCAAACACTTGAGACAAAGGCCATCCGATAGCAATAAAATAACAATAAAAATAACGGTTAATTGAGAAACTAAACTGTATAGCCAGCAGGCTTTTTCTTCCTTTATTTATTTTTATTTATAATTAGAAATTAAAACTATTTAATTGTTGATCATTTGAACAATAATGACTTATAAGCATTAATGTTAATATATTTTTAAGAGTTTAATGCATTAATAGTGATGCTAATTTAACGGTTTAATTAAGTTTTGTTTGAGTTGAATGCAATATTTTATAAAAGTGATTATGATGTTGTTGTAGAAAAAGTATTTTTTAAGTGGTTCTAAATATCATAAATATATAGTTTTAATAAAAATTTGAAGAATTACTTATTAACAATTCTGATTGTAAAAATTCAGCCTCTCATCATAAAAATTTATAAAAAAAAGAACGAAAAAATAATGATCAAACAGAACTATAGTCAATATTAGAATACAAATTTGATGAGCGTTGATTATTTTTAATTTTCACTGATGCCTCGATCTTATTTAATGTTATTAAAATGATTGTAATGGAAAAATTACAAATAGGATATTCTAAAATTTTGGTGTCACTTATGATCATTGCTGTTAAGATTGAAATTTTTTTTCATTATGACGTCTTAAGCTTCAATTAAATAATAATTAATAATTATTTCCTTCAAAAACATATAGTACAAACTTGCATTGAAAAAAATATACGAATATAAATAACTTTAATTTCTTATAATTGTAATTAGCATCATCCTAAATTCCTAATCATTATAATTACAAGTTTAAATAAAAAGAATCTGTCTCTCTTTTTACCTGGCCTCCTACTTGTCTCTCTCTCTCTCTCTCTCTCTCTCTCTCTCTCTCTCTCTCTCTGTCTGTGGGTTCCTAATAAATTATAACAGTGAAAACCTATCATGTTGCCTATAAATCCCCCTCATCACACACTCCCTCTCATGCATCCTTTCTCTTCTTTCAAATCCCAATTAACTCAAATCGATCCTGGGAGAAGGAGCTCTCTCTCTCTATCTCTTTATCTCTCTCTCTATCTCTCTATCTCTCTCTGTTGTTTTTGCAGGGTTCAAAAGAGCAAGAAGATTATGGAGAAGCTCGTTATCTTTCTCAGAGTCTTAATTTTATGGTGATGACATATAGGAGGAAGAAGAAAGGATGAAGAGGTGAAGTGAACAGGCAATGCCTGGCTCCCTGTATGCCACACGTGTGGACCAATCCATGCACAGAGACTGGCCACTGCGGGTGGCGTGCGAGGAGCCAAGCATTCTCTTAATCTCTCTCTCTTTGTTTTTTATTTGAGCGGATTTAATCATAATTATTTGGGAAAAAATAATTAATGGACTCTAATACCACTATACAAATTTTATAAAAATTCTTAATTTATTTTGTGATTAGAATAATATTAATTTTTTATAATATTAATCTTAAAGTAAATTTAAATATTATTATGCTCATCGTAATATAATTTATACTAGGCATTTTTTATTTTTTTTGGAAAAAATATATAATGTACATTAGCTTTCTCTGAGATTTAATTATTTTCTTACTAAACAAAAAATGCTTTATGCCAGCTGAAAATTAGAAAAAAAAAACAGGAAATAGTGAGTTCTTGCACAACCTATCATCAGAGCCATATCATTAAATGATTAGAGGATATTAGACGTTATCAGGACTAATTGGGCAATGTAGCTTATATTTAATTTTGCTAAATTTTAGATTTGGTTTGAGAGAGCTTTCTTGCAACTTTATAAAACATTATTTTAGTATAAAAATTTTTTAATTAAAAAAATTTGTACTAAAAAGTTGTTTTAGAAATCAGGAAAAAAGCTATCACAAAAAAAGATTAAGACTTCGATTTAGATGATTTTTTTATTGTTTCTTAAAATAGTTTTATAAATCAAATTGTAAAATTAATTTTTTGAAGATACAATTATTTCCAAAACATATGACTCAAAAGATAAACTTTTGAAAATATAATTCTCTCTTTGCAATTTATATTTTGGATCCATGACCCCCAAATTTCACATTTGGTATTATTTTATAAATTTGAAAATCGCATAATGACATTAGTGACACACCTCCTTTGTAATTTGTAAATTCTAAATTGTGAAGGCCGGTCGAATTGAACCGTTCAACCCTGTTATCTGAATGGACTCTATACGACTGATTATTACAAGAATTTTTTTTTTATAAATATTATCATGAGAAAGATGTCTTTGGCGTTTAAATAAATCTTGTTCTGTCCTTCATTGTGCACATCACCGGTTCCAATGAATACAAATACCCTTCCCCTACGACTTTTTCAAGCCATGATTCGCCGGCCTGGTGCTTATTCTCTCTCTTTTTCCCCTTATTATTATTATTATTATTATTATACGTTTAAATATGTAAATATATTTAAATAATACGTTTAAATATAATGATCTATTATATAAATTGAGATTACAAATATATATATTCTCTATCTCAATTAGAGAAGATGATATTACTTAAGTGGGAGAGTGTGATAGAGATGCAGTGAAGGGTCAAAAATTTGTGATAAGTTGACTATGATTAAACTGCAATAGTTGAGTGATGATAATATAATAAATGGCACTTGGGTGAAGTATCGGATGTGCAACGGTGGTGGTCGGATAATAATGATTGGGCGCAGAAGATTGGACATTGATGAACGGACTAAGATGGATAGAAGATGATGGTCGTTAGGTAATGGAGGACTCTCAAAAGAATTGTCAAGATTAGAGTGAGCGGAGGGCGGTGGATCAGGAACGAGGAACGCCAGCGGGGATGTTTGGAGTCTTGTGTGCTTAGCTTGTCGGATCAAAGTTGCAGGAGAGTTCATGAGGATTATAGGTTTATAATGGTTTTTGGTTTCAGCTTTCCCGTTTGGAAGCGCGAGATCGACCATGCAGCGAAGCTGTTGCAGGCAATAAAGATGTTGAGGTGAGGTTCTTGTTTGGAGATTGCAAAGACAGTGATGCCGTCTCCGGTGTTGGAGACCTCCGGTGTTGGAGACGGAAAGACAGGACCTTTGCCGACGGTGAGCCATGGTATTTAGATGGTTTTAAATATTGTAATTCTCAAATCTGTTTTCCATTTATGGCGATGATGGATTTAGTACCGTTAGTGCTTGCTCAATACATGGAAAATTTATTACGTGCGGAGTCCGGGGAGATGCGTCCGGATTCTATGAGTGTACACAGTTAATATGCACACAGCTGAGCGATTACTACGCACACTCACAAAATCTAGACGGATCTCCCGTCTGGAGTGCACACGTAATTATCTCTCAATTGCATGACTACTCGATGTGGATGCTGATTTAAATGCTTAATGTATTTAAGAACAACAAGAAACCTTTATCCCACTATCTACGTGGGGTCGGCTACATGAATCCTTTTTCTTCATTGTGTTCGATTAAGAGTTAAATTCTCATTTAGGTCTAATGAAGAAAGATCATTTCTAATATTTTCTAACCAAGTTTTTTAGATCTACCTCTACCTTTTTTTAATAGAGGTTAAATCTAATACATCTACTCTTCCAACCGAGTCATCAGAAGGCCACCGTTTTATGTGATCAAACCATCTAAGGTGACTCTCTCTAATCTTATATGCCACTGGAGTTAATCCGAGTAAAATCTTTCATCCACCTGAGCATCGTCATCTTGCAACACTTTAACTTAATATTATGCTTCTCTTTTAATGTATTTAACATCATGAAAAAAAAAAAAATAATAGAAGGTTGGCTAGGAATATTAATTGCCTTTCGGTTGTTTGTCCTCTCATTAATAATGCTATTCATGCCAAAGTCTTTAAGTGGATCTCATATCATGACATTAAGCATCTTATTATTTGAGTTTGCTCCATCTGGGATGCTTCGGCCATTGCTGCTTATTCTTCTTTCGCATTCTGATCTTCTTCAGGATTTTTGGTGAGCTTCGTTAAGTTGGTTTTTGTGGCCACCTTTGCGAGTTGTCTTCTCTTTCAACCAACTATCTTGTCTTGGAAGGTCATCCATGGCAACCAAAAGGTCCAGCCCTTCTCTAGGATTTTTCTGAGTCTTTTGGACTTATGTTATTCTCTTTAAAGTGTTGTAGTTTTATTTTAGCTGTTCTTGCATCTATTTGTTGGATGGGCTTTGCCCTAAATATTACCCAAAAAAAAATCATTAAAATTAAATGTGGCAAAAAATTATTTCAAATGAAACCTTAATGATAAATGCTGATAAAATACTTTATTTAAAATGAATTTTATGTATTTAATTGTGTCGAATATGATTAAGATTTTATATAACATCTAATAATTATTTTTAACAATCCTAATTAGTGACATGCATATTAATTTTAGTATCTCGATATGTGAATTTTATTTTAGTTGTTCGATCATGTTATCTTTTTTAATGATAAGTCGTTTTGTGCCATAGAATTCTCAGATCTTATGTTTAATTTGGGACGGTTTTTTTACAGTTTATTAAAGTAGTTTTTTAGTATATAAATTTTAAGAAAGAAGTTCCTAACGAAACCTTCATTAGCTACTTAAAATGTTCAATAGATAAGCAATTGCATAACCGTGCATGAAATGTAAGAAATATGCTTTTTTTGGGAAATTTGAGGGCGGAGATTAGGAGAAAATTGACTTACAAATAAGTGAGCAAATACAACAAGAGCATTAAAAAATCACAAATTTTGAAGAAAAAATATGAAAAGAAACACAAATTGCTTCTTTAGGATGCAAGTCATTTTGTGTATGAAATATGTTTTTCCTAATGTTACCACTTATATTCTTGACTTAAGAGTAATAGTTCTTTGGCAGCTCATTTTGGTCTGTTGATTGGCATCTTTGACTATCTATAAACAGGTCTTAAATTTAAGTCTTGCACATGTGATGTGTATGAGTTTGCTTTAGACTTCATTTGGGACGACTTTCTTACTGCTTTTTAAAGCAGCTTTTTAGTACTAAAATTATGAAAATTTACTTTAATGAACAGTAAGAAAACCTTCCCAAATAAAATCTTAAAGGATCCAAATGTCAAAAAAAAAAAAAATCAAAGTCATTCATTTAAGGCAAAAGTATAAATATGATAGCCTGAATAACAGTCAGAACTTAGACAAGAATGCTCATAAGTCTTTTAGATGCCAATATTTAAATTTAGTAAAAGAGCAGATGAGATTATAGGTAGAGTACACCATTATATTATATAATTTTGGCTATATTACAATTTATCAGTGGAAGCTGCAGCAGGCCCAAGGCTACGAAAGCCAACCCAATAATGGAAGATTTCAGTAAAGGGAAATATGAGCACACCTTAAAAGAATAATCATAAGAACTTCTTTCCTTTTCCACGTTTTATTTGAGTGAGAAGGGGGTGTAGGAAAGAGAATGCATCTTTATTTAGAATGAATCATAAAATAATTATAAAAAAAATATTAAAAATTATGAAAGTGGACATTTAAATTTATATAATCGAGCTTAAATGAACCTAAATTCACGAGTCACGACTCCGTAAAGATTAAGATAGATAATTTCATTGATTTTATTATGAGATTTACTCCATCATGATTATAAGAAAATCTCCGCTTATAGTATCTCTCTCTAAACTGAAATAATCCATAATTAGTTACTTTATCACTTTCCTCAAACATACAAAAATTATCTCTTTTAACATCCTCTAATCTTGTTGTGTACATCATGATAAAAATTTTAGTATCTCAAAAACCAAATATATCAATCAATATCCTATTTGCCAAGCACAGCTAAATAGCTGAGAGAGCTTTCACATCCATTTTTGTCTTATTGTCCTCACTTACGACGTCAAACATCTTGCTGCGCCCCACGAATGTCTTTATAGTTTCTATTAGACGAGCACACCAAATATTTTGACTATCTAAAACTCTTTGATTCATCAAACATCTTAATATTGAATTTCATGGCTATCATATTTTTTTATAACCTTGTTTTGATTCTATTTGCTAAGAAAGAGCAATAAACCAAATATATCATTGAGCATGGCAATTATTTTGGCACCACTCTCTTTCTCCTCTTCCTCTCCTCTCTTTATTTCTTATTATTGTGGGATGCCACAACATAATAAAACATCTCTTTATTTAGTGCTTAGACATGATGAGTAACAAATATAAATCTAATGTGACTTGACTTTGGCAGCCATAATAAATTATTCTAGAGTTAAGTTAGCCAACATGAATCTTAAATTGCTTGCCACTAATTAAAAAAAATCAAATTTAATTATTATTTAAAGAGATTAATAAAATTAAATTCTTCACTTAATAGTTTTGAGGAGCAGCTGTCAATTATCTTTCTTTGATCCTTACTCTCTTACATAATGTTTGTTCTATTTGAGCCTAGGTTCAATCATATTAAGGGGTTGTTTGATTGGAAGAAAAAGTGAATGCAAAGTAAATGTATTATTTTGTTTTTTTTTTTTCACCTTTTTGTGTTTGGTTGGATGAAAAGCAAATCCAAGATAAAATAAAGTAAATACGGTGTATTTCATTTTAGTTCATTTTTTAGATAAAACATTCTTGCTCAATCTGAGCGAGAACGTTTTACACCACTCAAGTGCTTCCTTGACCACCCACGGCGGTCACCGTCTCCACTGCTACCTGTTGCCCACCACTTGCAGCCATTGTCCATCGGCGGCCCCAAAAAGTGGCTGCATCCAACAGCTGACTACCCGCCACTGCCGCCCCTCAGCCACCTCAGTCACAACCTTTAAACAATGTACATAGCATTCACTTCAAACCAAAAAAAAAGGTAAAACAATGCATTCTTTTTTCACTTATCCAAACAGCATTTCCAGGTAAAGGAAGTTTATTGCACTTTAATAAACAAAAAAGAGCTATTAAATTTAATATAGTTTTGACAACAAAACAAAATAGGAATAAAACCAAGTGTAGATAACTCAACAGAGCTCTTTGAAGCATTGCTTAATGAAGAAAGACAAGTGGGATGAGCTCATAGAAGAAAGTATCTGAATTAGCACTACATAATAGTATCCGAATATTCAAAACTACAATAACAACAAGAAGTTTTTATCCCACTATGTGGGGTCAGCTACATGAATTCTTTTTTCTCCATTGAGTCTAAATCTAAAAAAGAAATTTAATTTCTAATATTTTCTAACCATGTCTTTTTAGGTCTACCTCTACTTTTCTTAATCTAAATCAAATCTAATACATCTACTTTTCTGATTGGTTCATCGAAAAGCGGTCATTTTATGTGACTAAACCATCTAAGTCGACTCTGAAAACCTCCACAGGGGGCTCTGCCCCCTTGGACCCCAGACACATTGTGTATAGGTGTTACCTAATTTTTGTTTAAGAATAATTATCATTATATAAGATATTGATGATATTTTTAAAATGTATCATATATTCAAGTACAAATTTTGAATATTTTTGTTGACCTTTGCATTCTAAATAAAAATGAAAAGGCACGGAGAACGAAAACAGTAACAGTTGAAGTCCCATAGTAACCAAATGAAATGGCCAATATATAAGCAAAATAAGAGGTGTCCAGATGGATAAACATCACAGTTAAACCACCATTCAAAATAAAAAAAAGCTAGCGATTTGTCGATAAATTCAGATGCCTGAGTCCAAAATTCAGATGATCAGTATCTGGCTATTGTTTATGTAACCTGAAATCTGACGCTAGTCTTTAGATTTTCAGACTTTCAGGATTCATTGAGTTTTTGTTATGAATCCGGTTATTCTTTTCAGGCCAATATTTGATCTGCGTATATGTTCAAGCACTTGCATAATACTATAATGGAGATTTCAATCAGAAAAAAAAATCCCATTGGGAAGAGCATTCGTGATTAATCACATACAAGCACGGAGAAAAGGAAAAATTATTAGGTGCGGAGTGCGCACCATCCGCACAAACACTAAGTAACTAGCGGTACCCAGCAGTACTGAGTGCGGGTACCGCTAGGTACCCAATACTTGCGCGGATGGTTCTCTCCGTCCGCACTCCGCACCTAATAATCTCTCGGAGAAAAGAGAGTTACTTTCATCAGATCGATAACATATAGAGCCTTTGTATAAGACTCTTTATATAATTGCAAGATAAAAATATACCCTTACTACTGCTTTATGGTATTTCCTTGAGTGACCGACCTGCTGGAAAAATACACAGTAGAAGAATAGAGAATGAAATAAATAAAAAAAGGGATAAAATTAGTCTTCCTATAAGAGGAATCTGAAGATCTGAAGAGCTGAAGAGCTTCAGCTGCTGTTTAGCTCAAAATCAAGACTGTATTAAGGACGCAATGAATGTATAAAATTAGAAGTGTCCGTAAGGAATTTTTATTCTGTGCGGAGTCCGGACCGTCCGAAGACTAATAAAAATGCGCCACGAGCGGTACCAAGCACGGAACTGGATGGGAGAACCGTCTGGTGTCCGCACATAATAATAGTTCATCTGTAAGACATGATGGCCCTACAAATTTCTCCAACCATAAAGCCAAAGCAAGCCTCATAGATCTCAGAAACCTTTGAAACAAAAAAAAAAAAAAAATTTAGAGTTGGAATCCTTACCGCTAACCCCTCATACTTGCCACCACATACCCAAAGCCAACAAGTCCTTAATTTAAATAAAAATATATGTATCTGAGTATTCTCAACTAAATCTGATCATGATGAAAGTCAGTCATTAGATTTGCTAAATAAGTACAATTCATAACTACAAAATCAAAATTGATAATCCATTTTATCTCAAAATAAATTTGATGATTGCAAACCCGATTTAACTAAATTTGAATTAGACCAAATGATCTCCTTTCAACTAAAAGCTTTCTCAAAGCCAGCAAATGATGACCACCATAGCTCCAAATTTAATCTTATTATTTCTCTATATGTTCAGATATTATGGATCATATCTATCCCATGCACAACCTATATCTTTCTTAGATTGATACAATATTGCAATAGAAACCAAAAAAAAAATAGTGAAGTTGTTATTTGAGCCCTAATTTGCCCAATATTTCCATCTAGGTCAATAAATTGAAGCTTCATAAATGGCTATGCACGATCAATTATTGCAGTGAAACTCATAGAAGCATGTGTGGTGTCGCCTGAAGATTTGGGCGAAGCTTCTGGAGGTGAGTTAATAGCAGAGAAGACAATTGGGGCAAGATTCTGATTGTTCTGTCTCACTTTTAGATCCATAAAGTCAGTGATCATACCCGGCTCTGTGATTTCGAAGGAATCAACATCAATCTCACCTTCAAGGATCTTGACTACTGTAGACATGGAAGGCCGAAGCTTTGGGTTCTCTTGAGTGCAAAGGAGACCAACCTTCAGAAACCTGCAGGCCTCCTCAGCATCAAAATCACCATCTAAGGATGTGTCAATGATGCTTTCAAGCTTACCATTCTTATAGAGTGTCCACATCTGCAAAAAATAAATTCAAGATTAACAGATGTCAGACACCATAACGATATCATCTACATATGTACATACCAATTTTATGAGATGAGGTTTTTTCATTTCTCAGGGAAAGCATTCAGCAACTATTGCCAATGGTGTCAACAAATCAATCAGTTTGCGTTGAAACTTCCCTTTGTGCTGGCAGTAAGGTGACGATTAGTAGATGTTAGACTAGTCCACTGGACCGGTCTAGGCGGGACCGGCTTACGGGCGAAACATCGGAGCTATTCCGCCACCTGCGGATGCCGCGCGAGCCGCAAGCTTTGCGGGAGCCGAATAGGAAAGTTTTTTGGGGGAATTAAGAGGGAAATTTGAATGTAGGGTCTGTTTAGGGATTTCCTTTTGATTTGTATGCATTAAATAGTTTGTTTTCCTAGGGTTAGGCCATCTTGAATTTGGCTGAAATTTGAGATCGCTTAGATTTAGGTTTTCTTTGGGCTCTAGCGGCGTTTAGAGATTTGGGAGAGATCGATCCTCCTCTCGAATAGAGGATCAATTGTATCTTGTTATTTTCCGTTTCCCTTTTATCAAATAATACAAATTATATATTGTTTTTATGGTTTTGAGTGGTTTTTGGTAGAGAAAGCTCGCTGTTTTTCGAATTTTGATAGAAAATACTTTAGATCTACAAGTAGACCTGTCAATATTGGACCCGACCCGAAAACCCGATCCGAACCCGACCCGGAATTTTCGGGTTTGGGTTGACCCGAACCCGAAGCGGGTCGGGTTCGGGTCCGAAAAACCGACCCGTTTGCAAAAACGGGTCGGGTTCGGGTTGACCCGACGGGTTGCCGGGTCAACCCGAAAACCCGTTTATTTTAAAAAAAATTGAATTTTCATACCCCGCTCGCTGCCCCCGCCCGCGCTGCCCGCTGCCCCGCTGCTGCCCGCCCGCCTGCCTCGCTGGCCGCTCGTCGCTGCCCCGCGCGCTGCACTGCACCGCGTCGCTCGCTGCACCGCACCGCGTCCGCGCGTCGCTTGCTGCGCTGCCGCGTCGCTCGCCGCGCCGCGTCGCTGCACCGCACCGCTCGCCGCGCCGCGTCGCTGCACCGCACCGCGTCGCCCGCCCGCTGCACCGCTACACGCCAACCTGCACCCGTGCACCGCTCGACTTCGCGTGACCCTAAACCCTAAACGGGTCGGGTCGGGTTGACCCGAACCCGAAGCGGGTCGGGTTCAGGTTTCGAAAACCGACCCGTTTATAAAACCGGGTCGGGTTAACCCGAACACGAATAAAGCCGGGTCAGTTACGGGTCGGGTCGGGTTCGACCCGTAACCCGAAATTGACAGGTCTATCTACAAGTACTTCCTATCAGTAGACTAACTGCAGGAAGAGCCCAAGAGGATCTAATTCATGATAGGACATTTCATATTAAAGTGAACTTTCTGAACGTGCTCTACTACAATCATATAATAAGCATGATTGCTCTAAAGTTATTAGAAACCTTAATATCTCTTTTGTTCTTAAAACAAGTGCTGAAATGATTCTCCGATCAATTACCCTACCCTTGATCTTGAATTGACTAATAATAGACCACTCCAATTTTTATGCATTTTCTCCAAAGCTAATACAATCAACCTATGCTATGCTTGATGATTCTATTTACTCTGCTCATCTAGAAAAGTTTTCTCATAAAAACATCAATTTATTCAAACATCATTTCAATCTAATCTTTGATTTTTAATTACTAGCATCTTATCTCCACTCAAAATACATCTAAATTGATTGCTGTCTATCTCACTTATCTCACCTTAGTATGTAATATATTTCCTTTTCTCCGTCATTAGTACCTACTCAACCATATAAATCACCCAGAAAATTATTTTTTGACTTGGTTAATTATCTTAGCAAAATTTTCAACTTTCATAGAACTCTAAAGTCTCAATAGTATTTGTTAAAATTTAAGAAATCCCATGTATAAAAATCATAGAAATATAAGAAAATAAATATCCAGAAACGGGGTTAAGTTGAAATTTCAAAAGGATTCTGTTAGACTGGTCCATTGGACCGATTCAGTCGGTCCTGCGGGACTGGCTCGTGCGAAACAGGGGTGGAAATATTCCGCCTCTGCTGGAGGCCTATCCGACCGCAGGAGCTATCTTTGGAAGGTTTTTTGAGGAAGTTTATGAGGAAAAGTGAATGTATGGACTGTTTAGAGATTTCTTTTTGAATTGTATGCATTAAATAGTTTGTTTTCCTAGGGTTAGGGCATCTTGAATTTGGCTGAAATTGGAGATCTCTTATATTTATGTTTTCTTTTGGGCTCTAGCGGCGTCCAGAGATTTGGGAGAGATCGATCCTCCTCTCGAATTGAGGATCAACTATATCTTGCTATTTTCCGTTTCTATTTCATCAAAAAATACAAATTTTCTGCTGTCTTCTTGGTTTTGTGTGGATTCTTGTGGAGGATTTTCGCTGTTTTTCTAGAGATTGATAGGAATTATTTGGCATCTTCAAGTGTTTCCTACTAGATTCCCATGACATTACTTCATCCAAACTTCTACGAGAATAAATCCAATTAACAAATACATAGAGCATGATGTGCGTACCAGGTTGCTAAGAAATTTATCCAAACAGAAATATTCATAAAATTCATCATTTTATATAAATTAATTGTCGATGCCTTCTCACTTCCTCCAATTTCCAGAATACATTAAAAGAACAGAATTATAAGCTTGCAAGCATAATTGAAATAACGATTGCTAACTCGATAGAATATACATAAAAATAGATTGTGAGCTAGATATGACACGGAAGATATTAATTTAATAAAAAAATGAAAATAACGCCTGCTGGCAGAAAATATACAATTTTCTTACTCTTTCAAGCAGAATCTGATCTTCATATGGTAATCTTGTGTTTGTGTGATTTCGTCCACTAATTATCTCCATTAGAAGAACACCAAAGCTGTATATGTCGGCCTTCCTTGTCAATTGCCCACGTACAGCGTACTCTGGGGCTAAATAACCTCTACAAAATCAGAAAACTGAAGTTAGAAGAAGAATTTGTCCTTTCTTATAAATAAGCTTTATTCTGATTATAGCCATATACATAGGATACTGCAAGCTTATTGAAGACTTCTAACTAGGGTTGTAAAAGGAGCTGAGCAAGCACAAGCCACCAATCGCTCAAGTTTAGCTAGACACAATTAATTGAAATTAAGCTGTCTTTGAAGCCCAGGTTGGAGGAGCTCCAGAAAGCTTAGGTTGGCTGGCTTCTCAAAAAATTGAGAAAATGAAGTTGAACCTAGGCATCAAGGTGATGGAACCATAGAAAGAACAAGAGATAAAAAACGAGAGAGGGGAATCAAGATTTCTAATTTTCTTTAATAACTTTGAATTAAAAAATCTTTGGATTCCAGTATTTTACAAAATTATCTTACATAACTTTATTAAATGAGCCGGCTCATGGCTAATAAGCCATGTTAGTTCAAGACCAAATCATTTTCCGAATAAACTAGGTTTGTTAGAGATATTTTATCATCCTCAACGGATTGCATATTTTGTGATCGAACGCGGCATATAAAATGATATTTTATCCCGAATGTCAAAAAATATCATTCTCTTATGGACTCAATGATAAAATTTACAATTTGTATTTTAACAGAGATTTTTCAATACTCAATATTTAGTTGAATGAGGTTTATTTTATTATAGGGTATTAATGTCACATAGGGGCTTGCCCCTATTGCTAATTACATCTCAAGTATTTGGTACTTGATAATTTTTTTTATTAAACTAGTGATTTCCTTTCTTTTAAAAATCATCAAAATATTGGCTAAAGCCTTTCATTTTAAAATTTATGAAATTATTGTTTAAAGATTTTTAATATTTAGAAATTTCAAAGAAAGAGGGGAATCAACTTTGATTAGAATTCTTGTAATGAGAGCCAAAGCGAAAAAGAGTAAGAATACTTGATTCTGAGAGAAACTCAAAAGTACTCAAACTATCTTATGTTGGGCTTTATATTTTAGAATCCAATTTTTTTTTTTTAAATTGACAATTTTAATTTAGAGTGTTGGGGCTTACATTCCAATAACACAAGTTGAAGAAAAAATGCATGGAAGGTGAGGGCTAATGAAGTGATTCAAATCAACAACTGCCTCAGACACTAGAACTAATGTGAAGACTACTAAGAGGTAGAGCCTCGAAACCTAAGTCTAATGGAGTGCAAGGGACTTATAAATTACACCTCACATGAGGCATAGCCAGCCCGACCTCTGAATTTATTGCTCTGTCTAGAAAGAGCTACCAGCTAACTCACCTAGTCACTTTTAAAACCATGACATCCGATTTCAATGCATATGAAGAGTGGGAAGGTTGTTTTGTTTAGAGGATAGAGATTACAACTTAGCTTTGAGGCCAAGATGTCTGACCATGAATAGTATGCAGAATGTTGATTCATAAATGCAAATTTCTTTTGTTATCTGATCTTTAAGTGAATACTTTCGATATGAGACTCGTTGGACTATGCATGATCATTTTAAGTTTTTAAAAAATTAGCTCCTTAAAAGAAGTCATGCAATTTTTCTTATATTTGAAAATCATTGAGCTTAAAGTTGATTTTAGATTGCTTACATTTCAATGTGTAGAAAACTTATTTTTGTCTTAAGAGCCTTCCGCATCAAAAGTCCAGACAACTGTTACCTCAATTTTTATCGTGATTTCTCTTCGAGCATGCGTGATTGACTCGATTGAGCTTCGACGATCCCAACTTGGGTTGAATCGACGTCGATTTGAGTTTAATTTCATCAAATTAACACAATCAGATGAAATTGGACCCAATATGACTCGAGTCAAGTCAAACTATGTTCGATTCGAACCTAATTTCACTCCAATGTTTGAATGTTAACCCAATTGCGAGAAAATAAACAAAAATCGAGTTTTTCATAAACTCAAATTTGTTCCCAAATCATGAAGCTTGATCGAAGGGCCAAAATCAAATTGCAGTGGTCCGTATCTGATCCTCCGCAGCTGCAACCTGCAGGCTCCATTCGTGTGTTCAAGCGACTGCAATGACGAATGGAAGATGGCAGACTTTTGCTTTTGACTTAGGCATACATTTCTACCTAGACGCTTCCTCTTGTCTAAAAAACTCCCCTCCCAAAAATCCACTTTGTTCGCAAGGTGGAAAGATGACAACTCCTCCATTCCCTTGCACCACAAATAGTAATAACATGAAGGGTTCGGTCCTTGCATTTGTTTCTCGGTGTATACCTCTCCTCACATCTGAAATAGAGCCCCTTTCGTCCTCTTCTCCTGTAACTCCGTTTCTGTGAGTTTCTTGAAGTTGTCTCTGGGTCTTCCACCTACAGCCTTCTCCTTTGGAGTTTCTCGAAGAGTAACAGGTATCAGCTACTTGGGTGCTAAAAACGTTGTTGTCATCCTATACGAATCTCCTAAGTTGATGCCTCCAGTCACTTTCTGTATGTGCCTCTGATCTTCCACTAACTGAGCTATCTCCATAGCATCTCCCAAATCACGAGGCCTCATCACTCTAACTACAGCTCGAAGCTCTGGTTTGAGCCCTTTCATAAAATTCCCCTCCAGTACAATCTTCGGAAGCCAGTCCAGTCGGCTGGCCAGGTGCTCAAACTTCTCACAATATTCCACCACCGTCCCCTCATGCGTCAAGGCAAAGAATTGATCATAGAAGTCCCCTCCCCTGCTGATTCGGAAACGTTCCAACAAGCAATCTTTAAACTCCCTCTAGGTCCATTTGGGTCGTCTTGTTTCCCTCCACTGGTACCATGCTAAATATTTCCGTTCCAAGCACATCCTAGCTGTCGTCAGACTCTCCTCCTCCATCAGCATATTGACAGTAAAGTACCTTTTATACCTTCTAGATCCGCCAGGCTCCTCTTTAGGAACAGACTCTAAGGGAAGTATTCTCTCTTTTTTCTTTCGAGTCTCCACCTCCAAATCTTCCCTTTACCTTATTGGATAAGAGTTTTCCCCGCTTCCTGGGTTGTTTGAGGCTTCTCTCGCCTCTAACTTTTGGATTGGCCCTCGAGCAACTTCTTAAACATCTCCCCCATGTTGGAAAAATTCCCATCCATCTTCTCGTGAATGGCTGAAATTTAACTTTTGACATCTGAAAGTTGAGTGTGGAGGTCTGAAATTTCATTTTTCAATTGTCCGATCTCCCCTTCCAACACTTCTACCTTTCTTCCTGCCATAGGAATCTGAATTTAAGCTCCAATAGCAAAGAGAAACAAGTTTGGCATGCATTCTGGACTCTAATCAGCAAAAACAACAAGATCGGATACGGAACACAACAAAATTCAGTGATGAAGACTTCTATTTCAACCCAGGAAATTGCTCTGACACCAATTTGATATAAAACACTTGTATACTCCTAGAAAACCCTTGCTGAAATTTGAGAAAATCTGCCACTTGCAAACAATTTTTGAAACAAATTTTATTTGATGAAAGATGAACAAAAGTAAGTAAGATAAAATGGATCTTCAATTCAAGAGGAAGATCCGGCTCTCCCAATTCCTAGCCGGCGGCTAGAGCCCAAGTACCTAAGAGAGATCTCAAATTTCAATCAAATTTAAGATGCCCTAATCATAGGAAAACAAACTATTTAATACATACAATCCAAAAGGAAATCTCTAAACATCCCCTACGTTCAAATTTCCCTCCTAAACTCCTCCTAAATCCTTTCTAATCAAAGCTTTTGGACTTTGCGGTTTGAGTGGCACGAGCGGGAGGCGAAACTTCTCCACCTCTGTTACACGCGAGTCGGTCCTGTATAGACCGGTTGGACCGGTCTAGCAGACATCAAGCTTTGTTGTGAAACCAAAGTGGCGACCCGCCAAACAGAAATGAAAATGAGAATGTTCAATGAATGAGATATTTGCGAGCGATTGATTTGGTGTTGTGGATAGAAAATAAGAAATTTAATTTTCATTAATTTAATTTTCATATTTAAATAAATAAAAATTTTAAATACAAGAAATAATATTTTAAAAAATATCATGAAATATATAAGATGCGTGTCGGTTACACGCCTTCTATTGGAGCATCTCAAAATTAGGATATATATAAATTAGTCCACTACTTCCAAGCACAGACCTCCGAGTACGATACAATCCCAACAGTCTCCAACTTAATCCATTGAATTGGAGTATGTAAGACCACAAAGTCAGTATGGGTCTATAGTTGAACAAGCATATCAAAAATCGAGGATGCCGAGAATACTGTATCAATTAAATGTGAAGGATGAAAGGACCGAGGACAAGCTAAAGCGTTTCACTCACATTGTTCCAGCTACCTTGGTGCTAATATGGGACATATCAGCAGGAAGAAGCTTTGCTATACCAAAATCTGAAATTTTAGGAGTCAAATCTTTATCCAGAAGAACATTGCTTGCTTTGATATCACGATGCACAATGTGAGGCCGGACCTCCTCATGAAGGAATTTAAGTCCTCGAGCAATACCAATGCAAATTTTTCTTCGTGTTATCCAGCTGAATTGAATATTGCTATAGTCCGTACCTAGAATTAAGATAAATTTAAATATTCTCAAAAGCTAACGCATATGGTTATGACAGTCACTGTAGAGAATATTACAACATTAAAATCAAAGTGGAAGAAACAAGTTACCAAGAAGTGTTTTTGCAAGGCTATTATTCTGGAGGTAATTATAAACCAATATTCTCTGGTTTCCATCCACACAGCAACCAATTAGACTAACAAGATTCTCGTGAACTACATTGGAAATCACAGTAAGCTCATTCAAAAACTCCCGCACTCCTTGTCTTGATTCAGAGGAGAGAACTTTAATAGCAACAATTTCACCATTTTTTAGCCTGCCCTGAGAAATTCAACAAAAGAACTACTAAAGAAGGTTCAGCTTAAGTTAAAGTAGAATTAAAATATACAACAATTACCTTATACACACAACCAAAACCTCCCTCTCCAAGCTTATTAGCGGGGCTGAAATTATCAGTGGCCTTCCGTAATACTTTGTAAGAGTATATTTTCACATTTTGTAGTACTTCTATAATGAAGATCAATATCAGCAGTTACTTTTCAATACAAATATAAATTAACAATTTCCAAGGGATAAGAGAAAGTTTGTGTCTGAAGAACAAGATTCAACTTTGAAATGAAATACTGAAAAGTACCAGCCAAAAGATATTCCAACCTTCATCAGATTTATCTTTCTGCCTCGATGACCTCTTCTTTAAAATGAAAGAGCAACAACTCATTAGTTCTTAACTAAATCACGCTGCAAACTTGTTGATGAAGAACAACTGACTGTCTTATATGAACAGTAGCAACCTGCCAAATAAAATGCATTAAATATGAGAGAAATATGCCCAAATAGTGCATAGACCAGAATTACTAATTCTAACTTGTGTTATAGAACATAAATGAACTAAAATGACAACTCTGACAATTTTTTCTAAAAAAATTTTAGCTAAATAATGTTTTTCAGTTTATCTGCATGCATAAAATAATAATTCCGCTTATTTTATTTCTTATTCCTTGATAATTAATACTTAAGAACGTTGCAAAGTTCAAATTTCATCAATAAGTTATAGAACTTTTAGGGGCCGTATGGTATCACTTTGGTTTTTTGGTTTTTTAATTAAATTTTAATTTGAAATAAAACTTGTTTCATATATTAAAAATATATATTCACTTATGTTTATGTTTTTATGGAGTCATCAGAGTTAGCGGTTGTCATGGTCGACAATGGTTGCCGATGGTGGGCGATGGTCAGTGGTGGAGCCAGAAATTTTATTCGGGGGGGGGACTAAATTAAAATAGTTATGTTTGTTGTGTCATCTTGAATATTAGAATACATTAAAATAGTTGTCCATGAGCCTTTGGTGGTTCTCGTTTGGATTGCCTTGCCCGATTCGACCACATTTTACTAACCAGAAGCTGACTAACCGGATGCTGACAGTGGCGGAGCCAGAAAGAACCAAATTTTATTCATTAATTTTTAATTCTTAATTTTTAATCAAAGAGGTTGAACTGCTTGCCATTCAAAAAGGCCAATTATGTTTGTTGTGTCATCTTGAACGGCTTGCCATTCAAAAAGGTTGAACTGTGACATAAATTTTCTTTCTTCTTTGTTGGATCAAAACTTCTACTAATTTGATTTCTTCTCCTTCCCCGTCGTCAGAAATGAAGGGTCATTTCTTCTTCTTCTCGCTTTGTACCAAAATTTTGACTACCTTAATAGAAAATTTTGTCCTCCAATTTCTTTTTCACACAAATTCCTCTAAATCTCTGCTCCTAACTTTCCCTTTTATCATTCGACTTTATTGGATAGAGCAAAAGTTGATATTTCACACAAGGAGTCATATTTATACCCTTTTGATCGCGTTGGTCTAATCGTTAACGCATTTTTGTGCTCTCATGCTCCCCCGCGCTCTGCTACTTCATTCGTTTAGTAAGGGGACCGGTCCAATACAGCTGGTTCTTATAACAATGGACATCATCTATATTGGAGATGGCTAACGTCTATCTTGTTGGCAAAGACTAATGCCAACATTAGTGGCTACAACGAATGTCATCATTGGCGACAATGATGAACATCAGTTTAATTGGTGATGAAGGGACTTTGCATTGTCGGCATCAACGTCATTAGCAACAGTATGAGTCTGTGGTGGACACTATGGCAATGGTGACGTCCTGTATTGACAATAATGACAATGGAGAGAGTTGGATGTCATGGCTGATCTACATCAAACAATGAAGTTGGTTGATGGAAAGAGTTGGTGGTGGGAAACATCAAGCATTGTTATTCGTTAATGTTGAGAATTAGTGTTCATAGGTTTCTATGTTGTTCAACAAAGGGCGTTAAGTGTTGATGGTCAGAGCTCGTGAATTCTCCAAGTACATGAATTCTTTCTATCAAGTCTTCCCTACAATCACATCCCCCCTTGTGTAAAAGTATATGATATTTATAGATTTCTTTAGAGGCATTTGGATTGTTTCAACTCCAAAGCATTCCATTTGACAGTAGAAGTCGATCCCCCTTAATTGTATGACATTTTCTAAACATCTTGGTGCCTTGGTAATATAACAACAACATCAAGCATTTATCCCACTAAATGGGGTCGGCTACATGAATCATTTCTCTCCATCAAGTTCTATTAAGAGTCAAATTGTCATTTAAATCTAAAAAAGAAATGTCATTTCTAATATTTTCTAAACAAGTCTTTTTAGGTCTACCTCTACATTTCTTAATATAAATAAAATATAATACATCTACTTTCCTAACCAGGTCATCGGAAGGCCGATGTTTTATGTGACCAAATCATCTAAGACTACACTCTCTAATTGTATCTTCCACTGGAGCTACTCCAACCTTTTCACATATATGCTCATTTTTGTATCATGTTTGTAAGAGTAAAGCTACTCATCCACTTAAGAATCCTCATCTATGCAACACTTAACTTAATATTATGCTTCCCTTTTAATGGCTAACATTCTGCACCATAAAGCATTGTTTCCCTTAAGTTTGAAGGGGACTTTTTCTATCACACAACAAGCCCAATGCATTCCTCCACTTCAACCATCTAACTTGAATTTTGCTAATAATACCCCCATATATTTCACCATCACTCTGAATAATAGTCCCAAAATATCTAAAATATGTACTCTTATTAATGACATGATCGCCCAATGTTGCAAACCCTTCAATATATCTATTACAACTATGATTACACTTCATATATTCAATTTTAGATCTACTCAAATGAAAACCTTTAGGCTCTAAGGTTGACTTCCATAATTCAA
Source organism: Dendrobium nobile (assembly GCA_022539455.1). NCBI lineage: Eukaryota > Viridiplantae > Streptophyta > Magnoliopsida > Asparagales > Orchidaceae > Dendrobium > Dendrobium nobile. The sequence continues at coordinate 4,827,274 of CM039729.1, read as the reverse complement.
GTTTACCTTCAACTCGCTCTCTAGTCTTATCAACAAGAAGAATATCATAGCGAAAATCATACACCAGGGTACAACCTCTTGCAAATGTCTACTGAGAACATCCATGACTATAGCAAAAAGATATGGGCTTAAGGATGATCCTTGATGTAATCCAACTGAAATAGGAAAATACTTGGTCAAACCACCTTGTGTTTGAACACAAGTAACAACACCTGCATATATATCCCTAATGACTTGAATATAAGCATTATTAACTCTTTTCTTTTCTAAAACTTTCCATGGCACTTCTCTTGAAACTTTATCATATTTCTTTAAATCAATAAATATCATATGAACCTCCTTATTCTCTTTATGCTTCTCCATCAAACCTCTCAATAAATGAATAGCTTCCATAGTAGACCTATGCTCATGAATCAAAATTGATTTTGAGAAACATTAGTATCACGTCGTAACCTATGCTCCATAACTCTCTCCCAAAGTTTTAAAGTATGACTCATTAACTTAATTCCTCTATAATTCACACAATCTTGTGCATCACCTTTATTCTTAAAAATACGAACCAACACACTCATTCTCCACTCATCTGACATCTTTTTAATCTTCATTAAAAAGTTTCGTAAGTCTAGAAATTCCTTCATCTCCTAAGCATTTTCACACCTCTATTGGAATATCATCAAGTCCAATAGTTTTTCCACCATTCATTTTCATTAAAGCCTCTCTCACTTCGATTTTACTAATACGTCGATAAAAATAAAAATCTTTATTTTCATTTAGGATGTTAAGGTCACTAAAGTCAAACATATTCTCACAATCTTCATTGAAAAGTTTAGCAAAATATTTCATTCAACTTTGTTGAATATCTTCTTCAAATAAAAGTATTTTTTTATTTTCATCCTTAATATACTTCACTTGCACTAAATCCTTACTATTCTTATCTCATTATTTGGCTAACTTATACATATATCTTTCACTTTTCTTAGATTTATTATATAAATTATTAAAAGCTAAAATATTTGTATCGTATATTACTTTCTTAGATTCCTTACAGACATCTTTATATATTTCCCAATTATCAAAATTTTACATATAAAATACATTTTATAACAAATCTTCTTAATTTTTATCTTATTTTGCACATTTTAATTCCACAACCAACTATTTTTACTATTTGGAAATTTTTTCTTTGATACTCCAAACACATCTTTTGTAACTTTTGCAACATTCTAAATATCACTAATTACTTTTTCACACATAGCATTAGCTTCATCATACAGACAATTTCTTAAGATCTAAAATCTTACTCAAAAAATATTTTTGTTAATATTTTTTAAAAGTCCCCATCTAATTTTAGAACAATGTTTTATTTTATTTTTTATATTATACCCCTTTATCTTAACGTTCAAAACTGATAAGCGATATTAGATATATAAACATTCACTCGGAATAACTTTAAAATCATTACAATCTAAACGGTCTCTTTTTCTTATAAGAAAGTAATTGAGTTTTAGATGTTCATTTTTTTTCTTAAATAAGATATTAGCAATTGTCAAGTCATAAGCTATAGAAAAATCTAGTATGATTTTATCCTCTTCATTAAGCACTCCAAACTCATAAGCCACCATGAATGCTTTTAAAATCATCTAACTTTCTATCAACATGTCCATTTAAATCTCCTCAAATAAAAAAAAATTAAAAAGATATCTTTTGTAGTAATTCTTTTAAGTCATTCCAAAATTTTAATTTTGAATTCATATCCAAATCTACTTGAGGAGCATAAACACTTATAATATTAATAATCATAGCATCAATAACAATCTTAACGGCTAAAATTATATCTCCAATTATATTAATTTTTGCTACATTATCCTTTAAACTCTTATCTATAATTACATATACATCATTTTTAGTACAAATCTTATCAGAATATCATAGTTTAAATTTTAAACTATTAATCTACATAGTATTCTCTCCAACCAGTTTAGTTTCTTAAATGCATAGAATATTTATCTTCCTATTAATTATAATATTTATTAATTTCATTAATTTGTCTGTAAGGAACCCTATATTTCAAGATCTTATCCTAATTTTAATTTCATGGATTAGTTTCTTTGCCCACATTCGTCCATGATATAAAAATTTTTGCCTATTTAACACTGCACCCGGGCACCGGTGCCTTAATAATAATGGAACTAAATGATCTTGTGCTAGTTGAATTCATATTTTTCACCCAAACTGTGAAGGATGTTTATTCAAATAGCTTTGAGAAAATTTCAATTATACTTCTGAGTGTTTGATTTTATTTCATTTGAACTTAGATCAAGTTGCTCTTTGTATAATTAGGTCGGCCTTACCAAACCGGCTGTTTTCATTATAAATTTGTTAAAATTATAATTTGGATGATCCTAAAGTCGATTCAGAAAAATTTTTATTCAAAATTTTGGATGATTTAAGATCTAAATATTACGTCAAGATCTATGCTTGAATAGATAAATTTTGCTGAATAGATAAATTTTGAGTATTAAGCAATATAGAAGTTGAAAAAAAGTTAGATTTGGTATAAATGAGTGTGTTAAAATAGACATTTGATAAAACTAAAAGGGATGTGACACCGATTTGAAATAAAATTATTAAAAGCAAAGCTAGATGATTAAAAAATGCACAACATAAAGCAAAGGATAGCCAAAAAAGATAAGCAAGAAATTATTAAAACAAAATTTCCATGAACAATGGCCAACAAAAGCAATATTTAGACTAGCAGAGGAGTGTGAAGGTTTCAACCAATCCAAACTAGTCAAGCTAAGTTTAAAAAAGATGATGGTGATTGCATGATTTAGGTTTTAAAGCAATAATACTACCTTGACGCTTATGAAACTAATTAGAACTTAGTGATCTAGAAGTAGCTTTCTTAAGGTAGTTCTGTCCATATTTGATACACAAATAAGGCTTGTTAATTTCATAATAAGTTTTTTAAAGTGATTAGAGCTGAGTTATGGAGGCAAATTTCTTTGAAGTGAGTGTCCATTCTCTCTATCTGTTTTTTAGAAGTCACTTCTTTAGAACTCAATTCTTGTGTTCGTATGGGGTGCATTAGGCTTTATTCTAATTTATCCTTACATTAATTTATACTATTTGAGTATTATGAACCATCATCCCATCAATTTTCTATTATTACATTGTTATTAGATCTAAAAAATTAAAACTAAAAGTGACTTCCTAGCCTTCAAAACTGAAACCCACTCATCACGTTTATGAAAATGTGTTCCAAAAATAAGAATTCACTTTCATTCACTTCCTATCAAATAAATATTTGAACTCACTTCCACGTGATTGAGTTTCAATCACTCCCACCCGCTTAAACCAAAACAAAGTAGCCCTTAGTGTAGCATTCGGGGCAATTCTAAGGTCCGTTTTTTGAGTTCCCAAATTTGCATTTCAGATTTGTGTTGTAAATCACATCATTGGCTGATAAGCATATATAATTTTGCTTATAAATTATGCCCTTTTCAAAGTGAACTTATCACCACTACATTTACAATCACCTGCTAATAACATTTTTCTAAAAAATCAACAGAAAAATTATAAAGAATTTCATGCAACTAGATTTGCCTTCAAGATTGCATAGAATTTCATGTAAACCAAGTCATTCATGTTAATGTTAAAATGTAAAATATACATTAGCTTCCAAGTCGGATCGCCACAAAATTGTAAATGCCCAATAATGAACTTAGAATCAACCTTGAAAGGTTTGATTTAGGAAGACGTGATATGTTAGGGTCCATTTGGTTGGCTTTTAAATGACTCTTAATACCACTTAGGAACCAAAAAGAGAAATAGTTTTTTTTTTTAATCTTAAGTGTGGAAAATTAGTGCTGCTTATCAAGTTCCATTTGCTTAAGCATGACTAAGCCAAATTGACCTTCAACCTACCTTATCATAGCTTATCTTTTAATGGTTATCCTGTTGCATTTGATGATTCAAAAAACATGAGTTTAAGCCTGAAACCAATCAAATTGTTTTCTTAACTTATTTCAGTTTAAAGAAGCTTATCTTTTTAGCAAACAAACATCTTAAACATGCTTAAAGGCTTAGCTTAGCTTAATTGAAGCCTCAACCAAGTAGGTTTTTAATCCCTAAACAATAAATTCCATTTACTCCATGTCCCTGGTGACTGTCTTGCCACTTCAAAGCCCATTCTTCCAATAAAGGGCGAAGTTAAAGTCTACCAATAATATCTTTACCCAAAAAGAACTCTGCGAAACCTAGACTTCTTAAAAAATCAACAGCAAACCTAACCTAGCAATAAATTCCCTACATGATTGCTAGAACAAAGATATCCTAAGAATTTCACAGCATAACTATATTCGAAAAAACAGAAAGGAGTAAGGACTGAATCTATATTAAGCAATTTCCATAATTTCCTATTACTAAGATAAGTCGCCCGCCAACAAGCTCAAGATTAGGGTTTTTTTCTATAGAATTTGAAAAGGAAATAGAAAGCTCATGATCAGTTGCATTCAATCACAAATTAATTTTGGAACATGACACTTTTACTGCAATCAAAGAAGATAATCCATAAGAAAAAATGGCAATTAACTAACATCACCTGAAAATTTATAGAACATCAAACACAAAAATAGAACAACTTTTCATTTGGGGAAAATATGCCCAATCAAGAACTTACTCTCACCGGCTAAAGAAACGAAGTTATCCCAACACGTCTCCGAAGTTAGAAAACTCAGCCTCGAACTGTATATAGAGAGTGAAAAGTTTGACGACGTCTGCCTTTGAAATTTACTTGAAATTTCAAGCGGAGGGCAGAGAAACGAAGAAGCCGTGGCCCAGTGGGTTTCGTCTTCAGTCTCCCGACCCGTCTGAATCCATCGGAACGCGGAAGCCATTACCTACGAAGACATTTAAAACAAATTTAAAAAGAACGAAAGAAATTCATCTCAAATAAGTTATTTTCAAACTTGCGGGTCTAACCCGACGTGATCAACCCCTGATTGTATCTATGGCCGTAGGCTTGACCATTTATATAATCACAGTTGATATGAATTTTGATCAATAATATTAAGAAAAGAAAATAAAACTCATACTCCATGACCTCACCTTCCCCACTAATGGCGTCCGATCGTCGCCTATCAGCAGCTGTCACGAACTATCACATGTTGATGTTGTTGCTACTGCGTGCAACTAGGGCTGTAAATGAGTGGCGAGCCGGCACGAGTTTGACATGTTTATGGACTCAGTGAGCTTACTAAATGAGCTCGAGTTCGAGTTTGATGAGGCTTGGCTCGTGAGCTCGTGAGCCTGCTCGAATAATTATTACTATTTTTTTAAAAAAACTCATTTTATTTATTAAATTTAAATATTTAAATAATAATAATAATAAATGTTTAAAATATTTAATAATATAAAAATAAATTACTATTTAATGTTTAAATTAATAATAAATGTTTAAATATTTAATTAAAATTTAAATATTTAAATATAATTAAATATTTCAAATATTCCGCGCGGCTAGCGAGCCAGCTCAAGCTCGTTTATAGTGTGACGATCGAGCTTGATATTTGATAGTTGAGCTCGACTCGAACACCCCCTGACTCGAGTTCTACTCGGCTCATTTGCATCCCTACCTTCAACTATCACAAAAAATCAATAACGACACTTCTGCTTTCCTTTGCAGTCTCTTGCCACTTCCACCCGTCGTCCCGGTCGTGCAAACCTACCACTCATCCATATATACATTTCAATTCATTCGAAACATATCATAATAAATAAATAATATATATTTTAATATTTTTAAAATATTTTTTTAGTAAAAAAAATTTAATAAATTATTTTAAAAAACAATAAAAAAATTTTGCCAAACGAAACCTACCTAAGTACTCAAAAGAGTGGTCTGCAACAATAAATAACTAGGAAGGGTTGGTAAAAAAAAAACTAGGAAGGGTTGGTGATCCTCTTGCCAGCACAAATTAACCTGTCAGCGTGACTGTGATGAGATATGGCTGAGAAAGAGAAAGCGACAAAAATAAAAAGTTTATTAACTAAATTGACATTTTTTTATTTTTAATTATTTTAGATTAACTTAGTTGTCAATAAATTAACAACTTTTCAATTATTAGTAGAGAAAAATTAGGATTGTTTATCATTTTTTATTATGAGTTATGACTACTGACTTGAGAACAAATCCTCTCACTACTAATAAAATAGGCTTTCGCAACACTTTTTTTACCCTACAGCAGCGGTTATAACACCTACTATTTAATTTGCAGTGGTTTTCAAACTGGCTGTCGTAACATACCATCTGTATTTCGCTGTGTAGCATGCCAAATCATCTCTTCTGCCATTTTTTTGGTTTTAAATAATCTATGAAGTCTTGAAATCAAGGGAAAATATCGAAGAATTTTAGCATGTTTCATTTGAACTTTTTTATCCTGTGTAATATTGCTCTTTTGATTAGGAGCCCATCTTGATGCTCTACAAACTTCACATACATTCTCATTAGACTGATCTCCCCAAAATAATGTGCAATCATTAGGGCATGCGTGAATTTTGGTATAACCAAGATCAAAGCCTTCATTAATTTTTTAACTTCATATGTGCTTCTGGGCAATGATGTTCCTTTAGGAAATACTTCAATAAGCAACTCTAATAACATATCGAAAGATCTTGCAATCCAAGAGTTTAGGCATTTCAAGCGAAATAAATGTAAAATAAATGACAACTTTGAAAATGTCTTACATCCGGGATGTAATTCTTCCCCCATATCTTCTAATAACTTTGACTGTCTTTCACCTAGCTTAATTGAATCTTGAGTAAAGCTTTCATGCTGATCAACTAAGTTAATCGATTCATTGATTGGAGCAAATGTATCCCTCAACAACCCTTCAATATCATTTATATATGGTTGCTCACTTTGATTAGTTTGTGATTCAAAATCAGACATACTAGCAACACCTTCATTTTCTGTACCTGTAATAACTTGATGATCCTCCCTATGTCGATTCCAAACAACATACCCCATAAAGAATCCATTGGTGATAATATGATCCTTGACATTTTATACTGAATAAAAATATTTGTTGATGCACGATTTGCATAGGCATAATATCTTTCCTAATATATTCTTACTATGACTAGCAAAATCTAAAAAATCTTCAACTCCTTTGTTGTATTCACGACTCCATCTTGACTTGGTTATCCAACTCTTATTCATTTTAAATTCAACTACAATTTTTAACGATTGACAATAATTAAGAAACTTTTTCAGTTCATATTTTTAGAAGTCTCAGCTAGAAATATTAAAAATTAAAAAAGAAATAAGAATGAAGTAAAAGTAAAAACCGACACAATGACAATAGGATGTTTTTCATCTACCTAGTTGAATCCAATAACCATCAAAAGAGTGCCACTCAATGTCATCAATCTAACAAGCAAATCATTTAACTATATATTAGGAAAAAAATCACAACATAGCAAACACAAGCCCATAAATTGTTCAACAACTACACATGAACTTCTATTCTTTTGCTAAATCATGTAAAATAGCACATAAAAACATAATCTCAAACTAAAGAAAAATAAAGTCGTGCACTACAAACAAAAGAGAAATAAATTATCAACTTATTAAATAAAATTGGAATTGAACAACAACAAACAATTCAAAGTACGCAAAAAAAAAAAACTACATGAAGTAAAAGCAAAAACTAACACAATGACGAATATCAAGAAGATAGCGAGTAGGCTTTTTTGTTGGAATGAACCAGTGACGGAGCCAAAAACTTTTTAGAGCGGGGGCATATATATATTATTTCAAAAAATTTCTCAAATTTTTTCATTCAACCGACATAGATAGTTTAGAAATTTATTTTGAATTTATTATCTAAAAAATAAAATATTAATTACAAGATAATATAAACTCATTTTCATTTTAACTCATTAAACAAGATGAATGTGGCAAACTATTTTGAATTTATTATTAAGATGGGGCATTTAACCGAACAGGTAGAGTGCATTGATCTCGAGAAGTTGTTAAATAATAAAACATATAAATGGTTAAACTACTGAAAATAAAATCTTGGTTAGGTTAGGCAATGAAATGGAGAACAAAAGATCGATGCACTAATAAGCGAGTATTTGAATTAGAAAGACCGATTAGTAAGAAAAATTAGTTTTCCAAAAGTATCATATCTAAGATTGTGTGAAGATTTGTGAAATAACACCATATCTAGCATGTAGTAAAAATTATAATATAATGATTTCTTAATAGAAACTTTGCATAGGAAATTCAGGATCAAGAAAAATTACAAGCCTATTGAAATATTGCCTGAAAGTCTAAACTATATGATATATGAAAGTCTAGGTATTCCATGTTTGTAATGGTGGAATTCTTATCAAATAGAAGAAATATTTGAATAGACAAAAGTTCCGAAACAAAAAAAAAAGCTAAAATCCCAATTCATATAGCAATTAAAAAATGGTCATTCATCCATATGGAGAACTTAGCTTATAAGGTCCACTAATTAAGCAACTAAAAAATCTCAATTCACAGTGCAATTAAAAATCAAAAATAATAAAAACAGGTTGAATCAATAGAGAATCACACTTGGGAAGAACCTAAAGAGAAACTACAAAGTTTTTGTTAGAATGCAAGCATCGGAGTCGGCGTCAATGGCGCGGGCGAAGTTCTCTAGGGTTGGTGATTTGCAAAAGAAATTTTCATTGTTGTTTCTTTCCTTCCATTTAATTTCTAATTTAGGGCTAATATAAAGAAATAAGAAGAAGAATGAGAATAAGAGGGAAACTAACATGAAGAAGAAGAGGAAGGAGGGAAAGAGATTTACAGTGAGGAACGGCCGGCCGGAGGAGAAGAGTCGCGCCCGTCGCTTGAGGAGAAGAACTGCACCTGCGCCCCACGTCGCCTGAGGAGAAGAATCGCGCCGTCGCTTGCGTTCGCTCCAAATTTGGGTCGGTTTGCATTCGCGGGAGATGAAATAGAGAAATTAGGGATTCGGGTATTTTAAGTGCTAGGCGCGATATTTTTGGTTTTAATTGAACCGGTTAAAACCGGTGCCAAAGAATGTTTTGGCAGCAGTTTTAAAGCCCCTAGAAAAAATTGATGCGAAAAATATTGTTTTTTGGTAGTGTCTTGTGACTATTCTAAAATAAAAAATGTATCCAAAATTATTTTGCAGTTATTTATATGTAATATGAAATATTCACAAATCTTAACGATATATTATTTTTTCTTCTCATATGATAAATTTTGAATTTCTTTTCATTATTTTTGTTAGCTTATTATATCTTTGCAGCTCTATATGTTATCAATTTTGTATGAATTTGATGATTAATTTTGAATAATTTGTGTGATCATGTATGATATATCACTCAGTTGGGTTAATTCTACGATAAACTATCACTCAATATTTGCCTTCGTCATTTTTGAAATCATGTATGTATATCATCAAAAATTAATCATGATTGGATACAAAAATCGAGGCAAAACCAACATAAAAACTTTGGAAGTTAAAACTAGGACCGTTAGAGCTCTGATTTCAATAATAAAACTAAATGTTTGAAAAAGACGAACCAATCACACCAAATTCAACCGAATCCAAGCCCAAATGGGTCCAAATCGAAGAACTGAAGTGCATTCGGAAAGTTTGAATCATAAATTGGATGATTAATTGATATCCAAATGAGAGATGATTATAGTCGAAACAAGCAGCTCGACAAAACGAATCCAACGTGTTCAAGATCGTCACATTTTGATATCATTAAGATCTCAAATGCTCGATAAACGATCAACGATCATAGGAATCAATATCAACCGTCCATTCATAACACTCCTAACATGCAATTGATCTTCTTCATATTTACTGGTCATGTTACTCTAAAAAAAATTATAAATAGATCCCTCGAAAGAGAAAGAAAGATAATGAAGAGAGAGAAAATATAGTTATCTTGTCACCAAATTCCTCCTTGACCACCGCCGAACCACCGTCGGAACATCGATCATCATAGAACCACTGACTGACGTCGTACCATCGCTGGATCACTAGTTATCAGCGGACTTCTGTTCGGCCACCAATCAACACTGGACTTCCACCGACTATCTATCGACGGCGGACTTTTGTCCAACTCTCCAAACTATTGTAATTTTACCATCCTCAAGTTTCTAGATGGGTCAATCTTTGTAACATATTCAAACAATTGTATAATCATTTCGACTTGGCGTGGCCCCGTGATTTTTCACTTTTACAAGATTTTCCACGTAAAAGTTTTGGTGTTTTTATTGTTTCTGTTTGTGAGCTAAATACTCGTACAACGCTAAGGCGCACAATTTTTCCTGCTTTACTGCCGCGAATATTCTAGCCTGCAACAATGTCTAACATGTATTAGATAAGAGTTTTAAATTGGTTAAATTGTTCGATTCTCACATATCATCCATTCACTTGTTTAGACAAGTTATATGATTAAATGTGACTAACAAAGATCTAAGTCATATAGTTATTAAATACCAACACATACATAATCATGATCATATAAAATATGCATTTAAAAATAAAATAAAAATGATCAAATGAAATGCCCAACCATTAATTATAAAATAAAATTTAAATAAACTTGATTATAACATTTATTTTGGAATTGAGTAAAAACAAATTAAAGCCCCCACTATCATAGTAGAAAAAATAGTAATATGCAACTACTATTTGGCTATCAGATGTGTTAGCGCAAGGGAAAAAGGGTTGATTGATAGCGATTAGAGTTTTAATCACTCAATTATCAAATTGGGCGCGAGATTGTTGTGAGAAAAGTAATTTTAACTATTTTGGATGCAGAAAATAACTTCGTATGAAAAAAAAAATTGAAAAATAATAAGAAAGCAATATAAAAATAATAGTCAGATCAAATTGTAATTGCTTTCTAAAAGCAAAGCAACCTCCCAAATAGACCATTAGGGCTTGTTTGGCAACAAGATTTATATTGGATTTGAAACGTTAAATCTCAAAGCGAGTCAAATCCTCCGTTACGCTCTTTTTGCCATAAATCCTGGATTTACTGGAATTGGGAGTTTGGTGGATTTGCTACCTTCACAATGAGCAAGCTCCAGTCGTCGTCATTATTTCCAATGCAAACAAACAAACGACAATGTGTGATTTCAGATCCGAGAGGAAGGAACGTCGTCAAAGGAGGCCAAGAAGTTTATTAGCCACTCGTTGAAAACTCTACCTACCTGTCACGTGAAAGAGGTCAAGTCGAAGAGAAACAAACAGACATAAGGGGAAAAGCAAACTTAGCAAAACTGAAGAGTCAAGTCAATCAAAAAATATGAAAATAAAATAGTAAAAGAATTAGTAAAAAGAGTTTCACAAAAAAATTAAATATAGCATAGGAATAAATTAATTTAATTAAATAAAGTTAAATAAAAATATTATATAATTAATTAATAATTTAAATTTTAAATATATTATTTATATTGATGATTTAGTAACAATAATTAACTAATAATTATAAATATAATAAATTATTTCATATTTAAATTATCTTCTAATTATATTATTTTTGTAGTTACAATTTATTGATGGTAATTATAATTAGATTTAACATATATCTTGTATTTAAAGTATAAATTAAAATAAAAACACAAATTAAATTATTTTTTTTAATGAACTAACCATCTTGAATCCTCAATTACATTGTGAAATAGTTTCATAGGGTTTAACAAGATTTAGCATCTGTCTTGTCAAATAATTTGCAAGATTTTACTTTAGCAGGATTTAGTAAATCTGGTAAATCCAGATTTATCAAATCCTGCTAAAGTTAAATCTTACTCGTTGCCAAACAACCCCTTAGTTAGAATATCTTCAACCAATTCTTTTTTCTTTTTTCAAAAACAATGTTTTTTATTATTTTGAAAATAAGAATAAGTAAAATAATATGAAATTGATAAGAAAAACATAAAGGGCAAGTAGTTGAGTGATCAAATTTTAAGCACTTAATCATAAAATAACTCGAGATAATCATTACATAATAAATAATCATCAAATAACTCAATAGGTGCAATAAAATGATGTAACACAACGCAAAACCAATATGCATACATAAATTCAATTTATTATAGCATTTTACTATAAAAAGCCATCAATTTTATTTTAGAAAATATGTGAGGTCATTAATTAATGATATACTTATCGGCTAGTGCCTAAACTGCCTGCCGTTAGCAAAAAAAAAAATTACTTTAGAATATTTTGAAAATTGCTTGTGTTAGGATTAGAAAATCTATGATTAAGATTTTTGTTTGGGACAATTTTTATATTGTTTTTTAAAGTAATTTTTTAGTACAAAAAATATATTGAATGAAACATTTTTTAAATAAAAAATGTCCCAAAAGAAGCTTAAATTTAAAATAAAATTTTTCAAAAGCTAAGGATATCTAAAGAAAAATAAATAAAAAATAAAAAATTGATTCTTTTATTTTTGTTAGTTTTTATTAAGTGTTCTCTATTTCAAAATTTTTTAAAAAAATTTTGAACATTTGTCTTCTCATACTAACATAAAAATATCAAAAAATGCTAACATTTTTATTTATGTGGGACATTTGAGCACTAAGGCGAATTCATACACAAATCACAAATATAAGATTCGAACTCAAAACCTCTTAATTAGTAGCCAAATGCCCCGACCAATAGACCAATACGAGCTGCATCAAACATATTTTTTCCTCCCATCTTTGTCGCATATCTCCACCGTACAAATTAAAATAAAAAATAAAATTATAAAAAAAATTTAACACATACAATAATTCACTCTCCTCTCTATTTTTTTTTAAATGTCAATTAAGGTAAATCAGAAGCATATGATTTTGAATCTAATTCTTATCAAATAAGAGCCAAATATTCCGTAGATCATACTATCATCAATATTACATTAAAAAAAATAATTTCTTTGGATTCTTCCTTTTTAACCATCTAATACCTCCAAGTTAATCAAGTTAAGAAACCCTAATCTAATCTCAATATTAATATGCAAGCTGTCCTTTGTTTGATGCCCTTTAGAAATGTTCACAGACATGCCATAAAAATCATTATTATTTTCATGATAATTTATAGCTTGTTATGAAAATATAAATATTTTATCCTTATTAACAAAAATTAAGTAATTCAATATTATCTCTAGAAATAATATATTTGAAAAGTATTTTTAAATGAAGCACTAGCTTTTAATTGAAGTTGTTTCCTTATGTAACCATGCATGCCTACAAAGATTTAGGCTTCATTTGGAACTATTTTATTATTATTTTATAAATTAACTTTTTAGTAAAAATTTTAAATTAAAAAAAATAATAAATTGTTTTAGAAAGCAGTAAGAAAGCTATTCCAAACCAAGCCTTAGTCTTTGTTTGGAACGACTTTATTACTGATTCTTAAAGCAGCTTTCTAGTATTAAAATTTTAATTTTTGAACTAAAAAATCGCTTTAAGAAGTAGTAAGAAAGTCATCCCAAACGAAGCTTTAATTTGGGATGGCTTTCTTACTGCTTTCTAAGATAATTTGTTAGTACAAAAATTTCGAAACTAAAAAATTTATATAAAAAATAGTAAGGAAATTATCATAAATGAAACTAAAATGACAAAAAATAGCTTTTTTGTTTATTCTGGTTTGTAATTTTTGTCATTTGTTATGAATATATTAAAGTCCAATCCCTTATGAATTATTTGTCTTTGATAATTTTGAATTATCTGAATTTATGAGTCGATTATAAAGTTTGAAGATATGGTGGTGGCTAGGGGTGTCAATTTCGGGTCATGGGTCGGATTCGAGTCGAACCCGAAACTGACCTGGTACTATTCGGGTCAACCCGAACCCAACCCGTTTTTGAAAACGGGTCAGTTTTCCTGACCCGAACCAGACCTGCTTTGGGTCCGAGTCAACCCGACACGACCCGTTTCCAACAAAAAATTGCTAGTTTTCGAGTCAAAATGGGTCTATCTCTTCTTTTTCGGGTAAAAAACGGGTCAATCTCGGGTTGCCGAGTCAAAATTGAATTTTCAGGTTAATTTCGGGTCAAAAGGTTAACCCGAACCCGACCCGATTTTTGTAACGGGTTGAAATGTGAACCCGACCCTGACCATTTCGGGTTCGAGTTGACCCGAATCCGAAATTTTCAGGTCGGATTCAAGTCAAATTTTTAGGTTGTGTCAAATATTGACACCTCAAGTGGTTGCATTAATAACTTTGCTATATCAAGTTGGAAATAGTGTAACTTTCCCCCCAAAAAAAACAAAAGTTGGAAACAGTGGCAGAGTGATTAGAAATAAGGGAAATAAAAACTTTATTGCATGGATTAGACATGGTGTCCTTTGCCCATATGTATGACTGTTTTTTGCTAAAAAAAAATTTAAATTTTTTGAGTTAAAAATTTTGTATTAATTTTTTTAAAAAAAGAGTAAAAAAATAGCCCCACACGAAGCCTAAATAGCTATTTGATTTGAAGTATAAGAGGTCTAAAGTACTTAAAATATTAGAGTTTTGAAAAATATCGGTGTTTGATTTAAGGTGAAATGAATGCAAAGTAAAATTTTGAAGTATGTGAAATTCGCCAACTAATTCAATATTGGTGTCTTTGAAAAACTTCAGATTTGACTTATTCAAATATATTATAAATTTTACGTCATTGTCGTCGCCATCAGCTACTATTCGACACCGCTTGGCACTAGCAGCTAGGCCATGCTGCCATCGCCGACCACCATCACCATCAAGTTTTACACTATATTTGTTCACTTTAAATTAAAAAAGTAATTAATTATATTTATTTTACCCCCATCTAAATAATTTAAAATATGCTGTACTTCTTTTACCCCCTTTTTTGTTTCACTTTTTTTTTTCCAACAAATCAAACGGCTCATAATTGTACAAGTTGAACTCAATGTAAGGATACCATGTGCTTGCTTGCGAGTCCTTTTCGGTCCTTTTGTTTCATCCGAGCTCTAATTTGCTTGGTGCATAAATATGAAAAAAAAAGGATTAAAAATTTTAAGTAAATTTGAATGAATATCCTCCTAAAATAAAATAAAATAATTGAGACGAGTGTAACTCATGTTTTGCCACGTGGCTTTTTTTCTTAATTAAAAATATTGAAGATTATATATATTGCCTAACTCTTCTTCAGACCCAGCAAACTCCTCCCCATCACCACCGTGAGGGGCCGAAGAAACAAGCTCATCAAGACATTCACATTGGGCCACACAGGACTCCTTCATTTTTGATACGTTATCATGAAATTATCTTGATTTGGCACGAATCTGAATGCAAAACCCAAATCGGAAACTTCAAAAATTAAATTCGAAAGCACCTGAACTCCAATTTCAGCAAACTTATAGTCAAACTGAGCGTCTCGGAAATACGAATCCAACGACACCAAAATCAACCCAATCCGAGCCCAAATGAGTCCGAATCAAGGGCTCAAAGCGCTGTTGGAAGGTTCAAACCGCAATTTGAGTTATCAAACGGTCTTCGATTTTGACGAGCTTATACTCAAATCGAACGGCTCGACGAGACGAATCCAACGAGCCCAAGATCGCCGAATTCCGACATCATTAAAGCCTTCAAATGCCTAACGAACGGTGCATGATCAAAGGATTCGATATCGGTCGTCCATTCAAAACACTCCCAATTCGCCCCTGATCTCACACCTATTTACGGGCTATGCCACTCCAGAAAAACTATAAATAGAGCTCTCATTTTACACCAAAGGGACTCAAGGGAAGCCGGAGAGAAGAAGAAGAGAAGAAGAAGGAAAAGGGGAAAAGACGATTCCTCTCCTCCTCGACCACCGCCGGAGCTCTTCCTGCCGCCTGAAGACACCGGAACTCTGCCGGATTTTCGGGAAACACCGAGAATTTGCAGAACTTTGTAACTTTGTGAGAAGCTGATTGTAAATTGATCGTCTTGATTTGTAAGACGGATCAACCTTTGTATTTCAAACAAATACTAGTGGAACTTTGCAACTGGGTGAAGCC
This sequence comes from Dendrobium nobile, assembly GCA_022539455.1. NCBI lineage: Eukaryota > Viridiplantae > Streptophyta > Magnoliopsida > Asparagales > Orchidaceae > Dendrobium > Dendrobium nobile. The sequence continues at coordinate 4,811,244 of CM039729.1, read as the reverse complement.
CCGTGGTTTTTTCCCTATTTCGGGTTTTCCACGTAAAAACTATGGTGTTCATTTCTCTTTTATGTTTGTGTGCGGAATACTCGTGCAACGCTAAGACGAATATTTTCTAACTCTACTGCCGCGTATATTCTAGCACACAACAATTTTTAACTCCAGTTGAGCTTTCAAAACATCATTAGATTTAAGAGAAACATGAATATCAACCAAAGGCAAACCTTTATTTGATCCCAAAATATTAGGAGAAAATCGTTCCCAAAGAAGCCTCTCCACTAGAGATAACAGCCACACCATAAGAGCCGTCCATCAAGCTATTATGAGACAAAACATTATCAAAACCCAACAGAACCTTCTCAACAACAATAGGAGATGCAATAGGAGATAGATCTAAACCGGCATCAACCGCCTAGCATCACACAAACACAATTTCTCCACATGCATATTCTCAAGACAATTTTCAGTGTCAAAACCTTTATGACCCAACACCATAATAACAGAAGAAACAACAGATTTAACACCATCAACAACCATTAAAGGAACATTATTATCAACCCCCATATTTATATCCTCACTAGCCTCATGGAAAGAAAAAAACATAATAATTTCGAGCATCAATCACATTAGGAGCAGAAGAAGACATACCAATCATATTAGAATTTTGAGCATTGTTTTCTAATATGGTGTGGTAGGAGTTAGGGTAGTAATTGGCTCAAGTCGGTTTGCGAGTGGGCTCAAAATATGTTCAGTTTGTCAAGCTGCAAGCTCAAGCTTTAGCTCAAAATATATTTCTTATATTAAATGAGTTAGAGTTTGAGCATGATGAGACTCAACTTAGTGGCTCTCTAACCGACTTGATTATAAATCCTAAATCTCAAAATTTTCCCTGAAATATTTTATTCAATCCACTTAAAAGATTTCTGCCTCGATTTTTTTTTTCTCTTATAATTACGATTGACATCATTTGTTATTATTTTTGTTCTTGAGATCCCTATCTTCTATCAGACGAATTTGATTGCCCCAATTAAATAATTTAGATATTTGATAAAATAAATTAATAAATTAATTATCATCTTTATTATTATTTTTTCATAAAGTTTCATACTTATCAACCCTAAAAATATTTATGGACTCAATATTAAATTATATATCTTAAGTACCCTTACCATCAAAACCTTTCTTTGCTATTTCCACACGCAACTCAAAACATGAGTGCTTAGTCATCATTTTTTTCGTTAATTTCAACCCTTATAATCTAAATTTCCAAACAAAGCAACGTAAAAGGAAACTTAAGGAAAGAGAGAGATATAATTCATAAAAAAATAATAATAATTGACCAATCTTAGATCGTATATAAATTATTATCATTGATTTCTACCTAAATAAAAATATTCTATTTTCAACTAATATGATTGAGTTCATTAATAAATGACCTAGCTAAGAATTTTGACTTAGAATAAATCCTAAATTTTTTGGGTTTAGATCAATCCGTTTAATAAAATGGTCAAGTTTGAATTTAGTTTTCCAACTCATTTCATAATCAGGTTCGGTTCGATTTGACCAAGCAACTCGAAATTGACCCTTTTTTAATCTGAGTTGATGGATGCTTGCTGTAACATCAAATTTGTCTTTTATAATAAAAGTTATTTATATGATACTATTGGAAATGCCCGGTTGATATTTCTTCTTTTTTTGTTATACCCACTTTGCTTAAATCTTTTTTTAATATAAACAAATTAGCTGGTCTAATCGAATTTTTTTAACGAGTTGTCGGCAGATCACGTTCGGAGCGAATGAGTTCAAAACGGATCAATTTCAAGTCAATCCAAATTTGATCCATCGACTCATTTTGACACCTCTAAATATCATCATAAAATAACTAAACCAAAATATAAATATCTATAATTCCTCTTATGAATTCATCCAAACTTAGCTTGCAAGCTTAGTTTTTGTCCAAATGATTGCATAGGTCACCCTAGCTAAACAAATTTAGCAGTCATGGCTACTAATAGAATCATGTGAGAAGATTTATGAATGGTCCATCATTATAAATATTTATATTATCAAATAGTGTAAGACAAAACAATAGAAAACTTAAGGAAAGGACATTGGAGGACATAATAGTTAACACGTACATAGGTCTTTAATAATTAAGGGGCTTAACCATCTATGAATCCAAACGAAGGAAAATACAAAGATTTGAGAATCAATTGGTTGGCATTGTCAGATAGCCAAAGTTACCTAGCTAGCTTCGTAGAATATCAGATTTATTTTTTTCTTGCAAGTAATTGTGTATATTAATAAATTTTTTTTTTATTAAAAATATCAAATAATTGTGCATATTAATATATACTTAATTATAAAAAAATATTATAAACTAGGGATGGTACGTCTCTTCCGTGCCGGCCTCCAAGGGCAGAACTGTGTAATACTGAGGAGGGAAATTGCTCCCACTAAAAAAAATTAAAACTATTAATATAGAAAGGGTTATTTGTAATCTGTCTACCGAATTTTATTTTTTGCCCCCAGCCTACCTCTTTTTCAAGTAATTTGCGCCTCAAAAAATCGAAAAGCCTCTTGGCCTCCTTCTACGCTCATTCGATTATGTTGAATTTTTCTAACACTAACAAATTAACAAGTTTGTGAAAAACTATTATGGGTAAAATAAATTATTTTTGCACATTTATATTTTTTTATTTTATTATAAGTTTGTCACTTGCCCCTCCTGAGAACTAAGACTGGTTCCGCACCTGGGAATTGCTCCCCCTAAAAAAATTAAAACTATTAGTATAGTAAGGGTTATTTATAATTTGCCCCCCAAATTTTATTTTTTGCCCTCGACCTACCTCTTTTTAACGCAATTTGTCCCTCCAAAAATCGGAAAGCCACTTAGACTCCCTTTACGTTTAGCCGATTATGTTAAACTTTTCTAACACTAACAAACAAGTCTGTGAAAAGCGATTATGGGTAAAATAAATTATTTTTTCACATTTATATAAATATATTATAAGTTTGTTACTTGTCTCTCCTGAGAACTAAGACTGATTCCGCACCTGATAACTTATAATCTATTTGCGATGGTTCTAATTCTTTTATAAATGTGGTTATAAAGATTTTTGTGGATAAATTATTTTTTTTAAGGCTGCTATAAAAAGCAGCTTTTTAAAAAATTCTTAAAATTAATGAGAATATAGTTATCAAATAGAGCCGTGGTTGTGATTTGAAAAATAAACAATAAGAAAATTGATCCTAGATGTGCTATTACCTTTGGAGGTTTGATTAGATGAGAGCTAATAAGAGCCTTCCAAGAAAATAATTTAATGAACTAAACCTAACATAATTGGAATTACTATGGCCAAAGTACACGGAATGGAATGGGCCATGGCAATGTCGAAGAAATTTGATTGTGATGGAAAGGAAAGGAAGCAATGAATTTAATAAAATTAATTCATTATTTGGTCCACATGAAAACAATGGTCCATAGAATGATCAGTGCAAGTTGTACGGTTGATTGCATAATTTATTTTGTAAAATAAAAGAAAATCAAAGTGCATCAACTTTAGCAATTTTGATCCAAGCTTATCACTAAAGGATTTTGAGTTCGAGTGAGTTTATCTTAATAGGTCTAAATATCAAAAAAATAAAAAATAAATAAAAGAACTTTAGAATTTTTTTATTTAATTTAGCGAGTCCGTGTGAAATGTGAGTTTGTAGGTTTTGTTTTTTTAAATTTAATTGTATGTTTGAAATTATCCCAAACAACCTCAAATTTCATTTAAGTAGTTTTCTTATTGCTTTCTAAAATAATATTTTTGTACAATAACAATTAATAAATAAGCAATGTCCAAAAGCTGTCCCAAACAAAGTCTTGATTTTTTTATTTTTTAAATGTAACCCAATCCGGTTTTATAAACAGATCGAAAGTTCAGACTCGGATCTGACCCGTCGGGTTACCGGGTTTACCCGACCTGACACGATAACCCAAATTTATCGGGCCTTGTTCCACAAGGGCGGTTCGTGCTTGCCCTCCTCGGAAAGAAGACAAGAGAGCCAAGGTGATGTTAAGTGCGAGTGGGCATAGTTGAGTGGGCGTAAGGGATCCATCAAGTCAGGCTGTCGGGGTGGGGTGCCACAATGTGATCAGCGGTGCAGGTCATGCGGGAGCAGCGATGCCCTAGTGTTTGGACCGTTCGGTTTGAAACGTCCGATGCAGATCTGAGCACAGGAGCCGTAAATCACGGGATAGGTAGATGGCTGGGCTACAGGATCTTGCGAGCGCGAAGGGGGGTAGGACTACGGGAGTTATGTGTCCGGATCGGTTTCAGGTTTATGAGTCAACTCAAACCCTATCCATTTTTTGAAACGGTTTGATTTGTTAAATCCGAACTCAATCCGTATGACAAATAGGTTGGCCCTAACAAAAAAATTTTGGATCGGATTATCGGATTGTGTCAAATATTAATACCCTTATATATATATATATATATATATATATATATATATATATATATATATATATAATGTTTATGTGTGAGGAGAACCGTGTTCATGTAAGAAATAAATGCATCTGTATGACAATTAAATATCTCCATAAAATAAGGAGATGCCCGTGAACCATTATTTTGATTTATAAATATTCTGTCCAATTCATCTTTCTTTTATCTATAATGCTTGGCTTTGTTTGGAGTTTTAGGGCTACATTATTTGTATATTGGAAATAAAATTATCATTTAAACACCCATAAAAATAGATAATAATTATTTAAACAGTGCTTGTCTTCTATATTTGTTATCATTTAACTAAAAAAATTAAATTTAAGACCGTCTTGGCTGTTTGAAGTAAGAATACATTATTAGAAAAATAATAAAAATATTATTTTTATTATTTAATTGTGTATAATTAGAGTCATTATTGGCTTCAAACTTCACGGGCTCTCTTAAGCCTTCCTCAAAAATAATAATTTTGATTTTTCAATTAAGACAAATAAAAAGGAAATTACAAACTTTTAAAATTAATGTTACGTCTTAAGCAAATAATTGAGTCTTTATCATTATAAAAGCATCTTAATTTTTTTAGATTGTTGTATTTCTCTCATTTCAATAATACCTTAAGGGTGAATGCCCTGACTTTTCATAGACTTTCAGCCATTATTTCCCAAACAACTATAAACTATTTGATATAGGGTTTAGAGTAAAAAGTTAAAAAAATTATTTTTGCTCTATGATATTATTGGTATTGTTGCATGTTAGAATATTTGAGGTGATAAAAATATAGAGAGGTTAATATTCTAGCTTCGTACAAGTCATGTCACTCCAGAAAAACTATAAATAAATCCCTCATTTCTCATAAGAGGGGACTCAAGCAAAGAGAAGAGAAGGAGGAGAATCAGCTCCTCCTCGACTACCGCCGGAGTTCTTTCCGCCGCCTGAATACGTCGGAATTCTGCCGGATATTCGGGAGACGCCAGAATTCTGCATAACTTTGTAATTGAATTTCAATTCAGAAGAAACTCTTTGTAATCTGATCGTCATAACTTGTGGGACGAATCAACCTCTATACTTCAAACAAACACTAGTAGAATTACTTCAACTGGGCGTGACCCCGTGGTTTTTTTCTCTCTTTCGGGTTTTCCACGTAAAAGTTTGTGTGCTGAATATTCGTACAACGCTAAGACGAAAATATTTTAACTCTATCGCCGTGTATATTCTAGCCCGCAACATATATATATATATATATATCACACTGCGAATACTTCGGCATCTTGCATTATTTGTTTTTCAAAGAAAATCCAAAAATATTAATATCCATTATAATTTAGATTTATTTATAATATTTTGACCTTAAAATTTTCTTATTTTATGACCGAAGTTTTTATGATTAATATTAATTTTCAGCTGATACTCATAACAAAAACATAAAAATTGACAGCTAATACAAACAGTTAAATTATCAAAAAATCAGATGAAGGACAATACAGAACAACATTTTGGGCCTGAGCCGCTTTGGCTGGACCCGATCCACCGATCCGCTCGCTCCGCTGCCAAATCCAACGGTGTCACCTATTTCCCGACACATCTCTGCTGCAAGATCTCAACCGTTCGTACCATTCTTCACGGCCCTAACGTGTTTCGTCGGCAACTGGCAATCCCATATTAAACTGGACCCGTTCGCACGTGCGCTGTGCACAGCCAAAATTTATTTATTTTTGGGTTAAAATGAGAGTGAAGTACAAATTTATTCCACTATGTAAAATAGTTATAAATTATGAATACAAGAAATACAATAAGTATACTCAATTGTATACAAAAAAAGAAAAAGATAGTATATCTATATGTGATATATCACTAAAATCCGTCTTAATCTGGCACGAATCTTGATGCAAATAGTAATTGAAAACTTCCAAAATTAAAATTGATATCATCCAAACTCTGACTTCAGCAAACTTATATTAAAACCGAATATCTTAGAAATACACTCAACGACATCAAATTCGACTCAATCCGAGCCCAAACAAGTCCAAATCAAAGACCCAAAGCGCATTCGGAAGGTTCAAACCATAATATCAATTACCAAACAGTTTCCAAATGTGACATGCTTATAATCAAATCGAGCGGCTCGGCGAGACGATTCCAACGAGCTCAAGATCATTGAATTCCGATATCATTAAGGCATTCAAATGACCATTAAACGGTCCACGATCAATGAGATCAATATTGGCCGTCCATTCACCACTCCTATTTTGACCTTGATCATTCCCATATTTATAAGCTATGCCACTCTCAAAAAACTATAAATAGACCCTCATTTTGCGCATGAAGGGGGAGGAATAAGAAGGAAAGGAAGGGAGGAGTTTGATAGCTCTCTTGGCGTCGACCACTGCCGGAGTTCTTCACAACCACTGTCGGAGTTCTTCCCGACCACCGACGCACTTCAGCCAGTCTGTCGACCGCCACCGGACTTCCATCAATTCGCCGACCCCTGCCGGACTTCCGCCAGTTCGTCGACTACCGCCGGACTTCCGCCAGTCCGCCGACCATCGCAGGACTTTTGCTCGTCCGCCGATCACCGCCAGAGTTCTTCCCAAGCACCGACGGACTTCCACCAGTTCACCGACCGCCACCGGACTTCTGCTCGTCCGCCAATCACCGCCAGAGTTCTTCCCAACCACCAATGGACTTCCACCAGTTCGCCGACCGCCACCGGACTTCTTCCAGTTCGCCGACCACCATCGGACTTCTGCCAGTCCACTGACCACCATTAGACTTCATCCAGTCAGTCGACCACCACCAGACTTCCGCCCGTCCGCCGACAGCTTTTGGACTTTCGCCCTTCCGCCGACCATCGCCGGACTTCCGCCAATCCTCCCACTAATAGTCATCTGACTACGGTCATCATGACCTCTGTCGTCCGCCGACAATGGTTTTTGCGATCCCCGTCAACTGCCGACTATGATTCTTCCAACTCTCACCATGTAATATACTATGTATGATGCATATTTGCTACATCGAGCCAAGACCTTCCTCTTAAGGAAGGGCCTCATTTGTAATAGACTGCAAACACTAATGGATTCATTCAAACTGGGTCAAGCCCCGTGGTTTTTCCCCCTTTTCATGGGTTTCCACGTAAAAACTTTGGTGTCTCTTATGAACATTACACCCTCTCCTTTTTCTGCTTGTGTTATGGATCTTCGTATAAAGCTATGACATTACATTTTATATTTCTCTACTGCAGCGAATATTCCAGTACGCAACAATATGCATGACAAAGTAAAAAAGAACTACAAAGAGCACTACAAAAAAAGGCTAGGCCAGAAGGTTGCCAAGCTAAAATATACTTAGAATGTTCCAAAGTTGGGCATACCCAATAAACGAAGTTGGCAACGATTACCCTGTCAACCCAAAGGCCTTCCACGAATAGAGACAAGACTGATAGCCATGAAGGCCGCACAAGGGACAAAGCTAAAAAATAAGATGCACAACATTCAACATGGTCCACCAGCTTCGAATTTGCAAAGCAAAAGAAAGGCAACCTATCATACAGAAAAAATTAGGGAGAACAACAACAGCCACTAGAGCCCACCTTCAAAACAGAGACAACCTGAAGCCCAAAACTCCAACAAAACCCAAGCCAATTAGCATAGAGATCCAAAAACACAGTGCCGAAGCATGAAGCCAGAAAGAAACCCTAAAAAAAATACAACAAAGCCAACACCACCCAGCTACTAAAACCAGCAGGCTGCACCCACCACAATCACCTACACAACAATGCCAACACCACCCAACTACCAAAATCAACAGGCCACACCACCAATCAGCAAAAGCACTAAAAGAGGAAGCTAAGGCCAAACTAGGAGGACACACCTACCCTGAAATTGAAAGAATAATAACAAGCCAACAAAGAAATCTCCTGAGATCATTGAAGTTGTTCTAGCAAGAGATTTTAAGCAAGATTGACTTTTCAATGTTTGAAGAAACTGTAGATGAGATACTGAAAAGGGAGCCAAATCTACGACCATTCCTCTATTTCCAAATGAAATAAAGAGAGTAGGAAATAACTTGATACTAATTTTTTTAAAGAACCCCTAATATTGTGTATATCCTCCACAAATCGAAACACCATAAGCAAATTAGCCTGAGGACAAAGTAATCCAAAAAAAGGTAGCATAGTAGAAATGTAAATGAAGGAAAATTGCACTCAAAGAATAAATGAGAGTGGCATTAAATCCATATCAGAAGAAAATAAAGAACACGCTATATTGCGCTTAAGCAGGAGATCTACGATTTTAGGCCCTTCAAGCAAGGCCATCCATATAAAAGCAGAGAAACATAGAGCATGTCTTTTTTTTGTCATATGAATTTAAACCAAAGAACTTAAGGCAAGTCAACAAAGAAATCAACAGAAAAAGTCCTAAACAAAGGATTCCCCCAACTAACTAAAGAATGACAGGGGAAGAAACTTCAACAATTAGAGTGTTAAGAATGGGATTGTGGGAAGAACGAGGCAGGTTAGTGGGCAACGATTATTGAGCCAAATCAACGAAGTTATTGAGCTTCCTATTATTGAGAAGCCTTCAGCCAAATCAACGATTATTGAGCTTCCTATTAGGAGAAGTTATTAGGTGCTGATGCCTGACAAGTTAAGTAGAAGGTAAATTTTATTTATTTATTTAAATTTTAAATTGGATCTGAGTTAAATTATAATTGAAATCAAATAAAATTAATATAAAATGAATTACTTTTGAATCGCCTCAAATTCAACCACTCTATTTTTTTTCTGGGGATTTGATCTACCAAAATCAAAATAATGCAATAAATAAAGTTTGAGTCACTACGCACCCCGTCCCGCCTGATTGACTAGGTTAGGTTAATCAAGTGGGATTTTAATCCGGAACACTCCATTGATTGGTATGTATTGATTTATTTGATCATGGACTATATTTTTCATATTTAATTGCCTTAATAATTTCATAATCGAGTGATCTTTTCCTCGTTAGACTTTTCTATACTTGATTTTATTATAATTATGCAAGATTTAAAAATATTTTTGTATTCCCATTAATATTATGAAGTTTTCAATTACACTTCAATTGTGTGATTTGAGCTTATTTGGATTTGGATCGAACCAATTTTTCATCTAAATTTTCAATTCAATAAAAAATTGCTAAAATTGGGGTCCGTATTATCCTTATTTTGATTCTGAAAATTTTAATTCAAATATACATCAAGATTCATGTATGACAAAATCAAATTTTGATGATATATAAAAACTAAAGATCCTTTGTACATAATACTGAATCTAAGAATTAAACTAACAAATGACTTTTGAAGGTGAGCTTTGTGCTATTCATGTTCAAATGCTTGCACAACAAATTGTGTTTAGGGTAAAATTTAGGCTTCGTTTGGCACCGTTTTCTTATTGTTTTATAAAGCGGCTTTCTCGCACAAAAAATTATTGAATTAGAAATTTTTGTACAAAAAAGTTGCTTAAGAAAGAAATAAAAAAGATATCTCAAATGAGACCTTAAAGATTGTTATTATTATGGAAATGTTAAATGAAGCTATTCGATAAGTTCAATAAATTATTTCATATAATTTAAAGTTTATTGATAGAAATTCTTTTGCTATGAATATGTTTACTATTATTAATGAATCCTCCGATTAAAAAGATGCACATTACTAGCTTGTAATCAACAACGTACGTTAGTGAAATCATTTAAACTAGGTTATGTCTCTTTAAAAATGTTTTTTTTTAATGTTTTTCATGTACAAATATCTCTCGCAACTCTAGCTTGTTATATCTATATATGTGTTAGATCTTATTCAAAAGCTTCATTTGGGCCAGCTTTAAATCATTATTTTTTTCCCTATTTTAAAAGAATTTTTATTAAACAATATCTTTACAAATCATTATGAAAGCTGTCACAAACGAAGCATCAATTGAGGCTTAATTTGAGGAATTTTTATTGCGTCCTCCCACCTGATGTAGAGATACGTCCTCCCACCACCTAAAAATTGGATTTTTGCTTCGTATTGCTAGCTATTATTTGGTATTAACGAAGAATATCATCATGTGAAGACCAATACCGAGTTATACCGAGCTATACCGAGCAATACCGAGCTATACCGAGCAATACAAAAAAATACCTAGTTTTTCCTAGAAAAAATTCGGTATTGCTCGGTATAGCTCGGTATAACTCATTATTGGTCTTCACATGATGATATTCTTCGTTAATACCAAATAATAGCTAGCAATACCGAGCAAAAACCCAATTTTTTAGTGGTTGGAGGACGTATCTCTACGTCAGGTGGGAGGACGCAATAAAAATTCTCATTTGAGAGAGCTTTCTTACTATTTTGTAGTACAAAAATGAACTAAAAAAATTTGTACTAAAAAGCTCTTTCGAAAAGATTAAAAAAAGCTTTTCAGAATACAATTTAAGATGTTAAATCCTTCTTTTTCTAACATCATAAAAAATTCTAGCACATAATAATTTATATTTAAAAATTATTTTAAATAAATCAAATGAAATAAATATTAATAATTTAATTAATCTAAACGATTTTTTATATTTTGAAAACATATACATTAGTAAAATTGCAATTACTATGTCTAAAATTTTTATATTTTAAAAGCATTTAACGAAGCGACCCAAAATCGAAATCAAATGAAGGGAAGCCGGAAAGCATTTAGCCATTTACCACGCTTATCCCCCTCCTCGGATCTCGCGCACAACAGGACGCCTAGATCGCATCACCGCCGTCCGTTCTCGACAACACCTAGCTCGTAATAACCCGGGGCTATTTAAGTAAATTCCGCACCACCACTAAAGTGCGCCCACATTCCTAGTTAACCTACGCTTTCCAACTATTTAACCGCCCACAGAGTCCAGCGTCTTCTCCCATCTGTCGCTCTCGCCGCACTCTTCTCTTAATTAAGCTCTGGTCGTCTTATCCATTACTCACCGGAAAAAAATGGCTTCAACGCCGGCGATGGGTGATCCATGCTTCGACGTCGACAAGCTCAGCTACGAGATATTCACAATACTGGAATCTAAGTTTCTTTTTGGCTACGATGATCCAAAGCTCTTCCTCAACGAATCCTCTCCTGAAACCCCAGCGAAGAATCATGCCTCACCGAAAATATCATCCGGCAAGGTACGCATCCTCTCCATAGATGCAATTAGCGATTGCCTACTTGCCGCAGCCTTCCTCGCCCGCATTGAATCCTCCCTCCGCATCCAATCCGGGGACCCCTCCGCTCCGATCGCCGATTTCTTCGACATTGCGGCAGGTTCAGGCGCTGGAGGCGTCATTTCCGCCATGCTCTTCACACGTGGCGTCAACGGCCGCCCTCTATTCTCCGCGGAAGAGACCCTCTGCTTCCTAGCCAAGAATGGCCTCCCATCCACGCGAAAGGGGCTTTTCCGTGCGATGATGCGGCGGCCTATCAACGGATCATTCCGTAAAATATTTGGAGAAGCAACACTGCGTGACACTGTGAAGCCATTGCTCATTCCTTGCTTTGATTTCTCCACCGGCGCGCCGTTTCTTTTCTCGAGAGCGGACGCCGTGGAAACTGACGGGTACGATTTCCGCATCAGAGAGATTTGTGCTGCAACTTGCGGCGGCTTGAAGGCTATGGAGATGAAATCCATCGACGGCCGTACGAGAATCGCTGCCGTTGGTGGCGAGGTCGCAATGGCGAACCCCACAGCGGCGGCCATCACGCATGTGCTTCACAACAAGCAGGAGTTCCCCTTTGCCTCCCGCGTCGAGGATCTCCTCGTTCTATCGATCGCCGGCGTAGCACCCGAACTCGCAGGCAGATCATCCCAATCTACTGCGCAGGCATTACGAATTGCTGGGAATGGGATGGCTGAAACGGTACGTCTAACCCATTCTTCTCCCGCTAGTTGTTTTTCAACATTGCAGTTTCGCCCTCACAACTTGCCAAGTGATTCTGAATTGACTAAAAGACCCCTCGACTGTCTTTGTTCGTTGCTCAGGTAGATCAAGTGATCGCGATGGCCTTTTCACAGAACAGGACAAACAATTCCAACTACATCCGTCTTCAGGTTTAACCTCAATTTCTATTTTTTTTTTTCTAACAATTTTCTGTCATAATTTAATGATAATTATGTATCAATTAATTATATATTTTTTCCTTAAATTAAAAAAAAAAAAAAACAGGCTCATGGCCTGGGAATTGAGACCTTCAAAGGCTCAAATCGAGATGCAAAGCAGATAATGGAAACAGCAGAGGCAATATTAGGCCAGAGGAATGTAGAATCCGTGCTCTTTCAAGGGAGGAAACTTTCAGAAGAAACCAATGCAGAGAAGCTTGAGCGGTTCGCAGCAGAACTGATTGAAGAACACGATAACAGAAAGAAATCTCGAATTCCCACTGTCTTCATCAAGCAGATAATGACTCCGAGAACATCGTCCGCCACAACCATCACCAGCACCACCTTATCGGGTTCTCTCCGACCCAATAGCTCACACTCGTAACACGATAACACGGAACCAATCTATGTTGATTTCCTCATCTTCTAATTTTTCCTGATTTCCCGGAAAAGTGCTGTGCTGAGCTGAGCGGGAAGGTAGTTTGAGAGTGGATTGTTAGTTAAAAAGTTGAATAACTCGTTTAGGTAAAGCTGGAAGATGCTGCCGTGTAGCAATTATGGCCGTAATTAGTTAGCTAATAAAGATTCTCTGTGCCATTGTTTTAAATAACGGCTGAGGACAGAGCCCCCAAAAAATTTAATCCGAGATGGGCTAGTAACAGTGTGGGCCATAAAAAAAGGCTTGGGCCGGTGTCCGCCGAAACTCGCGGCGACGGTCTCTTCGTGGGGCCCACTACGGCCCATCGTACGACCGCATTAGGCTGTCCTCGCGGGGATTGCGAGTTTCGGGCCTTTGAGCTATTGGGGTGGCCTGCTCGCACGTGTGGTTTCTGCTCACGAACCCGCGCTGGGCGCGCCACGTGGGAAATTAATCCGGGCATGTGACATATCTCGGTGTTTGTTCACTGGATTAGTTTTTGGGGCGGTTGGCGCGCACGGGTCGCAACAGGGTGTGAATGCGTTATTTAATGGCGAATAAATTTGCGTGTGACGAAGTTGATTTTTAGCGAATTTTTTTAAAGGACAAAAATATATCATTTTTTAAACTGGGAATTGGAGAATCTCTAAGTTTTGAGAATATTATAATCAGTTTCAGATATTTGGTAACCAAAAGGCTGATCTCAAAAATAATAAAAAAATCAGGCTATTTTTTAGATTTTTTGTGTCGTGAAGGTTTATTTTGATAATTTATGTCATTATTTCATGTTTTATATATTATTTTGCATGAAGGCTGTCATGATGAACATATCAAAATATCTTAACATAAATTTTTTATAAATAATTATTCTATCAAAGCAAATAATCCAACAATTAATTCTATTGAATTGGATGATTTATCAATAAGACATAATTATCATCCCTAAATAAAAATTAGTAGAATTTATCTTTATGCCAATCCTAAACTCATTAGAATTTACAAGTGTTGAGTTATTGTTCAAACATGCTTATCATTTTTATTAGTGGATAATAATAATAATAATGTTATTTACATTTTACATAATGACTCGAAAGTTAGTATGTATGACTTTTGTTTCGTTTGGGACGGCTTTATTACTAGTTATGCATCATTTTTGTTAAAAAATTAAAATTTTGTTATTAGAAAACTATTTTGAGAAGTAGTAATAAAGTCATCCCAAGCGAGTCCATTTGGAATATTTTTCTTATTATTTTTAGTATAAAAATTTTTAATTAAAAATTTTTATATTAAAAAAATTATTTTAAAAAATAATAGAAAAACTATTCCAAATGAGCCTTACTTTCCCTTCATAATAAGAACATAAGCCTTCATTTAAGTACCACTTAATATTTAATTTTTCATAAATTCAACTGTATAACGTTATTTCTTGACTTATACTAATCATAATATTTAAAATTTACTTACTTGAGAGCAGAGAGAAAGCAAAACCATCCAGGAAGGATTCTCTCTCCACTTTTATTTATTTATTTTTTTATTTTGTAGTTAGCAATCAGAATTAATTTATGTTGCTTTACCCAAAAATCTCTTTGGAATAACGAGGAGAGAGATGCTTCTATCTTTTTTTCTTTTGTTTTTGGTTGGAATCCTTTTACATTTCCTACCTACCTATTTTAGCCTTCATACATTTTAAAAATTCTTACTTGAAAATAATTTTTTCTAATTGTTATAAAAAAGTAACAAAAAATAATTGCCAAACAGAAATTGTGGTTGCGAACAAAAAAATAAAGCAGTAAAAATGATATCCCAAATGAAGCCTTAATCTCTAAAAGTGCCTAAGTTACCAATTTTAATATTTTAATAAATTTAGGGATAAAGGCTTGTTGTTGTTGTAGGGATACATTTTTTTATTTATCATCTCAAACTCATTATGGTTGAAATTATATATGGTACATAGATTGGATTTATCAATAAGAGATAAATCTAAGATATACTCACTTTTTTATTATTATAAATGGTAATCTTGAAGTTTCTCTTGCTTGCACCATTTGTATTAAGGAAAGATGCCCTCTTTCTTTGTTTTTTGTTTTGGATTATTTGGCAACTTTACTTGACAATCTCATTTTCTTGATCTATTCTTGTTTTTTTAAGGATGTTAGATGATGACCTTAAGTCATCTCATGATAAATATTCAATGGAATTATTTGAATGAATTTTTCTCAATATCTCATTGCAAAATAATACTACACTAAATGCTATAATTTCAGGCTCAAATTGGAATATCAAATATCAGTCATCATTATTGTCATCTACGTGATCCCAATTCATATTGTTATATCACTCCCGTGGAAGATAAGATTAGAGAGAGTCGTCTTAGATGGTTTGATCACATAAAACGGTGGCCTTCCATGACCTGGATAGGAGTGTAGATGTATTATATGTGACTTATGTTAAGAAAGGTAAAGGTAAGCCTTAAAAGATTTGGTTAGAAAATATTAGAAATAACATTTTTTTATTTGATTTAAATGAGAATTCGACTCTTAATAGAACAGAATGGAGAAAAAAATTCATAATCAACGGTGATTGTATTTCATGAAAAAATAAATTAAATCATATTTTTAAATATTTTAGCTTGCTAGGGTCTCTAACAATTTTCTTGTATGGTACATTTTTTATTCGGATTTGGAATATATGGGAAATTCTTGATTGCTTCTTTAATTCTAATTTATTAGAGATATTTTGGATGCATTTTTTGTGTTGCTTTAGCCTTTTAGTATGTTTTCTTGCTAAATTCTTCATTTTTCTATATTATTTTTGGCTTTAGAAAATAATAAATAGCTAGTCTGATTGTGTGTTATTATCTCTTAATAATACATTTTAATATAGCCTGAAATATTGTTTGGCTTTGGTTGGCCTCCTCTTAATTTTAGAATCTTAATAATACATTTTAAGATATTTAACAACTAAGTTAACAAACACCTAAGAAAATATTTATTAAAAAAATTTATGACAATAAAAAGAGAAAGATGGTTGAGTATTCTATGTTGAATCTAATTTATGTTTGCCTTTGTTTTTTCCTTGCAAGATATTTTAATTGGATTGTAAGACAATAATTAAAACAATTTTGGATAATTATTACTTATAAAATTAAAAAATACATATCTTCTTAACAAAATTTGTCTTATGACCATGTAAAAATATTTTATTTTATTAGAAAATTCAGCTTAAGATATCTTAAATTTATCTTTTCCTTGTGCTCAATTGTTTGGAGTGAAAAGAATAAAAGGGAAGTATTCCTTATAATTAAGATTTAATTATTTCTTAAAATGAGTAAAAATGACAGATATAAAAATAATATTATTGATCAACTCTTAATTAAAAATTTAATGAATAATTTTATTTTATCTTAACATAAAAAAACAAAATTCATTTATTTAAACTGCCAATAGAGTATAAGAACTATAAGATAAAAAAAGGCTTTTGGTTTAAGTGAGACATCCCAAAGAGAAAATAAAGGCCTTATCAATTAATGGTACTTTGCTAATAATATTGTAGTACATATATTCATAATGGTTATGTACCAAAGCTTAAGGCATGGTCCACTCTTTGGGACACCTAAACCATCCCCTTCAAGTCTCCTCATAAATACTCAATGAAATATGGAAAGCTTTGTCTACATTAACTTTTGTTTTGCATAAGTTAATGATATTAATTTTCCATCATAAATGTTAAAGAAATGGTCCCATAGTCAAGTACAGTTTTAGCTAACCAATATTGCTTCAATGTGGGGATTATAACTAAGTTAGCTCAAACAATTAATGAATGAAAACTACTACTTTTTATCAAATCTAGCTTAACAAAATGGAAGCCATTTCATGAATGTCCCAATGATGTCCATTAGGAGAAATTATTCTGTGTGGACGCCGGACGTAGCTCTACGTCCGGATGCTACACTATTGAGCGGTACCGAGACGTGGTATAATAAAAGGGTGACATTGTGCATTTTGATTGGTCTACGAACAATGTTCGACGTCTACATAAAATAATTTTTTGTCCACCATTAGATGTCATTTGAAATAGATTTTTAGTTATTTTTGTGATAAAAATAGTCAACAAAAAATAATTTTGATTTTAATGATGACTTTTATTTATTTTATTTATTGTTTCCGTTAAAATATTTATTTTTGAAAAAAGAATTATACTTCAAAAAATACCTTTTAATTGTAAAAATAAAAAAATTCATGAATCATAGGGACCAAGCAAGCTAAGTTTGGTTATTATATATATATATATATATATATATATATATATATATATATATATATATATATATATATATATATATATATATTATTGTAAGATGATTAGATATATAAAAATAAATATTTATGAATCTTAATCAAGGAACAAAAACAAGACTAGCATGATAATAAATAAAGTGAATAATAAAAAAAATTCTTTCTAATTGTAAAATCAAATAAAATGTTATTTACCTAATTTACATTACCTACATCTTAGGTTTTGATTTAGCTTTTAATTATAATAAAACCTTAATCACTTTCTCATTTTTTATCATCACAAGCATATATTTGCACAAAGGCTTCTTATCCTTTGAAGAAAAAGGCAAAATGTTGATTGAATGCATAAAGCTGGTGGTCACAAATAGGAAGGTTAAGATTTATAAGCTATTATAAATTACTTCACCTTTTATTTTAAATGAGACATAGGGACCAATCTAGCTAAGCCACTCATGCACAATCAACAAAATTAGGGTTGTGAGTTTAATGGAAAATAGTAAGTAATTGTTAGCAATGATCAAATTTAAATTTTATGAAATAAGAAATAATTTAAGCTCATTTGAATAATTAATAAAACAAAATAACACAAATTTCAAGTTCAATTCAAATTCGAATATACTCGAAATCGAATTGATTTGAG
Organism: Dendrobium nobile; assembly: GCA_022539455.1. Taxonomy (NCBI): domain Eukaryota; kingdom Viridiplantae; phylum Streptophyta; class Magnoliopsida; order Asparagales; family Orchidaceae; genus Dendrobium; species Dendrobium nobile. The sequence continues at coordinate 4,793,275 of CM039729.1, read as the reverse complement.
CCTTGAGCTGATTTCAAGTCAAGTAACTATTAAACTCGAGCTGAAACAATATCAACCAGAAGTCGAATGATTCTCGTTGTTTATAGAGTTAATCTATATCTATTCATAAAAATTAAACTAAAATTTCAATAGATAATTATAACAGGTCTATTTAGGTTTCGTTTGTGACGAGTTTTTTCTTATTTTTTAAAACAGAGTTTTAATGCAAAAAATTTAAATTTTTGTAAACTCTGTATTAAGAAGTCCCAAACGAAGTCATAGTCTTGAGCTGATTTTGATAGACCCTATCAATTCTAAACTATTTGCCAGCTGAAAAATTTGCTTATGTACTTTTCAGGCTTCAATGGTTTGAACTTTTTGGTATGTGAATGTTTTTTTATGTCGGTTGGTGAATGCTTTTTTCTAGGGTTTGAATTAAAGTGCAAGATTTGGTACAAATATGAGGGCGTGGAGAGCTAATTCAATGCTCCTTTTTAGTGGTCCTCTTTCTTGAATTTTTTTCCCACTTTGAACCAAAATCATAATAATTTTCTTCATTTGTAAGAACAACAAAAGGTTCAAATTTATATGAAGTGAATATTTCTTTATATATATATATATATATATAATATATATATATATATATATAATATATATATATATATATATATATATATATATATATATATACATTTTCAAATTATAGTGAGTTATTATTGCATTATAAGGTGATTGGGTTTGTTTAGTTATAAAGGGGATCCCATTGCACACTCATTTTAGTAGGTTTTATGTCCCTATCTTTAGTTAATATCTTAACCATTCAATATTATTATGAAACATTTATTTTGTCTCATTAGAAGTATGATGCTTTTTTTGACTCACGAGGGTAATAATTAATAACAACATCAAGCCTTTATCCGATTACGTGGGGTCAATTGTATGAATATTTTTTCTCCATTATATTCTATTAAGAGTAAAATTCTCCTTTAAATCAAATTTTTTTTAAAAATATATTTCTAATACTTTCTAACCGAGCCTTTTAAGGTTGATCTCCACCTTTCTTAACATAAGTACTCCGATCTAATACATCTAATCTCCTAACTGGATTATTGGAAGACATACGTTTTATGTGACCAAACCATCTAAGACGACTCTCTATAATCTTATACGCCATTAGAGCTACTCTAACCTTTTCACGTATATGCTCATTTTCACATTCATCCACATAAGCATCCTTTTCTCTGCAATACAACTTAATTTTATGCTTCTCTTTTAATGACCAATATTCTAAGCCATAACATAGAGATAATGACTCCAAACAAAATTATTTGTTTTAGGTTTCTCATAATGATGTTATTCAGCTACATCTTCATAAAAATACAAGTAATTGTACAGTGCAATACATCTTTCAGATAAAATAGAAAAAAAAAGTATCATGAAATTCTGATTTTTTAATACAACCAAGCAAATATTTTTTGCTTAGGAAAATCAATTGCACAGGTTTATTCCTTTAATGTAAGGTTGGTAAGGGAAAAAAAATTATTACAAAAGATGATCAAAATAAATAAAAATAAATATAAAACATAAATAATTTATATTACATATATATCATCAACAACAACAACAAGCCTTGATCCTATTACGTGGAGTTAACAACATGAATCCTTTTCCTCCACTATTACATATATCAAAAAGAAAATTTTACGGACGACGTCAAAATAAAATTTAGAACAAAGTGGAGAAATTGAGATCAACAAATATGAATAATCTCACATTTAGAGATTTGTTTATGATCTGTTTTCCTCGGATAGAAAATCAATTATGTGCGACAACTCCTCTCAATCAGTTATGAGAGTTAAACGAAGATTTTGCACTGCTCGATCCATCAATGGCAAATCTATCAACCTTTGCCACAATGTTTAGCTTTATTTTTATGTTCTTCAGGCAAAATATCTGATGGCGTCAAATCTATGTCATGAACATATGTGAATTTGAGCAGAAAGTTACTAGGAACATTCATCTTTGTCTTAGTTGTCTTGACTAACCACAAGTCCCTTCCACCATAAGTGGGCAGACTTAGGATTTTTGTCCTAAAAACTCCCATATGAGCTTCTCCCATTGGAAAACATTTAACATAACATAGATTTGGTTCTGAATCTTCAATACCCAATTTTTTCTCACTAAAGGCTGAGCCCATATGAGCAGGAAGAACTCAAATGACAACATAATTATTTGTTGTTTAAAGGATTTATTCAGGATAGTTTATCCCCACACCCTCAAGAAATTATTTTGTGCGAACACCGGACCGTTCGAAGTCAAATCAGAGCGTGTCATGTCACCTGATACATAGCGGATACACAACCGCGGTACACAAAGAGGTGACATGACGCACTCTAATTCGCCTACGGACGACGTTTGGTGTCTGCACAAAGTAATTTTTTCCACACCCTCTGCTGTTCTTACGTCAAAAAGGAATGGTACTTAGCATAAATATGTGGATAGTCGTTCTATCAATAAGATAATCAAGATTAAATTTCTCATGCGGTAACTTGATAGATGTTGTATGCAATAACTGATATGATATACCACTAAGATTGATTTAAGAAGCAGGTATTATCAAATCTAAATGAGTGAAGGAGATGAATGAAAAAATATCTTCAAAATGAAGTATAATTTATATGAGTGGCTCGTGATGCCATTTGGCCTAATCAACACTCCTATTATATTGATATGAGTGATAAATCACATTTTGCACATCTTTTTTAGCTGTATAATTTTAATGACATTATTATTTTCCATCAAACTAGGTATGATAATATGCATCATTTGCAACTGGTTTTAAAAATGCTTCGTCAAAAACAAGAAATATTCATCTAAAGAAAATAATCTTAGGATTTTTCATTTCCTATGAAGGCATCTTTATAGACCACGAGGAAGACATTCAAGCATGCCGATTTACTATTTTAATGGACTAGCCACCTTCCATTAAGGTTCATATGTGAATTTAGTCCTATTATGACTTCAATAATCACCCAATATCTCAAAAAGGGTGAAATTTGTTTGGCAATTGGCATAGGCAGCTTCTAATGCTTTTTTTTTCCAAAATTAAGGAGTTTAAGATGAATTCATGAGTGTTAAAGTTACTATATTTCAACAATCTGTTTGAGGTAACCGACAATCCCTCTTGAGTTGGCATTAAAGTGTCCTCATGTGAGAGGTTTATCTAATCATTTTTTTAAAAGAGAAATTAAATGATGTGCATCAACATTATTCATTATATGACCATTAGTTTCAAATTTTCATAAATTTTGATGGATGAGATACTTCATTGAACGAAGTAATACGTTTTTGCAATTTTGTTAAAATTGAAGTTCTAAATATAAGCATTATATTTAAGTCTCGTCAACGGTCAGTACGGAGAAGTGAAGAAATAACAAACTCATATCATTATCATGTAGATTTATTTTATAGGGTTATTGATATGCATCTTCAGATGGATGAGTGGCTTTACCCTTAGAGATAGGATATGAAATGAGCATATAAGTGAAAAGGTTGGAGTAGCTCCAGTAGAAGATAAGATTAGAGAGAGTCGCCTTAGATGGTTTGGTCACATAAAACGGCGGCCTTCCGATGACCCGGTTAGGAGCGTAGAGGTATTAGATTTGACTTATGTTAAGAAAGGTAGGGGTAGACCTAAAAAGACTTGGTTAAAAAATATTAGGAATGAGCTTTCTTTATTAGATTTAAACGAGAATTTGACTTTTAATAGGACACAATGGAGAAAAAGGATTTATGTAGCCGACCCCACGTAGTGGGATAAAGGCTTGATGTTGTTGTTGTTGTTGTATTGATATGCATCTTCAAAAATTAAATAATCAATTCTCTGAAGTCAACACTGGGTTGTTTCTTTGTATGTCGCATCTAAATCCAATTGATTTATTTTCTGCTTACGACAAGAGAAAATTAATTCTTCTTGTGCAGTTATATTGAAATGATTTTTCTCCAGTTGAACTTATGGCCCTTGAACACCAACTATCCATATCAATTATTGATATACGTACAAGTGATGAGCTCTCATTGTTGAGTAGTATTGTTGATTTCACAAAATAAACCATTAAGGTTAAGAAAGATGAGGTGTATCTCTTACTTTAAATGTTTATTAGCTTGGCATTGACTTTGTTAGTTGCTACTGCTACAATAGAGAGTATTTTCTTGCAATAAAGATTGTCAAGCACCAATTTTGTAGTAAAGTGAGTGATGACTGGCTCAATGACTGTTTAGCATCATACATTGAAAATATATATTTAACTTAATTCCAAATAAAGTTATAATACAACATTATCAAAAAATAAAATAAAATACAAAACTTGTAATTATTATTTTTTATTTAGCAATTATGATGAAATAGAAGTCTTTACTTTGAATTTTGTCATATATATTTTTTATTTTTTCATGTTTAATTATTTTTGTAATACTTTTGTCCACCCTAAAAAATGAAGCTGATTTCACCTCTAGCAATACATAATAAATATAAACCGATTATCAAATTTAATTACACATGCACTAAACTTACTGACATAACAAACAAACATAGTAAGTGATGAAAAAGGAACCTCACTATGGCACTCTCCTCAAAATCAATGGCAATGCAGACAAGTTTGTCCAAGCAAATGTAAAGATGGGGTGTTTAAGAGGAACACTCAATCAATCCAAACCTATGCATAAAAATGGATGCCCGAAGTTAGCCCTCAAGGTAGTAGTAACTACTTCTCCACTTCAGGAGAAAACAAAATAAATCCTCATGCCATCTTCCAAACGTGCCTCAGCATTGTAGGTCATCTCACAACCTTATAACTAATACACCATATGCTAACTCTCAACTTCGTGAATTTCCTTAGGTTGGTCACCAGACATTGAAGAAACACTGGATGCATTATTATGATCACTCGTTAGTTCCAATTTCTTAATTCCTTACTTTCATAGCTATGATGCACCGACACGGACACGACACGACACGGACACAGGACACAGCATTTTTTAAAAATATAGGATACGGGTGCGGCGTGGACACGGCATAATAATTTTATAATATAATATATAGAAATTAAAGTGACAATATATTAAAAATGACAAGCAATAATAAATCAATTTTATGATAACTTGTTTAGCTTATAACATAAAGATGTTTAGTACAAAATATCTAGTACAACCATAAAAATATAAGCAAAAAATCATTTAGTACAACATGAAGGTCCAACTACTCAATAGAGGAAATGATCGAATTAGATTCAGAGGTTGATCTTTGGCCTTCAATATCATCATCATTGAATATCAGTGCTTCCAACTCTGGTTTATTTTGAAAAAGATTTGCAACCTCCAATAATCTCATATCATCAAGGCACTAAAACTCATATCCAGCAACAACCCACATCTTGTTATCACGTCATATAAAGTGGGGGTTTTCCTTGATAGAAGACGAAGATTTTTATGCACATAAACTAAATCTTCAACTAGTTATGGAGTTATTTTATTCCTCTTCATTGATTGAATAAATGAGTATGTACTCCAATTTCTCTCACAGCAATAAGAGGATGATACTTAAAGTTCTAAAGTTCGTAAGTTATTTGTATGGAAAGATACCGAGCGGTAACGAGCATGTACCGAGCGGCACCGAGCATGTACCTAGCGGTACCGAGCATGTATTGAGCGGTACCGAGCATGTATCTAGCGATACCGAGCTTGTACCTAGCGGTACCGAGCATGTATTGAGCGGTACTGAGCATGTACCTAGCGATACCTAATAGTACCGAGCATGTACATTAGCTTTTTTTGGTAAGTTTCAAAAAACAACAATTAATATTTCAGGTGTTGAGAGTCAGACATCGATGCCATTTATCAGTCACCGAGAGAGGAGATGAAAATATCTTCAATGCCAAAAAGAAATGAAAATGAGAATATTCGATGATTGGGAATTAAGTGCGAATGTTGATTTGATTTTGTGGATAGAAAATAAGAAATTTAGTTTAAATCCCGCAAAATACAAGAAATTATATTTAAAAAAATTCATAAAATATTTAAGATATGCATGCCCAATTTGCATTTAATCTTTTTTTAATCAGACACGTTTTTTGCGTGTCCGACACGTGTCGGATTAGTGTCGTGTCGGACACGGTGTCGGACACTGCACACCTCTTTGAGGAGAAGTGTCGGTGCATCATAGTTTCATAGTTATACTTATCAAGCAAAAAAAAAAATTTTGCATGGAAGTTTTAAGGCTCCCAAAATTATAACTTATACAGTTTTTGTACCTAGTAAATAAGGCCATGATAAGCTTTGCAGATCATTCAAAAAAGGAAAATTGTTCATGACCAAATCAACAAATGCCAAGAAATTGAGTGACAGAAAAATGCTTTTAAATTCGTCCGAAAGGTGAAGATTAAACAGAACTGTCTCCAATGTTATAATTGTATTAAATTTACAGTAACCAACTTACCAGTTACGTATCTATCAAGGCTGTCATAACCATAGAGCTCATGTCCTCAGCTAAATTTTCAGAGCAGTAAACTTGACCTTGATCACAGCCCTGAGACATAACGAGGCAAGTAATTTGAAAGTCAGCAATGTCACAGAAAATGAATAAAAAAAACGGAATTCAAATGGAAGGAAAAATAAACCGAGTACCAAAAAAGAACTACAGAAGATGGAGCAGCCAGTGTGAAGCTAAAAATTTGGCACTATGGGCACATAAGCATAATACAGTGCATGCAGAGGTCATCAATTGCGTTAAAACTGTGAAACAAAATTTGGAAACAAGATTTCAGCTCCATGAACACAAGACTATCTATTGACGGAGGTTTAATAATGTGATATAGTAATTTTTTAAGATTCCATAAAGGATATGACAGCGTAATGGAGATTCCAGACAAATGCATTTAACAATTCAGAATCCATAAGAACCGAGCTCAAACCTCTTATAGCCACCGTGTTCGATGATAGAACAAAGACATCCACAATGAAGATAGAAGCAAAAGGAAAATCCCAGACCTGCACTAGGGAGAGATGAGACAAACTCAAGAGGCGATGATTGATAGCTTCTGAAATATGAGGAATGACCAAATGTTATCTTCTCAAGTTAATAACAACAACAACAACATCATCATCATCAAGCTTTTATCATACAATGTGGGATCAACTATATAAATTATTTTCTCCATTGTGTCTTGCTAAGAGTCAAATTCTCATTTGAATTTAATAAAGAAATTAAATTTCTAATACTTTCTAATGAAGTCTTTTTAGGTCTACCTCTACCATTCTCGAGTTAAGTAATACTTAAATAAAGGATTGCATGTACCATCATGGCTAAGAAGAACATCTTAAAGTAGCTTGAAACAAGGACAGCCAACAAGATTTCTCTGTACCTAATAAAATATAAAAATAAAAAAATGAATCACTTCAATGACAAAAATAAGCTTACTCATAGTAATTTATGAGTGAAAATTTAAACAAATACCAGAAATAATGTTAAGACAATACGACATTTAAATGCTAAAGAGAGATCCATGTCCCCCTCCCTCCCCATCAGCATGTACAAGTTTGGCGGGCAAAGCTACCATACTTGCACATAGTTAAATGACTTCTAATTTTCCTTGAAAGAAAGTCAATTTTTGGAAGAAATAGTTAAGGATGCAATTATAAAAGAAAAGAAGTACAAACTAGGTTGCAGATGGGGCATGCATAAAGAAGTGAAGAAACAGAGTAAAGTGGGAAACGGGATTAATGTTACAATGCAAGTGGTTTCGTACATATAAAAATTAGGAGTTACTTCAATAAGAGTTTGCTTAACTAAATCACCACAAAGGTCGCCAACATAAATGAAAGGCAATCACAAACACCATAGCCAGCCAAAATAGTAGGTCATGATGGTAACAGTAACATCCGCAACTTCAGAGTCATAGAAAAAACTTTTTATGCTAAAAACTACAGCTATACCTGCATATATGATAATTCAATCTGAGTAGAACCCTAATACCAATCCACAAAACAGTTACAAAGATAAGATTTCCAATTAGAACGTTCAGAAATACCTGCAATGTTGAACATCGCAACAGAATATCCAGATTAAATATAAGATGTCGCTAATTCATGGGGGAATAAACATACAAGAAGAAGAACCTTCTTCATTTCATTAAACTATACCTTTAAGCATGTCCAGGTGAACTCCAAACTGCTCCTTGATGAGTCCCGACTACCTTTACTTCGAATTAAAAGTGACACTCTGTCTTTACTTGTTAAGCTGTCTCAATTCAAATGAGAGGCATTGTATACAAAGTTTTATATTACACTTCAGAGCTAGATTGAAAGGATACATGCATCTAAAATAAAGTTCATTAGACCTGATTTCAAGGATATACCCTACAATAGAAAATTAGGACAACTGAGCATAAGAAGGAATTCATGTGCTACAATCGAACATTAAAGAAAACAACTGTTAAGATAAATTGAATAAATATAGGGAAGAAAATTAGAGTATTGAAACCAGTATGCTTGAGATTTAGAGGGAAAAACAGGATGGCGCAGTTGAAGTAACTATGAGCCATATATGGCCTACAAATCCATGAAAGCACAGACAAAACATCACGAACAAGTAGTATGAAACAATATGTCCATCGACGCTTCAGAGGGGATCCAGCAGTGAGCCAGTGACGTCATTGTAAAGATGACAAAAATGGCCCATCATGGATGCTCGGTCAATGGTAGAGAAGTGTTTGGCACTAAACATGTAAGTTGTAAATTCTGCCTACCTAAGATGGTTTATAATTGCTACCGTTCTACGCCCGGTCAAAGCCTCATTTTTTTTTTTTTTTTTGTGATCTCTACTCAATGCATCATTCAAGTTCTATTAAAAACCCCATACCTAAGACATATGGTGTCAAAGATAATGTCAAAAAATTTGAAGAATAAATATTTGATACCAAATTTTAAGAAAAAAGAAGATATTTAATATTGCTACCTATGAAGAATCGGACATGTAAGTCATATAATGAAGATATAGGAAAGAATAATGCTACATAGAATTAGAAAAATTACAACAATTTTTAAAAACCAATTTGGCTTCATACAAGAAATTTCAATTATCAAAAATTCTTGTTATGTTAAGACAATTTAAAGAAATAAATAGAGAGCAACAAAAAATGAGATAATCAAATATTTTCTATTAATCTTGAGAAAGCGTATGAAGGAGCACTAAAATAATTGATTCAATATGCGTTGAGGGAAGATAAATTTTTGTCTATATAGGGGCCCTTATTTATGATAACCATGATGCACCAACACTTCTCTTTAAAGAGCTATGCAGTATCCGACATGTATCGGACATGACACGTCACACCAAAGACATGTACAAAAAATAAATTGGTCACACGTATCCGGCACGCGTGTCTAAATAATTTATGAATTTTTTTTAAATACAATTTATTGTATCTCAAATTTTTATTTAATTAAAAAAATAAATTTTATATTTCCTATTCAAAGCTCCAAATCAATCGTCCGCACTACATACCCAGTTCCCTGAATATTCCCATTTTCATCTCTCTGGTAGGGTACATTTAGGATTTCACAATAATGTTCAATGTCATTTTAATATCGACATCCAATGTCGTCACAACATCAGTATTTCAAAATCATCTCAACATCAAAGTCTGATGTTGTATTGGCATTGATGCTCGAAACCAACAATTTCTACACACACAGTCACACCCCTGTGCTTTCTCGGCATCTCATCTTTGTCCAATATCAGCTTAACATCGACAATTAATGTCATCTCGAAATTGATGACAGACATCATCTTGGCATCAATGCCCATGCCCATTACACAACAATGATGACAAACAACCGAAAGCATTGTCATCTCCCCTCTTAATGCCTAATACGGCATCGACGTCTGACTCTCAGCATTCTAATATTAAATATTTTAAACATAAATTCTTGTTAAATTACTTAATATTTCTCAATTATTCTTCATATTTTACTTATTCTATTTTTATATTTAAATATTTTCAATAATTGATGTATCCCATGTCCATGTCATGTGGTGTCCATGTCACCTAGGTAAATAATTAAATATATCAACTTGTTTTGAGCTAAAACATGGGGAATGAGAATCTTGTTTAATAACACCAAAGCTTGAATGAAGTGGCTTTCAACCTTAACATGTTTGATTCTTGCATGAGACATGCGATTATTAGAAATTTAGATTGCAACATAATCATCATAATTTTAACCATTGAAAAATCAAATTCTCTAACTGAGTCTAAACCCAAATAATTTCACATATAGTGTCATGACTTTGAAACTAGTCCAACAGCAGATAAGGATACCATTATTTATTTCTTACTCTTCTATGAGACCAAGTTACAAATATGCAATAATCAAATATGAATTTTCTATCATCAACTGATCCAACATAATCAAAACAAGAAAATGCTTCCACATTAAGGTGCTTATTCTTATTCAACAATAGTTCATTCCTTTTTTACTTGATATATCCAGGAATATGCAGACAACTTTATTTTTTTTTAGAGTATGAATGGTTGGTTAGCAGCTCCGAAAACAAGGACCTAACATGGTGATGGTAAGATATATCAACTTTTCAAACTACCTATGATAATGAGAGGCATACTAAAAAAATTTCCCTTTATTAGCAATATTATGAGTTTCAATGGGAGTGTCAGCAGTATTGAAATATAAAATCCAATTTCCTCAAAGCTAGTGGTATATTTTCTTTAAAACAACAAAGCCCCTTTCTTATAAGCAAATTCTATTACTAAAAAGTATTTGTAACGATCTAGATCTTCGGTCATAAAATACTTTTGGCGATAGTGGCGATAGTGTTTTGCTTTTGTAACCCTTTTGATCGCTCCCTACATCTAAATTGTCTTGTTAAAAAGCCAAATGAAGTGTCTGAAGAAAGTTGTGTACTTTTGTTTACTTCTACAAAGGCCAACCTCAAGAATAACTTAGTAAAATTTATCAATCCAAACCCTAAGTCTTCATTTTAGATATAGATAGCCTTGTGAAGATTAAATACTTTGATCTCCCCCTAAACTGTATACCCGGGTAGTTGCTCCATAAAAACAACTTAAGCTGGATTGACATAAAGAAAGGCATTACTTACATCCTTATGTAGCGATAGCAAATCTTGACTGATGGCGATAGAAAAAAGAATCAATATAGACTTTAGTGGAGGGTTGTATTAGGTAGTCGATAGTCAGTGTAAAAAGCGACGCGCTGTATGGCCTGAATACAGTAACAAGTGTGCAAGGACTGCTGCACTGGCGCCCGGGTGCAATGTTAAATAGGCAAGGGTTCCCACATCAAGAACGAATGTGGGCAAAGAAGCTAGTCAATGATACTAAAAAATATGAAACTAAAATTAGGATAGGAACTTGAAATATAGGTTCCCTTACAGGAAAATTAATGAAATTAATAGATATTATGTTTCATAGGAAGCTAAATATTTTGTGCATTCAAAAAACTAAATGGGTTGGATAAAAGGCTAAAGAAATTGATATTTTAGGATTTAAACTTTGGTATTCGGGTAAGAGTCATATAAGAAATGGTGTAGGTGTTATTATATATAATAGTTTGAAGGATAATGTTATAAAAATTAATAGGATTTGAGATAGAATTATAGCTTTAAAGATTGTTGTTGATGCTAAAATTGTTAATATTATAAATGTTTATGCTCCTCAAGTAGGTTTGGATATGAGTCCTAAATTAAATTTTCGGAATGACTTAGAAGAATTAATACAAAAGATATCTCTTGAAGAAAGAGTTTTTATTGAAGGAGATTTAAATGGACATATTGGTAGAGAGGTAGATGATTTTAAAAGCATTCATGGTGACCATGGGTTTAGAACGACAAATGAAGGTGGCAAGACCATATTAGATTTTTGTTTAGCTTATGATTTTTTAATTGCTAATACCTTATTTAAGAAAAAAAAATGAGCATCTCATCACTTATAAAAATGGAGATGGTACAACTCAGATTGACTATTTTCTTATAAGAAAATTAGATTGTTTAGATTGCAAAGATTGTAAAGTTATTCCGAGTGAAAATTTATGTACCCAACATCGATTATTAGTTTTGGACTTTAAGATAAAGGGACAGAAAATAAAAAAATAAAGTAAAACGATATTCTAGGATTAGATGGGGACATTTAAAGAATATTAACAAAAATATTTTTTAGAGTAAGATTTTAGATCTTAAAATTTTACTTGTGTAACTGTGTTCAAACACAAGGTGATTTGACCAAGTATTTCACTATTTCAGTTGGGTTACATCAAGGATCAACCTTAAGCCCATATCTTTTTGCTTTAGCCATGGATGTTATCACTAGACATTTGCAAGAGGATGTACCTTGGTGTATGTTTTTTGCTGATGATATTCTACTTGTTGATAAGACTAGAGAGGGAGTTGAAGGTAAACTTGAATTATGGAGGTCAACCTTAGAGTTTAAATGTTTTCGCTTGAGTAAATCTAAAACATAATATATGGAGTGTAATTTTAATAGTAATAGAACTAGTGAGGGGATTGTGACTTTGGGCGATCAAGTCATTAATAAGAGTACATGTTTTAGATATCTTGGATCTATTGTTTAGAGTGATGGTGAAATAGACGGGGATATTATCAGCAGAATTCAAGTTGAATGGTTGAAGTGGAGGAATGTATCGGGCTTGTTGTGTGATAGAAAATTACCCCTCAAACTTAAGAGAAAATTCTATAAGATGATGGTGAGGCCTGCAATGCTTTATGGTGTCGAATGTTGGTCATTAAAAGAGAAGCATAATACTAAGTTAAGTGTGGCAGAGATGAGGATGCTCAGGTGGATTAGTGGCTTTACCCTTAGAGATAGGATAAGAAATGAGCATATACGCGAAAAGGTTGGAGTAGCTCCAATAGAAGATAAGATTAGAGAGAGTCGCCTTAGATGGTTTGGTCACATAAAACGGCAGCCTTCCGATGACCCGGTTAGGAGAGTAGAGGTATTAGATTTGACTTATATTAAGAAAGGTAAAGACATACCTAAAAAGACTTGATTAGAAAATATTAGGAATGACCTTTCTTTATTAGATTTAAACGAGAATTTAACTTTTAATAGGACACAATGGAGGAAAATGATTCATGTAGCCGACCCCACGTAGTGGGATAAAGGCTTGATGTTGTTGTTGTTGTTGTATAGACTTTAGACTAGCAGCAAGGAGGAGGTGTCAAAGTAGTCAATCCCATCTTCTTAAGTAATACCTTTAGCAACTAGACGAGCCTAGCATCTATCAATGAAACCATTAGATAAAATTTTGATGTAAACTCATTGACATGAGATTGGTTAAATGACGAGAAGGTGTAACCAAATCTTATGCATGTTGATTCAACAAGTCAATCACTTTCATATCCACTATCGATTTGCACCTAAGATAGTGTAATGTATATTGGTATGTCTTGGGAATAGGAACATATGATAAAGATAACATAAAATAATAGACCATGAATAAAGATGATCAAAGGACATATATGAATTAATAAGATGATTAATACACTGTCATTTACATTTACAAAGGACAATAGGCGCTTAAAGATTAAATACCTCTTTGAGAGATGAATACCCAACAGCTTTGAACAATGTGAATGGAGGTGTTCTTTGTATTAGGCTAAGAGCTCATCATGTGCAAACTTGCAGAGGCGGATTATATGAAAAAAAACTAAGTATACGTAACCACCTTTCTTGGCAGACGAAAAAATGTTGTGCTTTATAAGAATGTACTTGAAGACCCGTGACTACCTTTCTTAGCAGGCGGGGAATGAAATTTTGGCCGCAGTATTATCTGACATCTACCGTGATTACCTTTCTCGGCATGATGGAAGGCTCAGTACCCCGATGCAGCCTCTTATTAAAAATCAAAAAATAAAATAAGCACCCCGATTCTAATATCTATATGACAAGTCTGAAAATTAGAAGTTGAACTCAATCCTTTGTTGGCAATCAATCAGAGTTGACAATGTTTGACTATTGAAATGAAATTACTCATAAATTCCAAATGATAACTCTTTTGACAGAAAATCTCAACCGAAGAGAATCCCGTATTTTAAATTGATTTTTATGTCACCCTAATGATGATCGTGTTGAAATATAATCTCAATTGGAGGGGATTATACTTTCTAAACGCCCCAAATCTCAAAATCAATCATTAAGGGGCTCCAATTTCAAAGAAAGTTCAAAACTTAAAAACAACAAAAAATATTAAGATATTCAAGATGAAATAAATTATATAATAACTTTAAACGAAAACCCATCCACCCTCTGTAACAGTTTGTCGATGTGGATACATTTGAAATTTACTTCAGCTCACAAAAAGTGAATGTTTAGTCAAAAATATAACTATGATTCATTCTCAAATCATCTCTTGCTAGTAATGACGTGGCTCCAATTTTTTAACTCAAAGGATGTCACTTTTGATAAAAGTAAAATTTTTTCAATCAAACTCATCTTTAAGATGATAACTTCCAATTGGAAGATAATTTTGATGAAACATTCATCTATCATTTTATCATTCCTATGATACAAATCACAACAAATCAAAGCATTATACTTCTTTAAATCTACATAAGAAAGAGTAAGCCCAACCGAACTCTCTAACACTCAAAATTATTATCAGATAATAATGACCAACCTATCACTACTCAGTATCTCATTTCATAATTTTTCCCTTTAACATAAGGCATTCTTAATAAATATCAACTCTATTTTCACTACAATATCAAAACCCTATTTGAAGCACTTGATAACAAGAATTGGAATGATGCCATGAGACAACTTTCTTCATTAAAAAAATTTTTTTTTTTGAATGATACCATGGGAGAAAAGATAAATGCACTAGAAAAAAAATCAAACTTGAGAATTTGTTGATACCGAAGGGAATTAAAAGCAGTAGGATATAATCGATTTATTTCTATAAAATATAAGGCAATGGGAGTATAGAACAGTACAAGGCAGGATTACTAACCAAAAGAAATACTTAACCAATGAAATTAACTATCATGAGAACATTTGTTCCTATTATAAAAATGAATATAATTCACGTGCTGATTTCTCTAGCAGCGAATCTTAGATGGTATATGCAACAGTACGATATAAAGAATGCTTTCTTATAAGGAGATATTGAAGAAGTCTATATGGATCCTCAACCAGGGTTCGATAGCTCTTTCTTAAAGTACATGTGCAAATTGTATATGAACTTAAACTGTCTCTAAGAACATGATTTGGCAGATTTATAAAAGCTATGATTGAAACTAGACACAAACAAACACAAGAAGATCATAAACTCCTTCTAAAACACTCCACTAATGATAAGACCTCAATTCTAATTGTATATGTTGACGATATTACAAGAGGTAACAATAAGAAAATGGGGTAACTTAAAAGAAAGCTTGCTAAACAATTTCTGATCAAGAAGTTGGACAAACTCAAAAACGTTTTGGGTATAGAGCAAGTTCAATTAAAACAAGCATTCTCTTAATAAAAAAGTGGACATACTAAAGAGAAAAAAATGAAAGATCATTGTTGACCCCTACAACCACCCCAAAGAGCATAAAATTGATAAAGATGACTCAACCCGAATGTTGATTTCATTGGATCTCATCCAGCTTTTTTGGTTTTCAAAGAAAGACTATAAAGGATATCAGGAGTTATTTTGATGTTTTGATAAAAAAATTCTTCCGTTGACGAGTCCGTAGTAAAAAGAAGGGGTCTTTCATACTTCAAGATATGATTTGCTACACGAATCGAGCTTGGTATATTATGGAGGATTGGAAAGTTCAGACATTTGCTTTCTCTTCCCTCTTTTGATCAATGTCCTAATTGGGATCACTACGAGATATAGGTGGGTACAGAATTTGGGAGCTGAATAATATGAATGAGCTTTACCAATTGAGAACCTACAACTTAGGAGAATGTGAAGATGCCGAGGAGACTTGTATTGCCAAAATATATGCCGAGAGGAGAATCACAAATTTAACCATATGTTGGAATTTTACTAATTTGAGAAGATCTCAATTTCACTAAGAATGCGCTCGACAGCCGACACCCGAAATTAAGGCACGAGGCCGACCAAATGATGTCCGATCAACAAACAGACGGCGCCATTGCGTCCGGAACGTCGTCGACATTAAGATTCTACATTTTATTTGATCAAATTGAATAGTTTGATGTGGTGTCGCAAATTTAAAAAGCGATCCAAATATGATGCAAAGGCATGCGTTACGAGGAAAATTAGCCTCGTCGGTGATGAAATGACGTCCGATTGCAAAACGGATGGCGCCGTTACGTCCGGAACATCGTCGACATTAAAAGTCTACATTTTATTTGATCAAATTGAATCATTTGAGGTGGCGTCGCAAAGTTCAAAGGCAATTCGAATATTATGTGAAGATATGCGTTACGAAGGAATTAGGCCCCGGCGTCGCCCGAACGTCGTCCAATCTCGAAACGGACTACGTCGTTGCGACCGGAACATCGGCAATACCTTAAATCCACTATCAATTTATCCCATTTTGATGTTCGGCAAAATCGACACGCAAAATGGAGCAATTAACTCGCAAAACGGAACAATTAACATGCAAAACAAGATAACACTTACAAATCCTTTTTTTTATTTTGCACGGTTCTATCATCCTAAATTAATGTCATATTGATATATCATTAGAATGGTCATTATCTTATAAAATTTAAATAAGGAACCAGCATCAAAATAAGGAAAGGTCGAATTCTAATTAAATGTAATTACCTCGTGTTGTTCTTCTGTATCTCTGTCACGGTTGATCTCGAGAGCGTCGAATTGCGGTTAAAGCGAAACTGAACATAGCAATATTTGGCTTTTCGTCGAGACTTCGACCTCAACACAAGTGGCCTTGAGCACATGCTAAAATGAGAAATGTGTGTGTTTAAGATTCAATTCTTCCCTTGAAGAAAGGTCTGTTTTTTTTTTTATTCTCTAGATACGCTCCCAGCTTTCCTTCTCCAACTCGTTTTCAAACTCCAGTACAACCCTCGTTCCAAAACTTCCAGTTCACAAATCCTTCCAGACCTCCTACGAATCCAGTTCCACAAATTGCTTCACACCTGCTCTGC
Organism: Dendrobium nobile; assembly: GCA_022539455.1. Taxonomy (NCBI): domain Eukaryota; kingdom Viridiplantae; phylum Streptophyta; class Magnoliopsida; order Asparagales; family Orchidaceae; genus Dendrobium; species Dendrobium nobile. The sequence continues at coordinate 4,776,113 of CM039729.1, read as the reverse complement.
CCCAATTAAGCAACAGCCGAACTAGCTCCTGCTCTCTAAAACCAACATCAACCTCAGTCCGGCACCTCCACGTCCAAACGTCTCTGACGACAAAAAAATAGCTTCGTCCACCTCTCAACCTCACGACAGTGGGTTGAACTCGATCGCAAGACTGCAAGCTGATTTGTTGGCTATTTGCCGAATAGCATCCCAAGCTTATATAAACCCCTTCCTGCAACTTTCAACTCCACTTGACCCGCTTTCATTCGCATGAAAAAGTGTTGTTTCACGTGACCTGTACCGGACTCCATCTCGTGCTTCTATGTTTTGATAATATCATTCTCATAAAAGCTGCTACTACCCTTCACGTGAAACTTTGCCCTTACTTCATTCCACTACAATCCAACAACAGGCCTTTCCACATCATTCTGCACCAACAGCTTTTCAACAGAGAAAAGGTGGTATTTATTTAAAGTTTTCGGTTTCACTTTTTTTTATTATTACTTTTTTTACATAAAAGGAAATTTAAATATCTCTTCCCTAGCATTATTATAATTAATTATGAGCTTTGATTGCTAGTGCCAATAGTATCATTGCTATTATTGTCATAAAAAGGGGTTCTAGTAGCAAATTTTCTTCCGTATGAATGGCCATGGTTCCAAAATCTTTGTGAATTGTATCATTAAGCATGGTTGGGAGAGGTAGCATCATAACTATTGCTATGAGTTTTTTTGTACATGTACATGTATGTTTATATTAAAAAAAGGGGAGAGAGTTCGATCCCAATAGCCTCCAGACCTCCACATTTTGGCCCATTTAAATTGCCCATTTCTCTTCACTCGCCACCTAGAAGCGAGCCCAAACCAACTCCACTCAGATTTTCTAACAGCAAATTAACATGAAAACCTTTTCTTTTTAAGTATTCGGCCACTATTTACTTTTGTTCATTCCCACTAATTAATGTGATTTAATGCTAGTATTTATTTATATTGTAAATATAAGTGTATATATGCATAAATGCTTGCATGCATTATATATATATATAAATATTTCAAACACATTCATATATACATTTATATGTATGATACATACGTAAATAAAATAAAATAAAAAGAGAAAAGAAAAAGTGAGGAAGATTAAAAAAAAGAATGTATAAAAAAAAAGTGGAGTTATTGGTACACACGTGACGTCCAGGGATGCTGCGTGGGTTATTAAATTTGAACCCGATCCTCCTAGGCAAGTAAAATGAGTAGACAGAGTATAATTATAAAATGCCCCAAAACACCCGCATGGGCCCCGGCGAGAGTGTTATTGATACACACGTGACGTCTAGGAATGCTGCGCAGGTCGATAAGTGAATTCAAGTTCGAACCCGATCATTCTATACGGATCAATAGGAGTCGACAGGGTTCGAACCTTCAAACAAATACACGGTTGTGGCAACTAGTGTATTTGTTTTAATGCGTTCATATTAGGCCTTCAAAGCCTAAATCAATAAAATTCACTAACAAATGAATAAAGCCTACAAAACTCAATCCTCTATCGACAGCCAGACAGAGTCGACAAGGTTCAAGCTACAAATAAAAATACCTCAAACACCCCGATGATGGCCGTGTTAAACAATAAATCTCAACCAGAGAGGTGTATTCCAAATACTCAAAATTCCATCCAAATACCCATGAAAATCCAAAACACCATAAATTCTCATAATCCAAAATATTTAAAATTGAAACAACACTATCAATCACTCAAAGCAAAATCTATCCATCCTCCGCAACAATTTGCCGGGGTAGACAAATTAAAATGTACTTCAGCTCACAAAGAGCCAAATGCCTAATCGAAAATATTACTAGGATTCATTCTCAAACAATCTCCTGCCAGTAAGGACGTAACACGTGTCCTCTAACCGGCGATTTTGCCACCAAATGGCACCGCATGATAAACGGTTATGACCCGGGGCCCTCTGAACCGAGTTGTTTTGCCGCCAAATGACACCATGAAATATCGGTTATGGCTAGAGTCAATACGCTCTTTAGTGGCATCAAATTCTTGAGATATGAATTAATAGGATATGATCGATAGGGCACAAAGCCCTCTATTAGTTAAGGTGAATTCAAATTTGTCCCCATAGACAAACATTCACTCCATGTCTACAAAGTATTCTTGGATGAAGCAACCCATGGTTGCCGACATTGATCCTTCTGTCAGGTTGGGTCGACTACCTCCTCTGACTAAGTAGACTAGAGATCACGATGGCCCGGAACGACGGAACCATGGGATCTTGATCAGGTCTATCATTCATTCCCCCACCATCCGCTTTAAGTACAAGATGATGAAATTTCCAATTTTAAATATCAAATTTTCCAAATATTTCAATCCAAATTCCCAAATCCAAACTTTTTAAATCCCTATGCCCATGCTGCTACTTTATGCCGGATACCATGTATCTACGGATATGATGTATTCTCCTAACGACTAACCTTAATCGAAAGTTCTCTCTCGTTATCGGGAGGGATAATTAACTATAGGGGCTTGCGCCTATAGGAAACCAAAACTTAAATCATAAAGTTCTCACAAAATGAGGGCGAAATCTCTGGGTAGTGTCTTATCTACAAACCCATCTGCCTTCCAAAATTTACCCCGGAACTTAAATCCGTTAAAACTTCATTGCCGAAGAAAAGCAAAGCAACAGAGCGGGCGGAGGCCGGGGCGGAATTTTCGGAGCCCACATATTTCTGGCAACTCTACTGGGGAATGGTTTCTCTTTCCATCTTTGGCTAGTCATATCAGTGTTATAGTAGCAGCCATATTAATCCGTGTTTAAAATTTTGAATCTTTTAAAATGATCATTTAGCGAATCAAAATTTTAAAATCATTTTCTATATAATCATTCATACATTCGTTAGGATAGCATGATTACCAGACTTAAATTTATATTATTTTTTTATTACTTGCTAATAGTTATCTACTTTTATCTTTTGTTCCGTGTAAATCTTTGCATTTTGAAAGTGTGGGGTGAGATATCAGATTCTGATTACTAACCTTTGTCTTTCATTTATGCAGATGGATCTACAAAACACCCCTTTCACTGTTCAACCAGGTGGTGGAGCTAGCATTCAGTTGGCAAACGCTCTGATCAACATTGAAAATACTAGAGCTACCATCCAATTTGGTAGCGTTGACTTTCCGTCAATCGCTGCAAGGAGTGTCGCCATTCATGCGAATGCCGTGAATGCTGAGAGGCATGCAAGAAGACTTAATACCACTAAAGCTCCTACCGATTGCGCCCATCTACAGGCACAACAACCTGCTACTGTAAATCCCCATAAAAGGATTTCTGTATTTGAACGACTGTTACAACCAGAAACCTCGGCTATCAAGAGGGTTGTAGCCGGAGGAAGGATTTCCATGGTGACTGCAAACACCGCATCTCTGCCAGTCAGGTTACCAGCACCCGGAAAGAATAATGCTGAAGCTTCCTCATCTGGAGGGAAAATAACAAGAAGGCAAAGGAGAAAGCTGAATGCCGAGCTCCGAGCTCATCAACAACTGGTGCCTGTGCACCCATCAAACCTGCTAGCCCAAGAACTTGAGACCAATGTCCCCACCCATAACAGGTTTACCAACCTTAAGTGGGTGAAAAGAAATAGTCGTTCTGGTGAACTCAAAAAGTCATTCTGGGAGCATCGACCAGAAGCACCAACCCCTCAAAAGACTAAGGAACCTGAACGATTGTCAGCCCGAGTACATCGAGTACTGAAGACAGTCAAGGAGAAGGGACTGATGAAGAAGAAATTTCAAAGGCCGATAGTTATTGAGGCCAGGAGAACCCCTCCTAGGAAAAGGCTATCGTCTGCTGTGATAGCTGAACAAAGAAGATATCAACGACAAGCTCCGCGCGGTGAATATTGGGGCATGACACCTGAACCTCGGGTTCAACGATCTGCAGCCGAAAGGTCCGGGCGGAAGAGAAAAGAAATCTGGAGGCCAAAGCCTCATAGAGAAGAAGAAAGAAGAAGAGAAATAAATCTGGGCATGACATCCGATATGGCTTCCCGGAGATCCACCCCCACCTACGAACAACGCCAAAGATGAGTCCCAAAGAAGACCTACAATGACGTCCCTCCCGATGGTCGACACCTTGGAGAATCATCCAGGGGATCCCGTCATTCGCCGACCTCTCCAAAAGAAGAAACTAACTTCGATCGTAGCCCACTGGTCGAAGAAATCTCCTTGCCTAATCAAGAATTGGAGATTCAGTGGTGTCGCCGCTCAGAGATCCGAGTACTGGAATGAGAAAATGAAGAAAAAGAAGACATAAAAGAAGGGGAGGAATATATCAGAGAGGAAGAAAATATAGAAAAAAAATCTTGAAGAAAATATTGATGAATTTATGGAAGAAAATCTGGAGGAATAAATGGAAGATATCATGAACCTCGAAGTCGTCTATATGGTAAGACATACACGTGCTATCGATGATGTCTACCATGATGATGGAGATTGGCAGCCACAACCCAGGCAAGTACACCAATGCGAGACTGGTTCGGTCGCTGACGGAGGTAATCGCTCTCCAAGAGAACAAGAAACAGAAGACGTTGAGGAGAATCCCTTTGATGACCAAGACACCACACTCGCTAACATGAGAAAATAGATGAGACGAAAGATGAGGGCCAAAGATAGGGAGATTTCTCAACTAAATGAAAAGATGACTGAGATGATGACCCAAATGGCATCAATGATGCAGAGAATTGTTGTCGGTGGCGTGTTACGAGCGGACCGGTCCCTTCTGGACCGGTCCGATGCTATTCCAGGCGGAAACAGCAAAAACGGGCGGAACCCCCTGTGGACCCCACGGTTGCTGAAATTGATTTTGGGAGGGAGAATTTTGAATGAGGGGCTGTTTTAGGAAGTCCATTATGGTCCTTTATGATTAATTTGTATAATTAGGAGATTAGGGGGGAAAGAGAGAGGATCTTGAATTTGAATGTAATTTGAGATCTAGGTTTTCTTGCTTGGGCTCTTGGCGTTGCCGGAGATTGTCGGAGAGTTGTTCTTCCTCTCGAATCGAAGAACATTGTATCTTGCTTTCGTTTTGATTATCTACTAGTGGAATATAAGTCCATTGGGTGCTTTTCTCTCAGATTTCCTACAGTTTTCTACTGTTTTCCTGTGATTTGGGCTGTTTTCCTGCAGAAAACAGCAGCTCTATTGCTGTTTTCCCCACTTGAGTCGATAGGAAATACTTGGATCTAAGTATTTCCTATCAAATTGGTATCAGAGCAACGTTTCGGGACCACCGGCGGCTGAAATTCTGAAATTTCAGCAAGTTTCGTGTCTCCGGAAGAAGTTTTTGTGGAACCGTTAGAAGGACAATGGCCGGAAAGAAGGTGGATGTCTTGGAAGGCGAAGTCGGTCAATTAAAAACCGATTTGGAAGAAAGATTTTTTGATTTTCAAAATCAAATCACCACCAACAACGAAAGGTTGGAGGGAAAATTCACGGCTATGGAAGAGATGATGAAGAAATTACTTGAGATGAAGACTAATCCGACGGCGTCGGATGCAAGAGAGACTGTCGGCGACCATGGCGTAGGAGGAAATCCGAACCCGCCTCGGGGGAGGAGGAATCCGGCTGTGGAGATCCTTGAGGGAGACGACGACATGCCACCTCTAGAGCCACTTTCTAGAGAGGAGATGAGCCTGGGGAATGACCGTCGAGGTGCAGATTTTCAGCGTCGAGGTGCTGATTTTCAGCGTCGAGGTGCTGATTTTCAGCGTCAAGGTGTGGATTTTGAAGGCCGGAGGGGAGAATATGAGGGAAGTGCAGATTTTGGCGAAAGAAGAGGAGAATATCAGCGTCGAGGTGCTGAATTTCAGCGTCGAGGTGCTGATTCTGAAAGGGGAAGAGGGGATTATGACGATGGATTCGGATACCAACGTGGGAGGGAAGACCGGGATACTTGGGGAGCACCTCATCTTCGAGGAATGGGAGGTTATGGAGAGTATCGAGGTAACGGAAGGGATCCGAAGGTGAGGAAGTTGAAGATGCCCATCTTTGAAGGGGAAGATGGCCATGGCTGGATCTACAAGGTGGAACGGTATTTTGCAGTCAACGGGTTGACAGAGGAGGAGAAACTGACAGCGGCAGGACTGTGTTTGGAAGGGAAGGCACTGGCATGGTACCAGTGGCGGGACATGAGGCGACCTATTCGAAACTGGAGGGAGTTCAAAGATTGCCTGCTAGAGCGTTTCCGAACCAGCAGCGGAGGGGATTTCTACGAGCAGTTCTTTGCACTGACGCAGGAGGGGACAGTAGCAGAGTTCCGGGACCGGTTTGAGTACCTAGCAAGCAGGTTGGATCGTCTTTCTGATACCGTGCTCGAGGGGAACTTCATGAAGGGCCTCAAACCAGAAATCAGAGCAGCCGTTAGAGTGATGAGACCACACGACCTGGGGGAGGCCATGGAGTTGGCTCAGTTGGTTGAGGACCAGAAGCATCTAGAGAGGGGGAATCGAGGCAGCAGTTCTGGGGGATCCCACCGGATGACGACCACGTTTTTAGCGTCCAAGGGAGCTGCACCGGGGGGGACACGAGAAGTACCAAAGGAGAGATCTGGAGGAGGGCCTGGAGGAAATTTTAAAAAGCTTACTGATAAGGAGATGCAGGAGAAGAGGGCCAAGGGATTGTGCTTTAGATGTGATGAGAAGTACATGCCGGGACATAGGTGCAAGGACCGGACTCTTCAGGTTCTCCTTGTTTGCGAAGACGAGGAAGACGAAGAGGTAGGTGGGAGCAGGTCCGAAGTGGAGGAAGAGGAGAAGTTGCACCTGGATGTGGCAGAAGTCTCTCTGAACTCCGTAGTGGGATTCACTTCGAGTCACACTATGAAAGTGAAAGGGGTGATAGCTGACCACGAGGTGGTGATTCTGATAGATAGTGGGGCAACCCATAATTTCATTTCCACCCAGCTGGTGGAGTTGCTTGAAATGAAATTAGTGGATACAGGAGGCTATGGCGTGATGATGGGCACAGGGAAGGTAGAAATGGGTAGAGGAGTTTGTAAGGGAGTGGTGATTACCATCCAGGGAATAGAGGTGAGGGAGGATTTTCTTCCCTTAGAATTGGGGAGTACTGATGTGATTTTGGGAATGAAGTGGCTGCAGACTTTGGGGGAGACCAAGGTGAACTGGGGAGAACTGAGGATGGAACTGATAGTGGGGGGGAGGAGAATGGTGATACAGGGAGATGTCGGCCTGTCTAGGACGGGGGTGTCTCTCAAGTCCATGATCCGAACCATCCAAGAGGTTGGGGGTGGATACTTAGTGGAGCTGCAACGATTGGAGAAAGTCAGTGTGGGGGAAGAGGGAGACATTCCTCTTGAGGTACAACCGGTCATACAGCAATTCAAGGAGGTTTTCCAACCTCCACAGGGTTTGCCACCTCAGAGGGAGCTGGAGCACGCCATTACTTTGAAGGAAGGGGAGACACCGATCAGCGTTCGCCCTTACCGCTACCCCCAGATCCAAAAAGATGAGATAGAGAGGCTGATCCGGGAGATGTTGGAGGCAGGGATCATAAGGCCAAGTGTAAGCCCTTTCTCTAGTCCAGTCCTCCTGGTCAAGAAGAAGGATGGGAGTTGGAGATTTTGTGTGGATTACAGAGCTCTGAATAAGGGCACTGTACCAGACAAGTTCCCAATTCCAGTGATTGATGAACTACTGGATGAACTATTTGGGGCAGTAGTGTTTTCCAAGCTGGACTTAAAATCCGGATACCACCAGATCAGAATGAAGGAGACGGATGTTCCAAAGACAGCCTTCAGGACACATGAAGGGCATTATGAATTTCTGGTAATGCCCTTTGGTTTGACTAACGCTCCTGCTACATTTCAGTCTCTGATGAACAGGATCTTCAGGCAGTACCTCAGGAAGTTTGTGCTTGTATTCTTTGATGACATATTGGTGTACAGCAAAACTGAGGGGGAACACTTAGAACACTTGAAGGTGGTTTTGGGAGTATTGCAGGAACATCAGTTACAAGCCAATTTGAAGAAATGCAGCTTTGCCCAGACTAGTGTGGAATACTTGGGACATGTGGTGTCCCAAGAAGGAGTGGCGGCAGATCTGACTAAAATTGAGGCAATGCAGAAATGGCCAAAGCCTAGGAACATAAGGGAGCTGAGGGGATTCCTAGGGTTGACGGGGTACTATCGACGATTCGTGAAGGGATACAGTTCCATTGCCTGGCCGTTGACCGAGCAGTTGAAGAAGGACAGTTTCCTATGGGGGGAAGCAGCAACTCAAGCGTTTGAGAAATTGAAACAGGCCATGACGACAGTACCAGTTTTAGCTCTGCCTGATTTCAGCCAGAACTTTGTGGTTGAGACGGACGCATCAGGATATGGACTTGGGACAGTACTGATGCAGAACCACCGACCTATAGCATACTTCAGTCAAGTGTTGTCGACCAGGGCTAGACTGAAGTCAGTGTATGAGAGGGAGCTGATGGCCATTGTCTTGGCGATTCAGAAGTGGCGACCCTATCTTTTAGGACGACATTTCATCGTCCGGACCGATCAGAGAAGCCTGAAGTACTTGTTGGAGCAAAGAATGGTCACTGAGGAGCATCAGCGTTGGTTATCTAAGTTATTAGGCTATGACTTTGAGATCCAGTATAGACCAGGCTTGGAGAATAAAGCAGCTGACGCATTATCCAGATGTGTGGGGGAGCTCCAGGAGCTAGCTCTGTCGGTGCCATTGATGGTTGATTGGGGAGCCATCAAGGAAGAAAGCAAGCTAGATGAAGAATTGGGGAAGATCAGGGAGGACCTACAGAAAGACAAAAGTAGCCATCCGGGCTACTGCATTGAGGGGGAGAGACTATTGTATCAAGGGAGGTTTGTGATGCCACGAACTTCTGTACATATCCCCCACCTGCTACAGGAGTTCCATGGCAGTGCAGTTGGAGGCCATTCAGGAGTCCAGAAGACATATAGGAGGCTAGCAGCGGAGCTCTATTGGAAGGGCATGCATAAAGATGTGGAAGAGCTGGTGGCAAGGTGTGAGGTGTGCCAAAGAAATAAGTATATGGCGATGGCACCAGGAGGGCTACTCCAACCCTTGGAACTTCCAAACAAAGTTTGGGAGGAAGTGTCCATGGATTTCATTGACGGCCTACCTCGTTCAGAGGGATTCACAGTCATTTTGGTAGTGGTGGACCGCCTCAGTAAGTATGCCCATTTCATCCTCCTGCGACACCCGTACACAGCAGTCTCAGTGGCAGCAGCATTTATTAGAGAAGTGGTGCGATTACACGGATTCCCTGCTTCCATTGTGTCAGATAGAGATAGAGTTTTCCTTAGTCAGTTCTGGAAGGAACTCTTCCGAATGCAGGGCACTATTCTCAAAAGGAGTACAGCTTACCATCCACAGACAGACGGACAGACAGAGGTGGTAAATCGGAGCTTGGAAACCTATTTGAGGTGTTTCGCTTCAGAAACACCTCGTAAGTGGGCCAAATGGTTACCTTGGGCAGAATACTGGTATAACACTTCGTATCACTCAGCATCCCAAATGACCCCTTTCAAGGTACTTTATGGAAGAAACCCCCCACATTTAGTGCATTATGAAAAGGGAAATACAGCGATCTTTTCAGTTGAGCAGTACTTAGAAGAAAGAGATCAGGTGCTGGAGGAGTTAAAGAAGCATTTGGGAAGAGCACAACAAATCATGAAGAAACGAGCAGATACACACAGGAGAGACATACAATTTGAAGTGGGAGAGAAGGTATTTCTGAAGTTAAGACCCTACAGGCAGAGATCAGTGGCAAACAGGAGAAATGAGAAATTGGCCCCGAGGTATTTTGGTCCCTATGAGGTCACTGGAAGGGTTGGAGCAGTAGCGTATCGACTAAAGTTACCCCAGTACGCTACCATACACCCGGTGTTCCATGTGTCACAATTGAGGAGAGCGCTTGGGGAGCATGTAGCCAGTCCCGAGCTACCAGCATCATTGACAGAAGAATTGGAGGTGGTAATGGAACCCATGGAGCTGGAAGGAGTAAGAGTTAATAAAATAGGAACCAAGGAAGTGCTAATCAAATGGAAAGATCTTCCCGATTACGAGGCTACCTGGGAGCCCTACGAGATGGTAAAGCAGCAGTTTCCAGACTTTCACCTTGAGGACAAGGTGAATCTTTGGGAGGGGAGTAATGTTACGAGCGGACCGGTCCCTTCTGGACCGGTCCGATGCTATTCCAGGCGGAAACAGCAAAAACGGGCGGAACCCCCTGTGGACCCCACGGTTGCTGAAATTGATTTTGGGAGGGAGAATTTTGAATGAGGGGCTGTTTTAGGAAGTCCATTATGGTCCTTTATGATTAATTTGTATAATTAGGAGATTAGGGGGGAAAGAGAGAGGATCTTGAATTTGAATGTAATTTGAGATCTAGGTTTTCTTGCTTGGGCTCTTGGCGTTGCCGGAGATTGTCGGAGAGTTGTTCTTCCTCTCGAATCGAAGAACATTGTATCTTGCTTTCGTTTTGATTATCTACTAGTGGAATATAAGTCCATTGGGTGCTTTTCTCTCAGATTTCCTACAGTTTTCTACTGTTTTCCTGTGATTTGGGCTGTTTTCCTGCAGAAAACAGCAGCTCTATTGCTGTTTTCCCCACTTGAGTCGATAGGAAATACTTGGATCTAAGTATTTCCTATCATGGCGCCATGCCTAATCCTCCAGCTGATCCTCCGAATCATCGAATATCTCAAGTCTCAGGAGTACGGGGCACTCCTGAGCACGTTCATGCGGCTCAGAATATAACTCGCTAGCCTACTCCTCAAAACATTGCCAGAACCTCCGAGCCTGTAACGGCTGCACAGCTCGAAGGGATAATTACAAAGAAGATCAAGGCTATCATAACCATTGATCAAGCAGAAAATTAGATGGCAAAGGTCGCTCGTACCCTGCTGAATACGATCAAGTGTCATACCCAAAAGGATATTCGGTCCCAAAATTTCATACCTTCAATGGCACTAACAATCCCCGACAGCACCTGTCGCAGTTCAAGGCCCCCTGAGAGAATACGGGGAGAAATGATGCTCTACTCTTCCGGCAATTCGTTAACAGTTTGATAGCAACTGCATTCGAATGGTATGCCGAGCTGTCAAATGACTATGTAAAAACTTTTGAAGAATTAGAAGTCATATTTGTGAAGAGATTCGCCAGTGAGACCGAAAAGATTACAATCGCCGACCTCGCTTTAGATAAGTGGAAGAAAGAGGAGTCGATATCAAAATACATAACTCGTTGGCGTAATCTAGGTATGAAATGTGAGCAACAATTTGAAGAAGAACATGCAGTGCAATTATTAATGGGAACATTGATGACAAGATGCAACACTTCTTATGCATGGTTACAATCACCATATTTCAAGACATGCTAGATAGAGTGGCTAAATTTGAAAAGCTAAACTTGTCAAGATCAGAGGGCCACTCTGATAAGCCCAAGACTTTAGAGACAAGAAAAGGAGAAACTTAATCTGCATCTTCTCTCAGACCGAATAGGGGGAAACAAGTGATTTATGATGTAGATAAAGGCAAGCAACCAATGCAGTATCAAGAAAAACCTAAACAAATCTACAACACTAACCCTCAACTGAAGCTTATACTTGGGGGTAATGATAAGCCACGAACTTAACAGGTTGATGGAGAACGCCCGAGGCAAACAACAGGAACTGGTGATAAAACATTCCCATCTCTAAAAGATAAGATGAATAAAGAATATTCATTTAAAAGAGAGTGTCGTCAAGTTATTCCGACGTGCATTAAAAGCAGATCTAGAACTGCCAGAGTGCAAAAGGCCAGAAGAATCAAAAGAAACTGACAACCCAAACTACTGCCCGTATCACCAAGTGCTCGGCCATCCCATTGAAGATTGATACATCTTCAAGGATTGGGTCGAAAGAAAATATCGAAAGAGAGAACTCACATTATCAGATAATGTGTTGGTGATTCCCAAAAAAGAATCAACACGGGTAGTTACGACTTCCTCCATACCCCTAGTTGAAGAAAGAAGAAAAGAAAAAAAGCTAATTCAAGAACAGCAGTGGGAGACTGCAATTTCTAAGAAAACTATGAAAATGCTGAAGCAGCTTAAAGGTCTCCCAGGTGTGAAATGGAAGTCTCCCACTGAGCCGATGATAGATCCTAAAGCGTTGCCTGCAAAGCAAGCATTCACTTCAAACAACTTTCTAATCAAGCTGGAACTTCAAAGTCTGGGAAGGTGAAATCCTCCAAAAAGAAGCAAAAGAAAAAAAAGACAGCAACACAAAGGGTTATCGATAGTTTGGATGAATACTACCAGACCGTGAGACGCCCTATTAAGCTTGTTGATTTTATGGTCGAACTCAAAGTTGAGAAGGAAAAAGAGGCCGATGAAGATCCACTCCCCATAGAAACTTATCGAGTTATCTCGACAACACCAGCGACTCAGTCCAAAGAGGAAAAGGAAGCACCCTCTGAATCTTGTATGAAGGTATCGCCAATGAATTACAGTGTGCAGGGAGGATCTATATTTTCCAGAAAATGATGAATTAAAGCCTGATATGACTTCGCAGATGAAATAGGTGAATTTGGGCAATAATTCTGAATCAATGGACGAATCTCTAGATGAGGCAATGATCGTTTCTGAAGACAACACACCGTTAGATGAGTTTGAACAGGAAGAAATTGCCCAAGTGCAATTGAGGAGTGGTAAAACACTACCATCTCCATTAAAGAAAGTGATTCTTGATAAAGACAAAGGGAATGAGATTGTCATCAATGAAAATATTATTCCCAAGGACTCTAGGAAAAAGGAGGCTTCAGCTAAAAGGATAGATTATAATATTCTATCCCATCTGAGAAAAATCTCAGCACAGCTAAGCATATACGACGCTCTGGTGATGTCCAAAGATCTTCGAGATATCCTGATTAAAGCTCTCAAGAACCCTGAAAGATATGAGGCGTATTTTGCTGAGCCTAATTTGACTGAAGTTTTGCAAGCTCGGAATGAGCCAATCATTATTTTTGCCGAGGATAACATGATGCTCGAAACGGCAGACCATAATCGACCTTTATATGTTACTGCAGAGAGTGACAGGATAATAATCAGTCGAATTCTGATTGATCATGGGTCCTCTATCAACCTTATGAGCTTGAAAGCACTAAGATCACTTTATCTCGATTACAACACCTTAGGCAAGACAAATTGATAGTGCACGGCTTCAATGAGAAGGGGCAAAAGACCCTTGGATCATTTATGCTTCCTCTAGTGTTTGGGAAACTCCATATTGAGGCAAAATTTCATGTGATTGACGCAGACACCTCATTTAAGGCGCTTCTAGGTCGCCCGTGGTTGCACGATTATGGCATTGTCCCATCAATACTACAATAATGTATAAAGGAACAAGCCTTGACAGATTTTCTCGCTGTGCGTCCTATCCCGGCAGACTCCCCACATAATGATGATCTACCTGATGAATAAATCATGCAAGTTGAGGAAAAAGAGAAATTACCATTCTGGGAGATGTACTTCGACGGGGCATCGTCGATAAGACCTGCCCGACCTCCGAATCTTGCTGGGCCCAAACTGGTATCGGCCAATTTTCATAACACCTAAAGGAGGCATAATGAGATTTTCCTTCAGACTAACTGAACCTCAAACCAACAATGAAGCCGAGTATGAAGCTTTAATTGTGGGACTGGAGATTGCAATCGATGTCAGAATCCAAAATCTCCGAATTTTTTGTGACTCTCAACTTGTAATAAATCAAGTCCTGGGGGTTTATAAGATTTGCAAGCTTGAGTTGGGTCATTACCACCGACGAACCCTAGAGCTCCTGAAACAAGTGTCAAATGTTGAAATAGCTCAAGTTCCTCGAGGGCAGAATGGCAAAGCCAATTGTTTGGCCAAATTGGCCAAGGAAATGGCAAGTACTAATGAAGAAAAGCCTATATTCATCGGAGTTTACAATCGTCGAATCCTATAGCCTGCTCTATTACAATTTCCGAGGGCAGAAGTACCTGATTCAGATCAGCAAGAAATACTTCCAGTTGATCATCAATCTCTCAATCAGATCATTATGGAAAATTATCCGGAAGAATATCATATGGCCAAGAGACATAAAGCTAGTCAAGCTTCAGAATCACGTTGGCATTGTTTAGATATTGAAGTCGAAAATAATTGGAGGCAACCATTCATTGACTACTTTAAAGAAAACAAGCTCCCGACAGAAAAATCTATGGTCGCACAAATTCGAAAAAGGGCACTATGATATGCATTTGTCAATGACACGTTGTATCAATGGATTTTTGACCAGATGTGACTAAGGTGCCTATGGATCAAGGAAGCTGACAAAGTAGTGACAAAAGTCCACGAAGAACTTTGTGATGCACATCAGTCAGGTCCTAAAATGGTTGCTAAAATCAAGATGATGGATTTACTATAGGCCAACAATGGTGACAGATTGCATTGACCATGCTAAAAGGTGCAACGAGTGTCAGATTCACGGTGATGTTATCCACCAGCTGCCAAATCTACTGCACCCAACAGTAGTATCCTGGCCATTCGAATGCTAGGGCACAGATATAATTGGTCCGATAGATCCACCATCATCAGCATGACATCATTTTATTCTGGCAGCAATAGACTATTTTTCTAAATGGGCAGAAGCGGCTCCCTTCAAAGAAGTCACGTCTGAGCACGTAATTAACTTCTTTACCAACAACATCGTCTATAGATTCGATGTACAGCATTGCGTGATTTCAGACAATGGCACAGCATTCAAGAGCATTAAAATATATAAATTTCAAACAACGACACAAAATTAATTGGTGATATTCATCGATATACAATCCAAGGGCCAATGGCTTGGCAGAGGCCTTTAACAAGATGTTGGTGAAACTGTTAAAGAAGATCCTTACCAAAAATAAAAGAGAGTGGCACATTAAAATGGTAGAAGCACTATGGGCGTATCATACTATTTACAAGACACCGACTAAAGCCACTCCCCACTCACTAGTGTTTGGGGTTGAAGTCGTATTGCCACTGGAAATCGAGCTGCCATCACTTCGTGTAGCTATCCAGTACGATCTAACTCGGGAGCAAAATGCTCGATTGAAAACAGAAGAACTCGATGCGCTCGATGAAGTCAGACTACAAGCTCAACAGAATTCAGAAATTTATCGGGCGAGAATGATGAAATCATTTGATCGAATGGTACGTCATCGAGCATTTCAAGAAGGGAAATTGATATTGGTGTTGAGAAGACCAATCATCCCACATCGAAAAATTGGTGAAAAATTTATGTCCAATTGGGAAGTCTCATTTGTCATTGAGGTGTACCTAGGAGGAGCTTATAAATTGATTGACCTGGATGGTCAAAGGCCTATACCACCAATTAACGGTCGATACCTAAAAAAGTATCATGCATAGGGATAAACATTTGTGTAAAATGTGTACTTTGCATGTACATACTAGTATATGTATGATAAATATTTCGAAATTCTCTTGTAATACAAGAATACATTTCAGAAAAAAAAAATTGGGGTCATTTTAATATAATTAGCAAGGTCGACATCGCGCGGCAAGCCGAGATCCCCGAATAAATATTTAAGACTCTGAAATGTCAATTTTGCAAAAAAAGAGTCATTTTTATATATTTATCCGAATCGACATCGAGAGGCATGTCAAGATCACCGAATAAATATTTAAGACTCTGAAATATCAATTTTGCAAAGAAAAATGGGATTATTTTTATATATTTATCCGGGTCGACATCGCGCGGCAAGTCGAGATATCCGAATAAATATTTAAAACTTTGAAATGTCAATTTTGCAAAAAAATGTCATTTTAATATATTTATCCGGCTCGACATCGCACGGCATGCCGAGATCCCTGAATAAATATTTAAGACCCTGAAATATCAATTTTGTAAAAAATAAATAAATAAATAAATAAAAACTTGGGATATTTTAAATATTTATTCGGGTTTACATCGCGCTGCATGCCAAGATCCCCAAATAAATATTTAAACATTTAAAATTCAAATCTACTTCATCTTGAAATTCTTTCTGCGATTCAAGGGGCATTTTAAATATTTATTCGGTTCGACATCGCGTTGCATACCGAGATCCTCGAATAAATATTTAAAATTTTTATAAATCTACTTCATTTTGAAATTCTTCATGCGAGGCAGGGGCATTTAAATATTTATTTGAATCGACATCGCGCCGCGTTTCGAGATTCTCGAATAAATATTTAAAATCAAGTACAAACATCCCTTTAAATCAGGATGCGACAACTTTACATATGTTGGTGATTTTTCTGAAGTCCGATATACCTCTCCTTCCAGTGTACCAAGATTTCAAAAGTCAGAACAAGAGATTTTTTTTAATATACTCTCTAACAAATTGAGCCGGAAAAGCTTGAAGTCTTTTAATAGCCTGAATCTTAAGGTTCGAATGGGTGCAAAGGGCTGAATCTAACACGCCTAAACATGGCCGAATTGCTGGCAGCTCTGTCTATTCAACACGCCATAAGAAAGGCCGTAGTAGCAAAACCCCACTTCGTCAACCCGTTAGTAAGGACTGTAGAAAGAATGAAGGTTACTTTGACTCGACGAGTCCTAGTAGTCGTAGTCCACAAGACTCTCCTAATTGACTGGAGAATCAAAATTCCAGTGGAAGAGAGGAGTCCCGAGCACCTACCAAATATGAGTAGATTCCAAGAATTCAACCACAAAGGATGACTTCAAATCAACAAACTTCAGTAGATTCAGTGTCATGGAGCACATTTCTCACAGCTCAAGTTTGAAGTCTGAATGAGAGTAAAAGGTCGGCTCCAACACGTCCAAATATGGCCGGATCGCTGGCAGTTCTATCTACTCAACACGCCAAAAGAAAAGCAGCAGTAGAGAGACCCCATTTCAGCAACTAGAGGACAAAGAGCTACTAAATCCTAGCTCTCCTAATCTGATAAACTCAAGTAACTCAGATGAAAAGTCTCCTCAAGTGGTTAAGGATTAAGATGCTACCCACATTTGGTACTATCAACTGAATCCAAAAAACCTACAAATCTTTTGTCAAGTCCGCCGCACAAAGCATAAGGTAGGAGTCAAAATTTTTGAAATTTGAGCTAAATCTAACGGCTACTGATTCTAAGTAGTGGCTGAAGCGACACTACTCACAACTACCCTCAAATATTTAAAATTTCCAGTGATACCAACAACACAAGTCTAAAACTCAAGCTCAGTGTATAACTCCAGCACACAGCTTAGTACAGCTCAGAGTAAAAAAAAGAGAAGAAAAAAAATGTCCTCCATATATATATATAATCATTATGAGTTAACAAATATATGGAGACTGAAGACGCTACAAGAGTATGCCTCCAGTACCTCCTGCTGCAAAGATCCATGGCGCTGCTCCTCCTTTCTAGTAAGACAATCTTGTCGGCCATGTCACTCCTGTTCGTGAAGCGCCCGGGACACCACCTGCCTGATGTCCCTCCAGAGGTCCTGCACACAGGCTATCGAACTGTCTATCTCCTGCGACATGTCAGAAGAACATTGACGGTGTCTTCTCAGAGCCTCCACACTGCGGCCCAGCCGATCCTGAGCGTCATCAGCCCTCGCTCTGCAACTGACAACCACCCCCTCTAAATGTGGAAGTGTAACCATGGACCGAGTGATCGAGAGGGAGCTCAGTTGCCAGATGCAAGACTCTGCCTCGCGACACACCGCCTCCAAAAAAAATAACTCAGTGGTGTTAACCTCATACTTGACAAGTAGGCTAAGGAGTTGGTTAGCTGTAAAAGAAAAGTCGTGCCATGACTCTGGAGACCTTAGGTCAATGCTGGAGACTTTCTCAGAAGCTGCACCAAGTGACTGCATATATCAGTCGTCATGGAGGTTGGAGGTAGAAGAACAGGGCAGAGAATCTTCGAAGTATAGTCAGCCCCCTCAGACACTACACAAAGAATCAAAAGCAATCAATATGATGTCAGATAATATTATAATGCATCAAAATGAACAAACTTAAGACAAACGCGTACCTGTTGAGGGGCTCGCAAAGTCAGCAGAGTAGCCAGCAGGAATAGAAGAAGGGCCCACAATGTCAGTCTGGGGGCACTTAGGAAAGAAAGAAAACCGTATAGGTACCAAGTCTAAGGCCGCTGGTGTGTACGACGGTGCCTCAAAAAACTCAAAAAGAAAGCCTGCACCGGCCACTGAAGACTCCCCATGACAGAAAGACCCGTAAGGGTACACTGGAAAAGAGAAGTCGTCCGGAGGGTCCAACGTACTGTAGCCAATAAAGTCTGATCTCGGTCTCTGTGAGCTCTCACCGAAGTCTCCAAATAAAGTGCAAACGTCTACAGACATCCGAGAAGACGAAGTACGCTGGAAGCCGGCACGTCTACACGAAGGCCTAACAGTCTCGGCACGAGGTGGCTCAAGTGCCACATCTGAAGCTCTGGGAGGAGAAGGAACTACGACCCCACCAGTAGTATGGACCTCAGTATCTGTTCATGTATCAAGAACAAATTAAACAATCAATATTCAATCAAATTAATAACTGACAAAAAAGGGTAGGTGAAAAAATACCTCTCAAAAGTAGCATCTGCAAAACTCCTGCGGGACCTATGTCCCCTCGACGACCCAAGCTCCCGTACCCGATACTCGTACCTCCTAGCGCCGTGCTCCAAAGCAGGTCCGAAAGACAGCCGTACCCACGACAGTCTGGTGTAACAGACTCTTGTCTGAGCAAACGACTGAGCTAAAAGAAAGCTGGAACCTATCCCCAGCCTCAGTAAGTGCGTCCAAGTCACAACTGCAATGTAAAAATGAGTCTCTGGCAGAACTGTCCCCATGTGTCGTACATCTGTAACCCCTGGGAGGAGTACCCGCCCGTCGTAGGCTAAAGCCTGCGAAAGCTCAAATTGTCTGGCCACCCTGTTGGGCTGGTAGCCCTCCAACGTCATAAAGCCACCCTGACGGTGACACAACCATCCTGGGCGCATGCTGATGAAGTACTCAACAACCGTCAAACTCTGACTACGGAGCAGTTGTGCACATCTACCTCTGTGATCAACTATGTCAACTAGAACTATACCCCTCTGGTGGGGTGGCAAGCTAACTGTGTCTGGCTGGCGTACTAAGGCAAATCGGTCTGAGACTGACTACAGAGCAAAGAAGAATAGTCTAATCCTCTCTGACTCTAAAGTAGAGGATGTCTGGTAAATCTGCAGAACTGTAGGGTACCCTCTCTGTAAGAAGTAGGCTGGAGTCTCAAAACAAAAAAAAACACCCTGGACGTATAAGTGAACCCAAGCGTACAAGTACTGTCACGGTAGAACTGAATCTCGTACCGCAAGAGAGTCAGCCATAGAAATGGTCCGTAGGAGGACCCCGTATACTCTGGCAAGGACAGCAGGAGCTAAAGTAAGTCTCTGTCCCGCTGACAACTGACTGGCTGCTAAGAGAACGCTGCACCTTAGAGACCCCGTCCAGAGTGGAAGTACCAAAGTACTGAGCCAAAGTGCCAAAAATCCCGCCAACAGAAGCTGCTCGTCAACATCTGCTAATCCACGAGAAGCGTAACTGGCTGAAGAAGAAGGCTCGGCGGTCTCCTCAGACAGCGGAGTCCCGTGCTGCAAGCCATAGCCAAAAGGGTCGTGTAGTGACGCTATAGTAGGAGACAGGTACCTCTCCTGGAGGAAGCTACTAACCCAAACACCTACAGGCATGATGGCCCAGGAGCGCATCTGCAAACCTCGTGCCGACCGGAAAGTCTGACAGTAGTGCTGAAGAAGCATGCGTTAAACATCTGGTAGTAACAGTCTGCCTCTCCGGTCACCATCTGCTGACGAAACTTACTGAAATAACTGCTGATCCGGAGGTACACACTCCTCAAAACTGTGTCTAAAAACTTGTAACTCGAAGACCTTCTGTAAGTCTAAAAGAGTGACTGTAAGCTCCTCTGCTCCAACCCAGCAAGTACTACGACCGGTGTCCCAAAACTCAACTAAACCCCGGGCCCAAGAAGTGGGAAGACGCCCGTAGTCAAACAGCGAGACGTACACTGCCTCGTAGATCCCAGCCGCTCGGAGAGTCTCCTATGTGCCTGAAGTACATAGCAAGCCCAGTAAACATAGCCGCTGATGGGGCTCTGAATCTGTCCAACTGCTGAGTCCCTTGGCCACTCTAGAGGGGGTGACGACTGTACCTGACGGTGGCTAAGTAGGCTCGACTGCCCAACTGGCTCGAGTGTGTCTGCTGCTGGCACTAGAACGTCACAGGTACCCTAGCCAACATGTGCCAAAGAACTCTCCAACAAGTGGTACTTCCCGTACTGCAATATGAGACTGATGACCCACCGCTCTGGGCTCTCAAAGGCAACAGAACCCTCAGGAAGCTCTGGGAGTAAGGGGAAGCGAGCAAAGAAGTCATGAAAAATGTCCCTCCCTCGTAGTATGTCCTAGTGCTGCTCTAGTCTGTCTCGGACATCAACACTGCCTTGTGGGTCATGTCTGTCAATGGCCTCCCAAATGGCATCCTCATTAGGCTCGCCCGTCATTGACAGACAGGACCCACAGGGCAGTGTTGATGTTCGAGACATACTGGAGCAGCACCAGGACATGCTGCAAGGGCGGGACATTTTTCCCGACTTCTTCGCTCGCTTCCCCTTACTCCCAGAGCTTCCTGAGGGTTTTGTTGCCTTTGAGAACCCAGAGCGGTGGGTCACCAGTCTCAGATTGCAGTACGGGGAGTACCACCCGTTGGAGAGTTCTTTGGCACAGGTTGGCTGGGGTACCTGTGACGTTCTAGTGCTAGCAGCAGACACATTAGAGTCTGTTGGGCAGTCGAGCCTACTTAGTCACCGTCAGGTACAGTCGTCACCCCTTCTAGAGTGGCCGAGGGACTCAGCAGTTGGACAGATTCAGAGCCCCGTCAGCAGCTATGTTTACTGGGCTCGCTATGTACTTCAGGCACATAGGGAGACTCTCCGAGCGGCTGGGATCTACGAGGCAGTGTACGTCTCGCTGTTCGACTACGGGCGTCTTCCCACTTCTTGGGCCCGGGGTCTAGTTGAGTTTTGGGATACCGGTCGTATTACTTGCTGGGTTGAAGCAGATGAGCTTACAATCACTCTTTCAGACTTACAAACGGTCTCCGGGCTACAAGTTTTTGGACACAGTTTTAAGGAGTGTGTACCTCCGGATCAGCAGTTATTTCAGTAAGTTTCGTCAGCAGATGGTGATCGGAGAGGCAGACTGTTACTACCAGATGTTTAACCCAGGCTTCTTCAACACTACTGTCAGACTTTCCGGTCGGCACGAGGTTTGCATATGCGCTCCCGGGCCACCATGCTTGTAGGTGTTTGGGTTAGTAGCTTCCTCCAGGAGAGGTATGTCTCCTACTACAGCGTCACTACACGACCCTTTTGGCTATGGCTTGCAGCGCGGGACTCCGCTGTCTGAGGAGACCGCCAAGCCTTCTTCTTCAGCCAGTTACGCTTCTCCTGAATTAGCAGATGTTGACGAGCAGCTTTTGTTGGCGGGATTTTTGGCACTTTGGCTCAGCACTTTTGTACTTCCACTCTGGATGGGGTCTCTAAGGTGCAGCGTTCTCTTAGCAGCCAGTCAGTTGTCAGCGGGACAGAGACTTACTTTAGCTCCTGCTGTCCTTGCCAGAGTATACGGGGTCCTCCTACGTACCATTTCTATGGCTGACTCTCTTGCGGTACGAGATTCAGTTCTACCGTGACAGTACTTGTACGCCTGGGTTCACTTACACGTCCAGGGTGCTTTTTTTTGTTTTGAGACTCCAGCCTACTTCTTACAGAGAGGGTACCCTATAGTTCTACAGCTATACCAGGCATCCTCTACTTTAGAGTCATAGAGGATTAGACTATTCTTCTTTGCTCCGTAGTCAGTCTCAGACCGATTTGCCTTAGTACGCCAGCCAGACACAGTTAGCTCGCCACCCCACCAAAGGGGTATAGTTCTAGTTGACGGAGTTGATCATAGATGTAAACGTACACTGCTGCTCCGTAGTCAGAGTTTGGCGGTTGCTGAGTACTTCATCAGCATGCGCCCAGGGTGGTTGTGCCACCATCAGGGTGGCTTTGTGACGTTGGAGGGCTACCAGTCCAACAGGGTGGCCAGGCAGTTTGGGTTTTCACAGGCTACAGCCTATGACGGGCGGGTACTCCTCCCAGGGGTCACAGATGTACGATACATGGGGACGGTTCCGCCAAAGACTCGTTTTTACGTTACAGTTGTGACTTGGGCGCACTTACTGAGGCTGGTGACAAGTTCTAGCTTTCTTTTAGCTCAGTCGTCTGCTAAGACAGGAGTCAGTTACGCTACACTGTCGTGGGTACGACTATCTTTTAGACCTGCTTTGGAGCACAACGCTAGGAGGTACTAGTATCGGGTATGGGAGCTTGGGTCGTCGAGGGGACATAGGTCCCGTAGGGGTTTTTCAGATGCTACTTTTGAGAGGTACTTTTTCACCAGCCCTTTTTTGTCAGTTATTAATTTGATTGAATATTGATTGCTTAATTTGTTCTTGATACAGGGACAGATACTAAGGCCCATACTACTGGTGGGGTCGTAGTTCCTTCTCCTCCCAGAGCTTCAGATGTGACACTTGAGCCACCTTGTGTCGAGATTGTAAGGCATTCGCGCAGACGTGCCGGCTCCCAGCATACTTCGTTTTCTCGGATGTATGTAGACGTTCGCACTTTACTTGGAGACTCCGGTGAGAGCTCACAAAGACCGAGGAGATCAGACTTTACCGGCTACAGTACGCTGGACCCTCCGGACGACTTCTCTTTTCCGGTTTACCCTTACGGGTCTTTCTATCCTGGGGAGTCTTCAGGGGCCGGTGCAGGCTTTTTTTCTGAGTTTTTTTAGGCATCATCGTACACACCAGTGGCCTTAGACTTGGTTCCTGCAGAGTTTTCTTTCTTTCCTGAGTGCCACCAGATTGACGTTGCGGGCCCTTCTTCTGTTCCTGCTGGCTACTCCGTTGTCTCTGTGAGCACCTCAATAAGTACGTGTTTGTTTTAAGTTTGTTCATTTTAATGCATTATAATATTATCTGACATCATATTGATTGCTTGTGATTTTTCGTGTAGTGCCTGAGGGGGCTGACTATACTTCGAAGATTTTCTGCCCTGTTCCTCTACCTCCGACCTCCATGACCACTAAGATGTGCAGTCACTTGGTACAACTTTTGAAGAAGTTAGTCTCCAGCATTGACCCAAGGTCTCCAGAATCTTGGCACGACTTTTCTTCTACCGCCAACCAACTCCTTAACCTACTTGCCAAGTATGTGGTGAGCACCACTGAGTTACTTTTTTGGGAGACGCTGTGCCGCGAGGAAAAGTCTTGCATATGGCAACTGAGCTCCCTCTCGATCACCCGGTCTACGGTTACACTTCCACATTTAAAGGGGGTGGTTGTCATTTGCAGAGCAAGGGCTGATGACGCTCACGATCGACTGGGCTGCTGTGCGAAGGCTCTGAGAAGACACCGTCAGAGTTCTTCTGACATGGCTCAGGAGATAGACGGTCTGACAGACCGTGTACAGGACCTCTGGAGGGACATCAGGCAGGCGGTGTCCAAGGCGCTTCACGTACAGGAGAGACATGGCCGACGGGATTGTCTTACGAAAAGGGAGGAGCAACGCCATCGATCTTGGCAGCAGGAGGTACTGGAGGCAGACTCTTCACTAACACGGGCCGTGGAGAAGTTTCAGATCGCTCAGACAGAATTTCAAACTTTGCATGGGATCACTGACAGGCTAGAGAGTTTACGAGCTCGTCTCTTCTAACACGTCCTCATTTTTTTTTTGTAGTCTGTACTCTTATAGCGTCTTAAGTCTCCATGTACTTGTAACTCAAGATTATTATTATTATTATTATTATTATTATTATTATTATTATTATATATATATAGAGGAATTTTTTTTTTCTTCTCTTTTTTTTTTACTCTGAGTTGTACTGAACTCTATGCTGGAGTTGTACACTGAGCTTGAATTTTAGACTTGTGTTGTTGGTATCACTGAGGATTATAAATATTTATTTGGAGATCACGGCACGCGGCGCGATGTTGACCCAAATAAATATTTAAAATGCCTCCATCTTTTGAGGGTAGTTGTGAGCAGTGTCGCTTCAGCCACTACTTAGAATCAGTAGCCGTTAGATTTAGCTCAAATTTCAAAAATTTTGGCTACTCCTACCTTATGCTTTGTGCGGCGGACTTGACGAAAGATTTGTAGGTTTTTTGAATTCAGTTGATAGTACCAAATGTGGGTAGCATCTTAATCCTTAATCACTTGAGGAGACTTTTAATCTGAGTCACTTGAGTTCAACAAATTAGGAGAGTTAGGATTTAGTAGCTCTTTGTCCTCTAGTTGCTGAAACGGAATCCCTCTACTGCGGCCTTTCTTTTGACGTGTTGAGTAGACATAACTACCAGTGATCCGGCCATAGTTGGCCATATTTCAACATGAAGTAGATTTGAATTTTAAAATTTTAAATATTTATTTGGGGATCTCAGCATACGGCGTGATGTCGACCCGAAAAAATATTTAAAATGTCCCAAATTTTTGTTTTTTTTTTGCAAAATTCACATTTCAGAGTCTTAAATATTTATTCGGGAATCTCGGCATGCCGTGAGATGTCGATCCGGATAAATATATAAAAATGATCTTTTTTTTACAAAATTGACATTTTAGATTCTTAAATATTTATTCAGGAATCTCGACATACCGCGCGATGTCGACCCGGATAAATATATAAAAATAACCTTTTTTTGTAAAATTGATATTTCAGAGTCTTAAATATTTATTCGAGAATCTCGGCATACCGCTGGATGTTGACCTGGATAAATATATAAAAATGACCCCATTTTTTTTCGAAATGCATTTTTGTATTACAAGAGAATTTTGAAATATATATCATACATATACTAGTATGTACATGCAAAGTACACATTTTACACACATGTTTATCCCTATGCATGATACTTCTTCAGGTATCGGCCGTTAATTGGTGGCATTGGCCTTTGACCATCCAGGTCAATCAATTGATACGCTCCTCCTAAGTACAACGCAATGACGAATGGGTCTTCCCAATTGGACACGAATTTTCTACCAATTTTTCGATGTGGGATGATTGGTCTTCTCAGCACCAGGACTAATTCTCCTTTTTGAAATGCTCGATGACGTACCATTCAATCAAATGATTTCATCATTCTCGCCCGATAAATCTCTAAATTATGTTGAGCTTATAGTCTAACTTCATCGAGCGTATCGAGTTCTTCCGTTCTCAATCGAGCATTTTTCTCCTGAGTTAGATCGTACTGGATAGCTACACAAAGTGATGGCAACTCGATCTCCAGTGGCAATACGGCTTCAAACCCAAACACTAGTGAGTAGGGAGTGGCTTTAGTCGGTGTCTTGTAAGTAGTACGATACGCCCATAGTGCCTCCATTTTAGTATGCCACTCTCTTTTATTTTTGGTGAGGATATTCTTTAACAGTTTCACCAGTATCTTGGATTGTATATCGATGAATATCGCCAATCAATTTTGTGTTGCTCGACAAACTTGTATATTTTAGTGCTCTTGAATGTTATGCCATTGTCTAAAATCACGTGGCGCGATACACCGAATCTATGGACGATGTTGTTGGTAAAGAAGTTAATCATGTGCTCAGACGTGACTTCTTTGAAAGGAGTCGCTTCTGCCCATTTAGAAAAACAGTCTCATGCTGCTATAGAATAAAGCGATGTCCAGCTAATGATGGTGGATCTATCGAACTAATTATATATGTGCCCCAGCATTCGAACGGCCAGGATACTACTGTTGGGTGCAGTGGATTTGACGGCTGGTGGATAACATCACCGTGAATCTGATACTCATGGCATCTCTTAACGTGGTCAATGCAATATGTCATCATTGTTGGCCAATAATAACTCATCCTCTTTATTTTAGCAGCCATTTTAGGACCTGACTGATGTGCACCACAAAGTCCTTCGTGGAATTCTGTCACTACTTTATCAGCTTCCTTGGTCCCTAGGCACCTTAGCCACATCTGGTCAAAAGCCCATCGATACAACGTGTCATTAACAAATGCATATCGTAGTGCCCTCTTTCGGATTTGTGCGGCTATAGATTTTTTTGTCGGGAGCTTGTTTTCTTTGAAGTAGTCAATGAATAGTTGCCTCCAATCATTTTCGACTTCAATATCTAAATAATACCACCATGATTCTAAAGCTTGACTAACTTTACGTCTCTTGGCCATATGATATTCTTCCGAATAATTTTTCATAATGATCTAATTGAGAGATTGAGGATCAACTGGAAGTATTTCTTGTTGATCTGAATCAGGTACTTCTGCCCTCGGGAATTGTAATAGAGCAGGCTCTAGGATTCGACGGTTGTAAACTCCGATGAATATAGGCTTTTACTTATTAGTATTTGCCATTTTCTTGGCCAATTTGGTCAAACAATCTGCTTTGTCATTTTTCCCTCGAGGAACTCGAGCTATTTCAACATTTGACACTTGTTTCAGGAGCTCAAGGGTTCGTCGGTGGTAATGGATCAACTCAAGCTTGCCAATCTTGTAAGCCCCCAGGACTTGATTTATCACAAGTTGAGAGTCGCCAAAAATTCGGAGATTTTAGATTCTGACATCGATTGCGATCTACAGTCCTACAATTAAAGCTTCATGCACGGCTTCATTGTTGGTTTGGGGTTCAGTTAGATTGAACAAAAATCTCATTATGCCTCCTTCAGGTGCTATGAAAACTAGGCCGATGCCAGCTTGGGCCCCAGCAAGATTCGGAGGTCGGTCAGGTCTTATCGACGATGCCCCGTCAAAGTACATCTCTTAGAATGATAATTTCTCTTTTTCCTCAACCTGCATGATTTGTTCATCGGGCAGATCATCATTAAGTGTGGAGTGCCGGGATAGGATGCGCAGCGAGAAAATCTGCCAATGCCTATCACTTTAACGCCTTTTATGGTATGCACGTGATATTGAACTGCAATAATAATACTGTCCACCTGGCCAGGTGACCTGTTAATGCTGATCTTGTCATCAAGAACTTCAACGGATCGATCTTTGATATTAATGTTATTTTATGAGATAGTATGTAGTGGCAGAGTTTCTGAACTGCAAAAATCAACGCTAGACTGCTTCTCAATTGGGGAATAGCGTATTTCTGCTCCAATCAATTTTCGACTGATATAGTATAGTGCATTCTCCTTTTTTTCTTCATTATGTTGGGCCAATAATGCTCCGAGGGACTCTTCTAGTGCTGCCGTGTACAATATAAGAGGCTTCCCCGGAATTGGCGCTGCGAGAATAGGAGGATTCAACATATATCTTTTAATACTCTCTAATACTTCCTGACACTCTTCATCCCACTTGAAACGAACATCCTTCTTTATTAACTTTGAAAATGATTGGCACCTACCCAACAGATTCAATATGAACCGTCGAATGAAAGCCAATTGTCCTTGTAGTGAGCGAAGCTGTTGAAGGTTCTTTGGTGGTGGCATATCCGTAATCGCCTTGATCTTGTTGGGATCAATCTCAATTCCTCGATGACGGATTATATACCGAAGAAATTTGTCAGAAGAAACACAAAAGGTGCATTTGAGAGGGTTCATCTTCAGATCAAACTTTTTGATTCTCTTAAATACAATCCTTAAGTCATTTAAGTGGTTCTTGCGATCAATGCTTTTAACAATCAGGTCATCAACATAACACTCGACCTTCTTGTGTATTAACTCATCAAAGATATGTGTCATTGCCCGCTGGTAGGTGGCACCAGTATTTTTCAGGCTAAAGAGCATGACCTTATAGCAGAATATGCCGATGGGTGTTCTAAATGCTGTATGCTTCTCATCTTCAAGTGCCATCTTAATCTGGTTGTAACCCAACGACCCATCCATAAATGAGAACATATTATAATTTGATGTACTGTCCACCAGGAGTTCGGACACCGGGAGCGGAAAGTCATCTTTTGGGCATGCCTTATTGAGGTCCCGAAAATCGATACATATACGAATCTGACCATTCTTCTTCTTTACCAGGACGATATTGGCAATCCAGCCAGCATATTTTTCTTCTCGGATGAAGCCCGCCTCTATGAGCTTCTTGGTTTCAGTAATCACCTGCTCTTATATCTCCAATCTCATTCTTCTTGGAGCTTGCTTGACAGGCACTGCCTCATGCTTGATGATCAACATGTGAACTGCCACATCAGGGGATAAGCCTGGCATTTCAGCATATATCTAGGCAAAGCAATCCCTGAATTCACAGAGAAGCTCTTTCATTTATTCTACTTGATCTCCTGGTAAAAGAGAGCTAATGAAGGTTGGACGAGAGTCTTCCTCAGTCCCTAAATTAATCTCTTTTAGCTCATCCATATTAGTCGCCTGTCCACCATCTTCAAGCACTTCAGGTGCAGGCTTGGCTCCTACGAGTTGATCATCATAATCGTCAACTACATAAATCTCTTCGGGACCATCATCACCAGATTCAATTTCCCTACATGTAACCGCACGACACGTCTTTCCTTGAGAATGCCTTCTCACGACAAATCTGAGACCTCTTCTGGCGAGAATCCCTTCTTCGCAGTGTATGAGGATTTCTTCGATGCCAAAGCTTTAAGCAAAGGTGAAGTTGCACAAGGGTGCGAATTTTGACTTGTTTTTGTAACATCCTCCATATGTTTCTAGTAATAAATCTGGGCATTCTCGTAGGCACTAACTCCCTACGTTCGGTGGGCCTGTAAAGCAGTCTCGATTCTCTTCTTCTTCGTGCTCTCCAGATTTATAAAATAGGGTTCCCGGTCCACCCCTATTTCTTCGAGGAGGCACATAGAATATTACAAGTTCCTCAACATTATGCACATATCGAGAAATGATTTTCTTAAAATGTTGTGATGGAATACGCGTAACTATACATTCATTATCTGAAATCGAGATATTATCTATCCTCTTTGAAAGTACATGTTGCATATTATTCATGTAGATAGACTCATAGTCGTAGTCATCATCTGAATATATTGCTTTCTTTTTACCCCTAGTTGTTGATTTGCGTATTTTTTGAGATTTAACAGGAATTGCATCATCTTCATCTGTGTCACTCCCTAGATGAGGCACATATTTTCTTGATTTAGGAGTGATTGTTGCTTTGGGAAGAGACGGCGTTGCATTCTTTCTTCCCGCCAGCTTCTTCTCATCTTCTTGTTTGGGTCGCCTTATAGCCTTTGAATTTGTTGCCCTAGTCTCGAGAGAACTTGACGACTTTGATTCTTTGGGGATGAAGTATCTATCATCTTCATAAATTTTCACCTCATGAACTGCAAAGAGGTGAATATCACCGGAGATTCTAAACTCCTTTCTATCCCTGATGTACTTCATACATTGATGTAGTGTTGATGGGACAATGTCATAATTTTGGAACCACGGGCGACCTAGAAGCACCTTAAATGAGGTGTCTGCGTCAATCACATGGAATTTTGCCTCGGTATGGAGTTCCCCAAACATTAGAGGAAGCATAAATGATCCAAGGTTCTTTTGTCCCTTCTCATTAAAGTCGTGCACCATCAATTTGTCTTGCACAAGATGTTATACATCGAGACAAAGTAATCTTAGAGCTTTCAAGCTCATAAGGTTGATAGAGGACTCATAATCAATCAGAATTCGACTGATTATTATCCCGTCACTCTTTGTAGTAACATATAAAGGGCGATTATGATCTGTCATTCCAAGCATCATATCATCCTCGGCAAAAATAATGATTGGCTCATTCCAAGCTTGCAAAACTTCAGTCAAATTACGCTCAACAAAATACGTCTCATATCTTTCAGGATCCTTAAGAGCTTTAATCAGGGTCTATTGAAGATCTTTGGATATCACCAGAGCATCGTATATGCTAAGCTGTGCTGGAATTTTTCTCAGATGGGATAGAATATTATAATCTATCACTTTAGCTGAAGCCTCCTTTTTCCTAAAGTTCTTGGGAATAATATCTTCATTGACGACAATCTCATTCCCTTTGTCTTTATCAGGGATCCCTTTCTTTGGCGGAGATGGTAGTGTTTTACCACTCCTCAATTGCACTTGGGCAATTTCCTCCTGTTCAGACTCATCTAACGGTGCATTGTTTTCAGAATCGATCAATGCCTCATCTAGAGATTCGTCTATTTATTCAGAATTACTGCCCAAATTCACCTGTTCCATCTGCGAAGTGATATCAGGCTCTGATTCGTCATCTTCTGGAAAATACTGATCCTCCTGCACACTAATCTATTGGCGATACCATCATACAGGATTCAGATGGTGCTTCCTTTTCCTCTTTGGATGGAGTCACTGGTGTTGTCGAGATAACTCGACAAGTTTCTATGGGGAGTGAATCTTCATCGGCCTCTTTTTCCTACTCAACTTTGAGTTCGGTCATAAAATCAGCAAGCTTAATAGGGCGTCTCATAGTCTGGTAGTATTCATCCAAACTATCGATAACCCTTTGGGTTGCTGTCTTTTTCTCCTTTGACTTCTTCAACTTGGTCTTCTTTTTGGAGGATTTTACCTTCCCAGACTTTGAAGTTCCAGCTTGATTGAAAAGTTGTTTGGAAGTGAATGATCTCTTTGCAGGCAGGGCTTTAGGATCTATCACCGGCTCAGTGGGAGACTTCCATTTCACACCTGGGACACCCTCAAGCTGTTTCAGCATTTTCATAATTTTCTTAGAAACTATAGTCTCCCACTGCTCTTCTTGAATCAGCTTCTTTTCTTTTCTTTTGTTCTTTCTTCAACCAGGGGTATGGATAAAGTCGTAACTATCCAGGTTAATTCTTTTCTGGGATTAACCAACACATTATCTGATAATGTGAGTTCTCCCTTTCGATATTTCCTTTCGACTCAATCCTTGAAGATATAACAATCTTCAATGGGATGGCCGAGCACTCGGTGATACGGGCAGTAGTTTGGGTTGCCAGTTTCTTTTGATTATTCTGACCTCTTACACTCTGGCAGTTCTAGACCAGCTTTTAATGCCTGTCGGAATAACTTGGCGACTCTCTTTTAAATGAATATTCTTTATTCATCTTATCTTTGAGAGATGGGAATGTTCTATCACCAGGTCATGTTGTTTGCCTCAGGCGTTCTCCATCAACCTGGTAAGTTCGTGGCTTATCATTGCCCACGAGTATAAGCTTCGGTTGAGGGTTAGGGTTGTAGATTTGTTTAGGTTTTTCTTGATACTGAATTGGTTGCTTGCCTTTATCTACATCATAAATCACTTATTTCCCCCTATTCGGTCAGAGAGAGGATGCAGAGTAAGTTTCCCCTTTTCTTATCTCCAAGGTCTTGGGCTTCTTGGGCTTATCAGAGTGGCCCTCTGATCTTGACAAGTTTAGCTTTTCAAATTTAGTCATTCTATCCAGCAGGTCTTGAAATGTGGTGATTGTAGCCATGCATAAAAAGGGTTGCATCTTGTCATCAATGTTGCCCATTGATAATTGCACTGCGTGTTCTTCTTCAAGTTATTGCTCACATTTCATACTTAGATTACGCCAACGAGTTATGTATTTTGATACCGACTCCTCTTTCTTCCGCTTATCTAAAGCAAGGTCGGCGATTATAATCTTCTCGGTCGCACTGGCGAATCTCTTCACAAATATGGCTTTTAATTTTGCAAAAGTTTTTACAGAATCATTTGGCAACTCGGCATACCATTCGAATGCAGTTTTTGTCAAACTGTTAACGTATTGTCGGAAGAGTAGAGCATCATTTCCCCCTGTATTCCCGCAGGTGGCCTTGAACTGCGCCAGATGCTGTCGGGGATTGTTAGTGCCATTGAAGGTATGAAATTTTGGGACCGAATACCCTTTTGTGTACGACACTTAATCGTATTCAGCAGTATACGGGCGACCTTTACCAACTAATTTTTCTGCTTGAACAATGGCTATGATAGCCTTGATCTTCTTTGTAATTATCCTTTCGAGTTGTGCATCCGTTACAGGCTCGGAGGTGCTGGCAATGTTTTGAGTAGGCTAGCAATTATACTCTGAGCCTCATGAACGTGCTCAGGAGTGCCCTGTACTCCTGAGACTTAAGGTATTCAGTGATTCAAAGGATCAGTTGGAGGATTAGGCATGGCGCCACCGACAGCAGTTCTCTGCATTATTGCTGTCATTTGGGTCATCATCTCAGTCATCTTTTTATTTAGTTGAGAGATCTTCCTATCTTTGGCCCTCATCTGTCATCTCATCTGTCTTCTCATGTCAGCGAGTATGGTGTCTTGGTCATCAAAAAGATTCTCCTCAACATCTTCTATTTCTTGTTCTCTTGGAGAGCGATCACCTCTGCCAGCGATGGAACCAGTCTCGCGTTGGTGTACTTGCCTGGTTTGTGGCTGCCAATCTCCATCGTATTCGCCATCATCATGGTAGACATCCTCGATAGCACGTATATGTCTTACCATATAGACGACTTCGAGGTTCATGATATCTTCCATTTCTTCCTCCAGGTTTTCTTCCATAAATTCATCAATATTTTCATCAAGATTTTCTTCTATATTTTCCTCTATATTTTCTTCTATATTTTCTTCCCCTTTGACATATTCCTCCCCTTCTTTTATGTCTTCTTTTTCTTCATTTTCTCCTTCCAGTACTCGGATCTCTGAGCGGCGATGCCACTGAATCTCCGATTCTTGATTAGGCAAGGTGATTTCTTCGACCAGCGAAGTTAGTCTCTTCTTTTGGAGAGGTCGGCGAATGACGGGATCCCCTGGAGGATTCTCCAAAGTGTTGACCATCGAGAGGGACGTCATTGTGGGTCTTCTTTGGGATCCATCTTTGGCGTTGTTCGTAGTGGGGGCGAATCTCCGGGAAGCCATACCGGATGTCACGCCCAGATTTATTTCTCTTCTTCTTTCTTCTTCTCTACGAGGCTTTGGCCTCCAGATTTCTTTTCCCTTCCGCCCGGACCATTCGGCGGCAAATCCCTGAACCCGAGGTTCAGGTGTCATGCCCCGATGTTCACCGCGTGGAGCTTGTCGTCAATATCTTCTTTGTTCAGCTATCACAACAGACGATAACCTTTCCCTCGGAGGGGTTCTCCTGGCCTCAATAACTAGCGGCCTTTGAAATTACTTCTTCATCAGTCCCCTCTCCTTGACTGTCTTCAGTACTCGATGTACTCGGGCTGACAATCGTTCAGGTTCCTTAGTCTTTTGAGGGGTTGGTGCTTCTGGTCGATGCTCCCAGAATGACTTTTTGAGTTCACCAGAAGGACTATTTCTTTTCACCCACTTAAAGTTGGTAAACCTGTTCTGGGTGGGGATATTGGTCTCAAGTTCTTGGGCCGGCAGGTTTGATGGGTGCACAGGCACCAGTTGTTGATGAGCTCAGAGCTCGGCATTCAGCTTTCTCCTCTGCCTTCTTGTTAGTTTCCCTCCATATGAGGAAGCTTCAGCATTATTCTTCCTGGGTGCTGGTAACCTGACTGGTAGAGATGCAGTGTTTGCAGTCACCACAAAAATCCTTCCTCCAGCTACAACCCTCTTGATGACCGATGTTTTTGGCTGTGACAGACGTTCAAACACAGAAATCCTTTTATGAGGATTTACAACAACAGGTTGTTGTGCCTGTAGATGCGCGCGACCGGTAAGAGCTTCAGTGGTATTAAGTCTTCTGGCAGGCCTCTCAGCATTCACGGCATTCGCAGGAATGGTGACACTCCTTGCAGCGATTGTCGGGAAGCCAACGCTACCAAATTGGATGGTAACTCCAGTATTTCCAGTGTTGATCAGAGCGTTTGCCAACTGAATGCTGGCTCCACCACCTAGTTGAACAGTGAAGGAGTGTTCTGTAGATCCACATACATAAATGAAAGACAATGGTTAGTAATCAGAATCTGATACCTCACCCCACACTTTCAAAATGCAGAGACTTACACAAAACAAAAGATTAAAATAGATAACTATTAACAAGCAATAAAAAAATAATATAAATTTAAGTCTGTTAAATATGCTATCCTAACGAATGTATGAATGATCATATAGAAAATGATTTTAAAATTTTGGTCCGCTAAATGGTCATTTTAAAAGATTCAAAATTTTAAACACGGATTGATATGGCTGCTACTATAGCACTGATATGACTAGCCAAATATAGAAAGAGAAACCATTCCCCAGCGTAGTCGCCAGAAATCTATGGGCTCCGAAAATTCAGCCCCGGCCTCTGCCCGCTCTGTTGCTTTGCTTTTCTTCGACGAGGGAGTTTTAACGAATTTAAGTTCCGGGGTAAATTTTGGAAGGCAAATGAGTTTGTAGATAAGACATTACCCAGAGATTTCGCCCTCATTTTGTGAGGACTTTATGATCTAAGTTCTGGTTTCCTATAGGTGCATGCCCCTATAGTTAATTACCCCTCCCGATAACGAGAGAGAATTTTCGATTAAGGTTAGTCGTCAAGTGAATACATCATATCCGTAGATACATGGTATCCGGCATAAAGTAGCAGCATGGGCATAGGGATTTGAAAAGTTTGGATTTGGGAATTTTATAATTATACCATGTCTACTCCTTTAACCTGCCTAAGAGGATCGGGTTCAAATTTAATAACCCACGCAGCATCCCTGAACGTCACATGTGTACCAATAACACGCTCGTAGGAGCCCATGCGGGTGTATTATGCATTTACCCCTTTTGTGTGTCTATGTGCATACAAATTACAGTGCACGTGCAGGGGCATTTTGCAATATTTATAGACACCTTTTGTCCGCTTGCATAGATGTTGCGGATCCGATGGCGTGACGTTGTAGATTGTAAATGTCTTCTGTCTGCTTGTATAAGTGTTGCAGATCATGTGGCGTAACAGCTTCTAAATTGAGTTGTTCGCCGCTTTATACAGGTTGACTGTCATGCATTACTTATCTGATTTATATAGGTAGATTGTAGTGCACTAACTAATCTCCTACTTTGGATCGTAGGCATTTACATTTGGCTTACTCATGTTGCATGTTGCTTGTGGGTGGTACATTTGATGTATAGGAGTCTTCTGCAATAGCTCGTAGGAGTCCTATGCTTGTCATAGTGCTTCGATGTTTGCCCACATATGATATGTAATGTATATGACAATTATCCTATCACGACTTGTAGGAACTTGCATCTGATGAAACTCTTCTGCATTTGTCTATGAATGACATAAAAGATTTTTTTTACAACTCATATGAGCTTACATTTGTTTTTGCCATATATCATCACCCTTAAGCCTATAGATGACTAGTATATTTGTTGACCATCACATGCTCCTTAGTTGTAAGGATATCGTGACATCCATTGCCTATTGCTAATTAGCATTCGTAGGCTCATAATGTGTATGGTAAATTCTCTATCATTGTTAGCTGATGCTAGTACTTGTCATGTGCATTTGCGGTGACTACTATATATTTTCTTGCAAGATTGATATAAGTTCTTCCATCATCAGTATATGATTTGTAGCACTCGCTAAGATATTCTCATGCGTCTATTTGCAAGTGGATGATCGTATTTGGCCACATGATTGATATACGCACAATCATCATCATCTTTATACTATTCATAAGATGTTCTTTTAAATGCTTTTGAATGATCATGCCTTTGATATCTTCATTTAGACCTTGCATTTGTTGAGTTAAGGCTAAGTGCTTTATTGTTGTGAGTTCAATTCCTTGTAGTTATAAGTTTGTTTGCTTGTTCAAATGATCACATTCAGTTTGAACTCTTAGTATTCAAGTTTGATCATTTAAACTTACTTGCACTTTATTCAAGTT
The DNA here is from genome assembly GCA_022539455.1 of Dendrobium nobile. Taxonomy (NCBI): domain Eukaryota; kingdom Viridiplantae; phylum Streptophyta; class Magnoliopsida; order Asparagales; family Orchidaceae; genus Dendrobium; species Dendrobium nobile. The sequence continues at coordinate 4,740,255 of CM039729.1, read as the reverse complement.
CAAGTTAGGTTTGAATCAAGTTCTCTTGGTTGAGCTTTGATTCAGGTCCTCATTGGCCAAATTACAAGTCCTCATTATTGTTCAAGTCATGAGGTTCAAATTATAGCATATCTTTTTGTATTTTTCATTTAGGTTCAAATTGAATTAAAGCTCTTTATTTCATTTTCAAATTCATAAGTCCCTCTCACTTGGTTCAAACCAAGTTCAAATGCATGTCCACAAGTCCTCTGTTTGAGTTCAAGTATCAAACTCAAGTTCACTTGAGTTCAGTTCATTTGTATTCAAGTTTAAATTCAAATTAAGTGCATTTAATGTTCCTTCAATTTGCATGTCCAAGTTCAAATAATGTCCTTTATAGTTCAAGTCCTTGCTTTATTTCAGACAAAATTTCGACAGCCTCCCGATGTCTCACCCATTTAGGGGAAAAACCAAGAGGCAGCCTACCCGCCACGTCAATAAAGACGTGCATGGTTGGTGTTTGTGAGACACCGCGGCAGTGATTTTTTTTTGTTTGTCATCCACCATGTCAATAAAGGCGTGTATGGGTTTTTTAAAAGCATTTATTTTGGAAAAAGTTTTTTTTTTGCCCTGTCGTGCTAAGAAAAGTACGCACATGGATTGCCAGCTTCGTTGTAAGCACCGCACCAAGTTCCCTCCCACCACGCTAACAAAAGCGTGCATGGGTAGTCCCTTAGCTCGCTACGAACATCGAAGGACTTTTTAGGGGGATTACCCGCCTCGCCACAAGTACCGCGACGAACTCCCTCCCACCGTGCTAATAAAAGGGCGCATATGTGGTTATTCGCCGCACTACGAGTGTCGAAACGAATTTTCCTAAATTTGTAAAATTCTTTTCTTCTTCTTCTTTCTTTAAACCTTCTTTTTTCTTTTTTTTTTTTTTTTTTTTGAATCTTCCTCACTTTTTCTTTTCTCTTTTTTATTTTATTTTAATTACGTATGCATCATACATATAAATGTATATATGAATGTATTTGAAATATATATAGGTAATGCATGCAAGCATTTATGCATATATACACTTATATTTACAATATAAATAAATGCTAGCATTAAATCACATTAATTAGTGGGAATGAACAAAAGTAAATAGTGGTTGAATACTTAAAAAGAAAAGGTTTTCATATATTAATTTGCTGTCAAAAAATTTGACTGGAGTTGGTTTGGGCTCGCTTATAGGTGGCGAGTGAAGAGAAATGGGCAATTTAAAAGGGCCAAAATGTGGAGGTCTGGAGGCTATTGGGACTGAACTCTCTCCCCTTTTTTAATATAAACATACAGGTACATGTACAAAAACTCATAGCAATAGTTATGATGCTACCTCTATCAGCCTTGCTTAATGATACCATTCACAAAGATTTTGGAACAATGCCCATTCATGCGGAAGAAAATTTGCTACTAGGATCCCCTTTTTTATGACAATAATAGCAATGGTACTATTGACACTAGCAACCAAAGCTCATAATTAATTATAATAATGTCAGGGAAGAGATATTTAAATTTTCTTTTATGTAAAAAAAAGTAATAATAACAAAAAGTGAAACAGAAAACTTTAAATAAATACCACCTCTTCTCTGTTGAAAAGCTGTTGGTGGAGAATGATGTGAAAAGGGTTGTTGTTGGATTGTAGTGGAATGAAGAGCAAAGGTTCACGTGAAGGGTAGTAGCCTCTGTTTAAAATTGCGCAAAAAGAGGCGCGCCTCTGTTGCGCAATTGCGCAATTTTGAGGGAGGCGTACGCCTCAGCCAAAAGGCCCCACCTACTTAAAATGACTTCTTTTCCCCCACACCCGATCGGCCCAGTTGATTCCCGAATTGTTCCGCCCCTAAGCTCCAGATCGCGAAAAACTGAGGAGCCCGTCCGGTCGGCCATCCTTCCCGCCGGCGCCGCCTCTCTCCAGCGAAGTTGAAGTGTCCGGCCGCCTTGTAGGAGAAGTCCAAGGTATTTTAAGTATTTTTTTTTACTTTTTGGTTAGATTTTTGAAGTGAAAGAAATTTTAGGGTTTTAGATTTTTGGAAATTTTTTGTGTGATTTTCGATTCTTTCATTAGGGATCATGGTAAGAGGCAAGGAAAAGGGGTCTTCGTCATTGCGGAGGGATCCATCTTGGAAATATAGTGTACAAGTTGACATTGGCGGCGGAGAGAAGAGCTATGTCTATTTAAAATGCAATTTTTGTGAGAAAGTGGTGAAGGGCGGAGTAACCCGCATGAAAGAGCACTTATCATGCTCTCACAAGAATGTAGCACTGTATGCAAAAGTGCCGGACAATGTGAAGGAAGAAATAAGTGCTTACATGAAGAAAACAACCACTGCTAAACACTTACAACAGGAGCAATTTGATGAAAGGGTCGAGCATGATACTTATTTTGGGAGCGAGAGTGGAAAGGGCTCTTCCTCCACTATACATAGTAGAGGTGCACGGGGTCCTATGGATCAGTATATGACTACTCCAGGAGCGGATAGAGGAGAAGCAGAGATGATCCCTGCAGCTGGTACTAGAGAGGGTCGGCGACAGGTTTGCATGGACATTGGGAGGTTTTTTTTGAGAATGCAATATCATTTAATGTTGCTACATCGCCTGCCTGCTTCAGTATGTTGCGATATGTAGGATTGTATGGAAGAGGGTTGAAGGCACCTTCCATGTATGAGTTGCGAATATGGATTTTAAAAGAGGAGCTGCAGAACACAGAGCGGAGCATTCAGGAGATTAAAAGGACATGGATTGAGACTGGTGTGACTATTATGTCAGATGGATGGTCTGACATGAAGAGCAGGAGCTTGATTAACATCCTTGTCAACAATCCCTACGGCACGGTGTTCTTACGATCAGTTGATGCTTCAGAGGAGGTGAAAAATGCTACATTCATCTTTAATTTACTTGATGGGATTATTGATGAGATTGGGGAGCAATTGATTGTCCCGATAAATTTTGGGCTACTGTAACCTATGCCATTTTGAGCACGAGACCCTTAGTGCAAGTTCTACGCTTAGTGGATGCAGAGAAGAAACCAGCTATGGGTTTTATTTATAATGCTATGGATGAGGCCAAGGAGATGATTGCTCACAACTTGGGAGGAGAGGAGGCAAGTTATAGGGAGATTTGGGATATTGTTGATGCTCGGTGGGAGGTGCAGTTACACCGACATCTACATGCAGCGGCATATTATCTCAACCCTCAATTTCAATATTCAGAGAAGAAATCTTCAAATCCTGAGGTGAAGCTTAGTCTATATCATTGTATGGAAAGATTAATACCGGAGCAGGCAGATAGGGAGCTTGCAGATTTACAGCTTGTTCAGTTCCGGAATAAAGAGGGTTTTTTTGGATTGAATGCAGCAAAAGCAACCATTTCTAAACGATCTCCAGGTATAATTTTTTTGGAAAATGCAAAACACTTTATTAAGTTCTGATTATGTTTTTTCTTGAAAACAGTTGAATGGTGGATCCAATTTGGTGATTCCACCCCTGAGTTACAGAGTTTTGCTGTAAGAGTGTTGGGACTCACTTGTTCTTCTTCTGGGTGTGAGCGAAACTGGAGTACATATAGCCAAGTGCAAACAAAGAGAAGAAATCGACTATCAACACTCAGAATGAACTCTCTCGTATATATTATGCACAACAAGAGGTTGAGAGAGATGAGGTTGAGGAATAAGGGGTTGAAGGATGATGAGGACCCATTAGTGTGTGATGATGTGTCGTCTGATAATGAGTGGTTCATAGATGATGAGACAGATTTGCCATTATCAGACTTACAGTTAGAAGATCTAAGTGTGGATGTCTTGAGGGGCGAAACAGATCAAGTTGGCACATCCACTAGTACTGCACCACACACATCCACTAGCTCTGCAGCACAACAATCAAGTAAAGGTATTCCACAACTTCTTATATGCTATTACATTACATTTATGTCAAGTGAGCAATGAACATGAATACATGATAATGATCTTTTATCTTAATGAACAGGGAAGAGAAAAGTGAGTCATGTTGAAGATGAATATGACATGGCATTCATAGATACAATTGGAGAAGAAGATTCACTTGAAGACCCATTTAGTGATGGGATATGATTTCATTTTATATGTTTTTTGTATTTTGGGAGTTTTGTTAAACTAATATTTAATGATTTTGTACTTTGGGACATGATTTTATTGCTTCTACTTTCTTATTTTCCACTATTGCTATTATTTTCCTGCCAAAACCCTTAATTTTTCATTTACGCAATTCTGTGTTCGTGAGGCTTACGCCTCAGACCGCCTCGAGGCTTACGCCTCGCCTCACAAACGAAAACCGCCTCGAGGCGCAGTTATGCAATTTTAAACCTTGGTAGTAGCGGCTTTTATGAGAATGATATTATCAAAACATAGAAGCACGAGATGGAGTCCGGTACAGGTGCACTTTTTCATGCGAAAGAAAGCGGGTCAAGTGGAGTTGAAAGCTGCAGGAAGGAGCTTATATAAGCTTGGGATGCTATTCGTTACGACAAATCAGCTTGCAGTCGTGCGATCGAGTTCAACCCACTGTCGTGAGGTTGAGAAGCGGACAAAGCTATTTTTTTGTCGTCGGAGACGTTTGGACGTGGAGGTGCCGGACTGAGGCTGACGTTGGTTTTAGAGAGCAGGAGCTAGTTCGGCTGTTGCTTGAAATGAGCGGAGTAGGTGTGAAGCAATTTGTGGAACTGGATTCGTGGGAGGTCTGGAAGGATTTATGAACTGGAAGTTTTGGAGCAGGGGCTGTAGTGGAGTTTGAAAACCAGTTGGAGAAGAAAAGTTGGGAGCGTATCTAGAGAATAAAAAAACAGACATTTCTTCAAGGGAAGAATTGAATCTTAAACACACCCATTTCTCATTTTAGCATCTGCTCAAAGTCAGCTGTGTTAAGATCGAATTGTCGAAGAAAAGCCAAATATTGCTCTGTTCAGTTTCGCTTTAACAGCAATTCGACGCTCTCGAGATCAACCGTGACAGAGCTACAGAAGAACAACACGAGGTAACTGCATTTAATTAGAATTTGACCTTTCCTTATTTTGATGTTGGTTCCTTATTTAAATTTTATAAGATAATGGTCATTTTAATGATATATCAATATGACATTAATTTAAGATGACAGAACCGTGCCAAAAAAAAATTTAACTTGTAAGTGTTATCTCGTTTTGCATGTTAATTGTTCCATTTTGCGTGTTAATTGCTCTGTTTTGCGTGTCGATTTTGCCGAACATCAAAATGGGATAAATTGATAGTGAATTTAGGGTATTGCCGATGTTCTGGTCGCAACGACGCAGTCCGTTTCGAGATCGGACGACGCCGATGCCTAATTCCTTCGTAACGCATATCTTCACATAATATTCGACTTGCCTTTGGACTTTGCGACGCCACCTCAAACGATCTAATTTGATCAAATAAAATGTAAACTCTTAATGTCGACGATGTTCTAGACGCAACGGCGCCATCCGTTTTGCAATCGGACATCATTTCGTCACCGACGAGGCTAATTTTCCTCATAACGCGTGTCTTTGCATCATATTTGAATCGCTTTTTAAATTTGCGACACCACATCAAACGATCCAATTTGATCAAATAAAATATGGAATCTTAATGCCGACGACGTTCCGGACGTAATGGCACAGTCTGTTTGTTGATCGGACATCGTTTGGTCAGCCTCGCGCCTTAATTTCAGGTGTCGGCTGTCGAGCATATTCTTAGTGAAATTGAGGTCTTCTCAAATTAGTAAAATTCCAACATATGGTTAAATTTGTGATTCTCCTCTCAGCATATATTTTGGCAGCACAAGTCTCCTCGGCATCTTCACATTCCCAAAGTTGTAGGTTCTCAATTGGTAAAGCTCATTCATATTATTTAGCTCCCAAATTCTGTACCCACCTATATCTCGTAGTGATCTCAATTAGGACATTGATTAAAAGAGCGAAGAGAAAGCAAATGTCTGAACTTTCCAATCCTCCATAATATACCAAGCTCGATTCGTGTAGCAAATCATATCTTGAAGTATGAAAGATTCCTTCTTTTTACTACCGACTCGTCAAAGAAAGAATTTTTTTATCAAAACATCAAAATAACTCCTGATATCTTTTATAGTCTTTCTTTGAAAACCAAAAAGCTGGATGAGATCCAATGCAATCAACATTCGGGTTGAGTCATCTTTATCAAGTTTATGCTCTTTGGGGTGGTTGTAGGGGTCAACAAATGAATTTTCGGAGCCCACAATCATCAAGCTGATAAAACGCTAACTAAACCAGGTAAAAAGTTAGACATGGTGAAGGAGCAAAAAATACATAAGATAATATCAAAGATTAGTTGAAAAAACTAATTTATCTATCTCACATCCATCTATACATTGCTTTTGCAGTAAGTCAATTCATGCATAGACCCAAAGAGTCTCACCTTCAACTTGCTTATAAAGTTCTCAAATATCTTAATCAAGTACCAAAATAGAAATTCTCTACCGATAGCATGATACCCAACAAATCGAAGATTATACTGATGAAAACTATGGATGATAACCAGTGGATAGAAGAATCATTTCAAGATATTGTACACTCTTGAGAGGAAACCTCATAACATAGAGAAGCAAGAAACAACTGGTTGTTTCAAGATCTAATATTGAATCCGAATTTAGAGCAATAGCCCAAGAAATTTGCAAACTTCTGTGAATCAAAATCATTTTGGAAGATTTAAATCAAATGGGAAGTGCCAATGAAAATTTATTAGGACAACAAATCTACCATTAACAATTGATGGGGACATCAGCAGCGATTTCGACACATGTACCTTCAGGAGATGCCGGAGATCGACGGTCACGATCATGATTTGTATTTTCATCATTTATGTAGTAGTTTATTTTATTTTATGATTTTTCCGTTTTTACCCTTATGGGTATTTGGTAGCTATTGTAGCCCAAGGGGCATTTTAGTACTTTACTTTCTTTGTCATTTTGAGGCCTATTTATATGGCCCTTTTCTCAGGTAATAGTTTAGTTTTTTTATGAATGAAAATTTGCCACTTATGTTCTCTTTGTGAGTTCACCCTCGATCTCTTAATGAGTTCGTAGGAGAAACTAGATCTCTTTGTGAGTTCTAGGTTTTCTTGTCTTTCGTTTTTCTTTAGTTCTCTTGATCAATTCGTGTTGTGGAGATTTGGATTGAAGCCACTAGTGGGAGATTGGATTTTCATGCTTTGGATCCCAAGAATTTCCCCCATACTCTCCCCTCCCTTGCTCTTGCCGCCGCCCCCTCCCTGGATTGCCCAGGCCGCCGGCCTGCAGCCCCAACCGCCGGCCAGCAGCCACCGGCCAGTCCTTCCCCAGCCCGCCGGTTTCCTCCCCTTCCACCTCTCTACCCGCCGGCCTTTCCTCTTGGATTTTGGATTTGAAATTCAAATTCTCCAAGAGCCATTACTCACTTGCCAAAATTAAATCCTGAATTTATTCAATCATCTTAATTGGATTTCAATTCCAATTTGAAATTCAAATAGCTGCCTCATTGTTTAATCATAAATTAGGCAACTTTCACTCTTGGTTAAAATCTGAATTTATTTCAGCTTTTATTCAAATCCCTTAATTAATCAAGTGGGCCCCACCTCATCAAAACCGAAACCCCCCTCTCTCCTTTGCTCTATGGCCGGCCACCCATACCCATTACTCCTCCCCTTAATTAGGAGCTTAATTCATGGCTTCAAATAAGGCCTCATTAATTCCTAATTTCCCTCCTAAGCCTAAATTTCAAATTTCAAAATTTTGAAATTACAAAGTCCAAATTAAAATTTGGAAATCTGAAATTCATTTCAGATTTCCTAACCTAGTTCTTGCTTAGCCCCACCCGTTCCCTCCCTATTGTTCACCCAGTTAATTCCCATCAAAAGTGCCAATGAAAAATTCCCAAACGCTTCATGCAGCCACCAAATTCCTGCACACGAGTTCCACGTTCCAGCTGTCCTAGATATCCAATTTGCTGGTCTTCCCCTTCTCAGCTTGCTGCCAAGAAGAATCAACCCAATTTCCGCACCGTTCTGTGGCCTGAAGTCACCCCGGGTGCTGTCCCGAAGCCATCCAAGGGTTGTTACAGGTTTTCTGCCTTTACCAATGTTGTACGGTGAATTGGAGAGATCACCATTGCAGCCCACTGTCCGCTAGTATCAAATTCAGCAAGCATAATTGTCCGGGATGACGTCGTAGCTGCTGTCCAACAGTTCCGCAGGTTTCCTTGCACCACACCCTCACCCGGGAGGCCCCAACCGCTGTCCAGAATTTCATACTCCGGCCACCTATCCAAGAACGACGATCCAAGGTTCCTTCTTCCTCGGAGCGACCTCGATTCTAATGTGGAGACTCTTCTTCCGCTAAAGTCTAGACTATTTGAGCGTATAGGCTCCAAAGGTGAAAGTTATCATTATTAAATCGTGGATTCTTGTTTATTGTCGTAGCATACAATTATTCTTTGCGTTTTCTTGAATTGTTTGGTTAATCGATTTCTCTCTTCTTTGCCTAAGCAAGTTAAAAAACCACGAATTCCAAGGACCAATCTTTTGCTATAAGTGACAATTGTATTTTGGATTATTTTGTTAAAATTGCTCTCTTTAATTTCTTAAAGTAACTCCATCGCAATGTTTGTTTCACATCAACAATGCTCATAACAATATGATTATACCAAGTATGTAGAGGTAAACATTTCATAAAAGAGAAACTGGAGAGTGCATTAATTTACATTTCATATATACCAACAAGAAATCAACTTGTCAATATATTAATCAAAGAATTCTACAACTCTACATTTAAGAATATTGTAAGCAAATTTGGAATCGTAAATTTTTGCCATCTAATTTATGAGGGAGTGTTGAAGACTGTGGGGTCCCACACCATGGGACCCACTACTACATCTTCCTACATCCACACAATCCAATTTTCAGCCTAGGTAGAGGAGTCGTTTAGCCATTAGATCTTCTCCCTCTAACCTTGGATTATAATCTATGTGTCCCTCCCTTCACCTCGCCATCAACACCCTTTTTTCAATTTTATTTATTTATTTTGTGTCAATTATCTTTACTTTTTTTCATATGTAATATCCTTGGAGAAGCCTAAAAATACCTCTAATTTATGTACAGAAAGTAATCAATAAAATTCAAAATAATATTTAATATTTCTACTTTCCTTACGCTACATTAAATAATGATGGTGTTGAATAATAATTGAATCTACGTTGATGAAATTTTTTTGAAATTTACCCTCGAGCCATCCCGCCTGGTGCACTCTATGCACTACTGGGCATACATTGGGAGTAGTGTGATAGTGGTACACAAATAAGGGTGAGCCTAACCTTGGATTATAATCCGTGTGCCCCTCTCCCTTCACCTAGCCATCAACACCCTTTTTTCAATTTTATTTATTTATTGTGTCAATTATCTTTACTTTTTTTTCATATGTAATATCCTTGGAGAAGCCTAAAAATACCTCTAATTTATTATAGAAAGTAATGAATAAAATTCAAAGTAATATTTAATATTTCTACTTTCCTTAGGCTACATAAAATAATGATGGAGTTGAATAATAATTGAATCTACGTTGATGAAATTTTTTTGAAATTTACCCTCGAGCCATCCCCGCCTGGTGCACTCTGTGCACTATTGGGCATACATTGGGAGTAGTGTGATAGTGGTACATAAATAAGGGTGAGCCCTCAAATGTGCTCAATTTCAGGAAAGTTGGGTATTTTGATATTTCATTTGGAAAGTCCAGAAAAGCACTAGTACAGACACCTACCCCACCCTGCAGGTGCATCATATGGTTGTCCAGTTATAAATTTGAGTGAATTCCTTTGAAGGTGTAGTAAGAGATTCCCCCGATTATGTCCCCCGACTGAATTCATGACAGATTATATTTACAATTACAATCCTTGCATCAGGATTAAGTCTACAATGCTATTCAGCATAAAAATAAAAAATAGATAGACGCAAATCCAATCACACGTAAGAAATAAGAAGTGAACCTGGTGCAATACACAAAAAGTGGAGGACTACTCTTTCCATGATTCATTTCAATGATCAGAAGACATTTGTATTATTTTTTTTGTCAATGTGTTTACAATACCTTTATGTCAATCTTCTCCAAATTCAGCACATTGTACAGCAGATGCCGGAATGCCTTAGGCTTGTGCAATATCAGATCAATAAAAATAATCTAGATAATATAGAAATGAATTCAATTAATAAAGAATACTGTAAAGACCATAGTTCTACTTCATTATTGTGAACGAAGAAAGGAATACAAAGTAACTAGTGTAAAAAGATAAAGAAGCTGAAATGAAGACTATGAAACAAAAGCTAGTTGCTACGAAATAAAAGATATATGCATGCTACAGTAAGGGTGTTGACAACATAGTCCCGCCCCCCACCCAAAAAAAAAACGAAATAATTCATTCGTGGAGCCGCATGCGCCATGAATACCCTTTTTTTCCAATAAAGAAGACTTTGTTTTTGGGATTTGGTCATACTTGCAACAAACGTTATTTACCATACACATATGATAAAGTTAATCATAAAATATAGCAAAAATCACAAAGATAAACTGTTATTAATTATTTTCGTGGATGAGTGGCTTCACTATTAGAGACAGAATGTGCATTGAGCATATATGTAAAAAAGTTGGAGTAGCTCTAGTGGCAGATAAGATTAGAGAGAGTCACCTTAGATGGTTTGGTCACACATAAAATGTCGGCCTTATGATGATCCAGTTAGGAGAATAGATGTATTATATTTGGCCTACGTTAAGAAAAGTAGAGGTAGACCTAAAAAGAGTTGGTTAGAAAGTATTAAAAAAAACTCTGTTCATTATATTTAAATGAGAATTTTACTCTTAAGACGCAATGGAGAAAAAAGGATTAATGTAGCCGACCACATATAGTGGGATAAAGGCTTGATTTTATTGTTATTGTTGGAGTGAAGATTGATAGAAAGTCTTAATCAAAGTGTTAACTCAGTGATAATATATTCATCATGTTAAATAGCCATAATACATCCTATTTTAATACAAATAGGAAGAGATGCTCATGATCAGAACTTCATCCGCTTACTGGCGGTAAGCATCAAACTTATCAGGTTCAAAAACCCTATATTAGGACATTTAGGTTAAACTAATTAATTTAAACCTAGCCCATAGGCTACTTGGAATGCTCATTCATCCCATCAACCTAAGTATATCCTAATATTTCAGCTGAATGGTGTTATATTGATCTCCAAATGAACAAGAACAACGGGTAATACGTCTTTGTGGATCACAGGCATTTCTGACATCTACAATTCAATGAGCAATTTTTTACCATCTCCTAATACCCCACGTAGTGGGATAAAGACTTCTTGTTCTTGTTGCTGCTGATGATGCATGCTAATATATTGCTTAGCTAATTTGTTTTATATGTTTCAAACAAGTGCTATATTTGACAAAATGACATAAGTAAAAGAAGGAGGGCAACAAGATCTTAAAAGGAAGAGTGCATTGTTAAAAGAGATAACAATTGTTTCTTTCGAGTGATGTGCCCATTATACAACGGTGGACAGGCAATTACAAAATTAGACAAGTAAAAGAAGGCAGACAATAAGCTGTCAAAAGGATGATATGTCATTGCTCTTAAAGACAGCTATTTTTCCTCACCATAAATGTACCTATTATGCATGTGTGCTCCGAAAAGTCACACATAGCTCTACTTAGGGCTGCAAACGAACCGAGCCAAGCCGAGCTTCAGCCGGCTCAAGTTCAAGCTCGTTTGCCAAAATTATGCTCAAGTTCTGTTCAAAACTCGTTGAGCATCTTGGACGTTGTTCGAACTCAAGCTCGTTTATAACACAGGTGTTCGAGTTCGGCTCGTGTTCGGATTGAGCTCGTTTAGATTCACGCTTATCGAGCGGCTCGGCTCCTCCACACACAAGCACAAAATGAATTTTTTTTTTAAATCAAATCCAGCATCTTGTTAACGAACGACAAAGGAAACACAGCCGATCCCGCCAGCCCGTTGTCCAGCAGCTGCTCTACACATGCCTTTATTTTTATATAGCAATAAATTTTTACACCAGGCAATGTGGGACTAAACTCCACAACTTTATTTTTATTTTTAGTGTTGATGCCACGGAGGAGAGAGAGAGAGAGAGAGAGAGTTGAGGGCAGGCGGGAATATAAAGAGGCCGACGGGAGAATGAAAAAAATATGTAAAATTTTAGATAGAGAGAGAGGGCTCGCGGGAATAGAGAGAGAGAGAGAGGAGAGAGGCCATTTAAAAAAATTGTTAAATAAGTTACTTAACTTTTTATTTTAAAACAAATAATAAATATATATATATATATATATATATATATATATATATATATATATTAATGAACATGTTTACAAGCTCTAAATGATATTGTTCGTGAACATAAACGAGCCGAACACGAGGTTGTTCAAGCTTGTTTATTTACCTATCGAGTATCTATCAAAGGTGTTCAAACTTGTTTGTTTACCTTATTAAACGAACATAAACAAGCTTTTATCGAGCCGAGCCACGAGTAGCTTGTCGAACGCTCGGTTCATTTGCAACCCTAGCGCCTCTACAAAGAGTTTGGCATATCGGGACAAAATATTCAGAAGTCATATTAGATTTGCAGATAAGCACCACGCAATGACTTCGCTCTTATTTCACGGTGACTTTAAGATTTGACTCCAGCTTTCACATAGGCGCAAGCTCTTATGATTAATTATCCTAATCCCTCCCAATGATAAGAGAGAACATTCGATTAAAGCTAGTCATTAGTTAGATGATAAATGCTTAATATATTATAGCAATTGTTTTGATTTTAAGATTAAAGAAAACTTACTGTCGTCAGCTTAAAGTAAATGATGGGGAAAATGATGATGAACGCAATTAAAATTTTATGATTCCATTGTCTAAGATCATTATAGATCTTAGTCAACTTAGTCAAAGGAGTTAGCCAACTCAACTTGATCGAATGATTGTTTTAAGCAGTTATATGTTGTGCCTTCTAAGGGAACTTTATAGACTTTTGGCAGATATTTGTCTAAAATAAATAAATTTAAGCTAATCTTAACTAATAGAGAGTTTTGTACCCATCAAATACACCCTATGATTCAAAACTCAAGAGATTTAGGTCATTATAGACCATACAAACTATAGTCATTACCATAAGCTAACGACAACATTTACGGCAAAACCACCTAATCAAGGTGCCAAAATCATACTAGTTATTTAGTGGTTTCATATGGCGGCAAAAACACCCAGTTTGAGGACTCGTGTCAGATCCTTACAAGCATGAGATCTTCTGAGAGTGAACATAACATTACATTTGACATAACACTGGCTTCTTTAAGCAGAGGTTAATAATAAATTTATCATCCCTTAAACTACTGTAGAGGGTAGATGGATTATTATTTTTTGTTTTTAGGTAGTAGATTTCATTTAAGTAATTTGATTTTTTTCTCATTATATTATATTTTTAGTTCAATTTAAACCCAAAATAATTTGCATAAAGATTAAGGGCATTTCAAAAGATGTAGTACCCTTTGGGTGAAAATTTATGTCAATGCGATCATTATTGGAATATTTAAATTATTTTAATTTTGTTGTTTGAACCTGCTCAACTCTACCCACTTATAGAGAATCGAATTTAAAATTTAAATTTACGAGCTACCATACGAACAGAGTGATTCCGGTAGTTTGTATTTTGTAATAAAATTTCTTCGTAAAAGGCATTGAAGGCATGCTAGGAATGTTAAACAAAACATATTATTGGATTTTGTAGTTATATACACGTTCATTAACTTAATTAAAATGAGAATAGAAGTTGAAATGGTTCCTTCATCGCAACTTGCTTAATATTTATTACACGAGCATCCATCCTGAAGGTCCAAACATAGTCAACTCCAATCCTTGTGAGGAGTATCGGACTTGAAATGTGGGCATCACGACTTTGTCCACAAGCAGATTAGCCCACTTGAGAGAATACTTATATGTTGGGAAATTTAACTTTAGAAGAAAGAGGTGATGGGATGAAAAATTATCAGACGCTTTTTGAGGCAATTGCACACTTCCTAAGGTGGCAAAGTTCATATTGATATTATTTTTAATCCACATGGCATTCTCATACATTAAATTCAAGTATTTAGCACATTTTTTAGAGCGCATACGGATGTGAATTTTAAAATGATTGTAGATTTTATGGATCAACTACACATTTTGTGAAGCAACAAAATTTTATTTCAACTTATTTTTAGCTCACGCAACATTCTAATTTTAGATTTGGACGTTAGCATATTAATCATAGTACATGTGAAAGAGTTTGATTTTCAACACTCATGCACACTTCTTGGTGCACTTGCATGATTTTTTGTGTTTGCATGGTACATTTGCAAGTTTTTCGATATATTTGCATGATACATTTACCTGGTATATTTAAACTCTTTTTGGTGCATTCGCACTATCCATCCTGCGCACTTTCTCAAAAAGGTCATAAAGCCAATGATACGCAACAATGTATTGTTTATTCTCATTTGAAAATATTTTCAATCAAGGGGACGCACTATTTGATCACGATGCGCACTATTTGTTCACTGGGTATACTATTTGTTCACAAAGTGTGCAGGAGTCTCTTTATATGTATGTTGCTTAGGATACTCTTACATCCCACAACATGCAGCATGTTAGACTATTTTGTTTGGTTTGAAAACCATTCACTTGAAGGAAACTGTTTGAGACATGTAAAGGGCTGACATAGCAATTGTTCATGTGAATTCATTGTCTTTGGCACTTACACGTGGCTTTGCATTTTATGTTCATTATTACTCGCATTATGCCAGCTTAAACCAATGTTGCACATTCGGTTGCAACTATTACGAGTTAGGGTCTTTCATATGTTCTCAAAGGGGCACAATTTATCAGTGTTTAACTTGCATTTTACATGGGCAGGAAATATATATATATATATATATATTTTTTTTTTTTTCAGCTATAAATAAGAGCCATATTAAGTTCATTTTTCATTCTAAGTTATTTCATCAAATATGTTCTTAAGAGTTGCAAATATTCAAGAGAGTTCTTTATAGTATAGTCAAAAGTTTTGTGCTTGCAAATGAGTTTTTAAGTTCATCACAAGCTCCCTGGAAGTGACATTTTATATTCAAATATTGCCATGTAACCTTGTCATTGCCAAGTCCTAAAACCCGGATCAGAAAAGTAGAGGGTTGCATTAGGTAGTCAATAACCAACGTAAAACTTGTCAAATAATTATGACATGAATCATTTAATACATTGTGTTAATGTAAGAGCATTCCTTAGAAATGACATGTTGTATGGCCTAAATATAGTGAAAATTGTGTAATGGTCGCTACACCGACATCCGGGTACAGTGTTAAATAAGAAAAATTTCCCACATCATGAATGGATGTGGGCAAAGAAGCTAGTCCATAAAACTATAATTAGGATTTGATCTTAGAATATAGGTTATCTTGCAGGCAAATCAATATATATTATAATTTGTAGGAACATAAATATTATATGCATTCATAAAATTAAATGGGTTGGAGAGATGACTAAGAGATTGATAGTTAAGGAATTAAACTATATTATTTAGATAGGAGTAGCAATTAAAAATGGTGTATGTGTGATTATAAATAAGAATTTAAAGAATAATGTTATAGAAATTAATAGTATTTGAGATAAAATTATAACTTTAAATGTTATTGTTGATGCTAATATTATTAATATTATAAGTGCTTATGCTCCTCAAGTAGGTTGAATATGTGTTCAAAATTAAAATTTTAAAATAATTTAAAAGAATTAATATAATAGATACCTCATGAATAAAGAGTTTTTATTAGAGGAGATTTAAATATATATGTTGGTAAAGAGTGAGAAGATTTTAAAAATATTTATGATAGCTATGGGTTTGGAGCAACTAATGAGATGGTTGAACCATATTAATTTTTTTCTTTACCTTATGGTTTTGTAAATTGGTAAAACCTTATTTAAGAAAAGAGTTGAGCATCTCACACTTATAATAATGGATATAGTAAAACATATATTGATTATTTTCCTATAAAAAATTGATCATTTAGATTGCAAAGATTATAATTCTCGGTGAAAGTTTATGTTTCCAGCATCTATTAATAATTTTGGACTTTAAGATGAAGGGGTGGAATATGAAAAATAAAATAAAATGTTGTCCTAAGATTAGATGAGCAATTGAAAAAATATTAACAAAAATATTTTTTTAGAGTAAGATTTACAATTTTAACATTTTGACCATACATAAGGAAGTTAATGTTATGTGGAAAAAAATAGCTAGTGATATTAAGAATATTATAACGGATGTGCTTAAGATATCAAAAAGAACTTCTAATAGTAGAAATAGTTTGCAATTGAATCAAAATATGGAAGAGAATATCAAAAATAAGAATTTTTGTTACAAAAATTAATTTTGATATAAAAACTTTAAAAGTTGAAAAATATATAAAGATACCTATAAAGAGTCTAAGAAAATAATATGAAATATAAAAATTTTAACTTTTAATGATTTATATAATAGATCAGATACTAAAGAGGGTGAAATATATTTGTATAAGTTAGTTATGTAAAGAAATAGGAGAAGTAAGGATTTAGTTCAAGTGAAATGCATTAAGAATGAAGATTAAAACATGATTTTGTTATAATAGGATATTCAATAAAGGTGGATGAGATATTTTGATAAGCTTTTCAATAAAGATTATGAGAATACGATTGACTTTAGTGAACCTAACACCTTAAATGAAATTAGATATTTTTATTTTTATTGGCATATTAGTAAAACAAAGTTAGAGATGTTTTAAAGGAAAATAAAGTGTGAAAAAACTATTGAACCTGATGATATTCTAATAGATGTGTGAAAATGCTTAGGACATGAAATTTCTTGGCTTAAAAAGAAATCAAATGAGTGGAGGAGTGTGTTGATTTCTATTTTTAAGAATAAAGGTGATAGACAAGAATGTGCGAATTAAAAAGGATTAAATTTGGTGTGTTACTTTAAAACTATAGGAGAGAGTTATTGCATAGGTTACGACTTGATAATAATATTTCTCAAAGTCAATTTGGATTTATGCCAAGTAGGTCTACTATAAAAGCTATATATTTATCGAAAGGTTTGCTGGAGAAGTATAGGGAGAATAAGGAGGATCTAAATATGATATTTATTGATTTACATAAAGCATATGATAAAGTTCCAAGAGAAGTAATATGGAATGTTATAGAAAAGAAAAAGGTTAATAATGCTTATATTCAATTCATTAAGGATATGTACCCATGAGCTGTTACTAGTGTCCAAATACAAGGTGTTTTGACCAAGTATGTTCGTACTTCAATTGGATTACATCAAGAATAACCTTTAAGCCTATATCTTTTTGTTTCAGTAATGGATGTTCTTAGTAGCCTTTTGCAACAGGTTTTACCTGGTGTATGCTTTTTGCTAATGATATTCTTCTTGTTGATAAAGACTAGAGAGGGAGTTGAAGGTAAAACTAAATTATAGAGGTTAATCTTAAAGTCTAAAAGTTTTCGTTTGAGTAAATCTAAAATCGAATGCATGGAGAATAATTTTAGTAATAATAAATCTACTGGGGGGATTGTGACTTTGGGCGATCAAATCATTAATAATAATAAATAAATGAATGTTATAGAAGTGAAAAGTAAATACAAAATCTCATAAAAACCTGAACAATAACTTTTTTTTAATATACCATAATCGGTATTTATCTTATTTACAAATGATTTGTAAATTTGGAAAAATTAATTATGTCTAGTGCTTGTTCTTTTTTTTTTAATTTAAAATTGCCTATGCTAGTCCAAGCCTGGATGAAAGAAGTGTAGAGAGTTTTTCAACATAAATTTAGGCACCCCACTGAAAAAAAATTTTAGCTCCGCCACTAATCACAATTTGAGTTAGCAAAAAAATATTAAGTTATTTAGTTGAAATATGGAGTATACTACATTTGAATTGCAGGCCTATATAATTTTTTAGTGTTTCATAGAGAGTAACATAAATCCAAAGTATTTTAGGGAATTTGAACTCAGTCCATAGTTAAGTTTTGGTGAATTTTGAATTCGGCCTAGTTAATTGAATCAAAATACACCGTAGTACACAAAGATCTAGACATTCATTACCTCCCAAAACCTCTTGCACCTACAACCTCACGCACCTATGACCTCCGCTTCTATCATAATTGTTAGCAACTCACACCCATATCAGCAATAACCCACACTTGAAACCTACCTTGACCAAACCATGATCTCAAACCGCCCTCAATACACAACCTCAATGATGACCCACTGCACACCACCAACCCATGACTTTGTTTGCAATCCTTGGGAAGCCACATAGTGCAGTGCTCAAGGAAAAAAAGCAATATTAAAAAAAAAACTCAAATCACTTTACAATAATAAAAACACAAAAAAAATAATTTAATTTATTTTACAACTAACCAAATACCAAAGAGTATTTTAAATTTATTAAATTTATTGAATTATTTGGAAGAAACCTACAGTAAAACTAGTTATGGAATGAGATAAGAAACCTAGCATATCTCTCAATTTTCTATTGAATACATTCAGAAGCCTCAAATTAAGGAATAGAGATTTCTCAATTAACGAGTATCGAATTTGATGAGGACATCGTCAGAGATTGCGACACATGTACCATCAGGAGATGCCGGAGATCGACGGCCACGATCATGATCTTTACTTTCATCATTTTATGTAGTAGTTTATTTGATTTTTATGTTTTTTCGTTTTTGCCCTTATGGGTATTTGGTCGTTCTTGTAGCCCGAGGGGCATTTTAGTCTTTTGATTTTTTGTCATTTTGAGACCTATTTATATGGCCCTTTTCTTATGTAATAGTTTAGTTTTTGATGAAATGAAATTTAGCTCTTTGTTCTCTTTGTGAGTTCATTCCCCCACGATCTCTTAGTGAGTTCGCCGGAGAAAACTAGATCTCTTAGTGAGTTCTAGTTTTCGAATTATCTAATCTTGTGGAAAATCAACGTGGAAACAAGCGAGGTTAGTAAATCCGTAGTCGTCGAAGCCTTGAAAATTCCATCTCTTCCTTTTCCCCTTGCTCTTGCCGCCGCCCACGCCAAGCAACGCAAAGACGCCGGCCACCCTGCCCCCATCTTCCGCCGGCCAGCTCAGCCGCCGCCGGCCATCCTCCTGCCGGCCAGCCGCCAGCCTCCCGCCGGCCAGCCCAGCAGCCCCCTCTCCCGCCGCCTCCTCCATCTTGAATTCCTATTGTTTGAATTTCAAACCCTTCATTAAACACTTTCCTAATGGGTTCCCCTTCATTATGTAAGCCCATTAATGAAATTAAAGCCAAATTCGAATTTCAATTTTGGTTTCCCTCTCATTATAAGGCTTGGGAAGTTACGTAAGCCACAATTAAATCTGAAATTAAACAAAATTCAGATTTAATTCAATTACTTACTTAAACTTGGGCCCCACCTTCATAGCTCCTTAATTTCTCTTCCTCTCCTCATATGGCTGGCCTCCTTAATGGCCTTCTCTCTCCTCCAAATGACATAATTACACAAATAATTCAGCCCAATTTCCTCCCATTGCCGCCCCCATCAATTCCCCTTTGGAATTATTTTGAATTCATCAAATTAATTCCCTTCCCCCTCTTCCAAAACTGAAATGATTTCAGATTTCAGTTTTGTTTCCTTGGGAGCCTTTCTCTAAGCAATCATATCAAGCACTCAAGGTAATTCCCATCCTCCTACAACCCGCCACCTTCTCCCCCTCGCTTCCCAACGCTTTTTGCATTCATCCCTCCATGCAAGATGCATGGCGGATCCGGAACTAGAATGGAGACTTGTGTTTGACGCTCACGGCAACCTCGACATCCAACGATCGTCGTTCTTCGACGCGGGATTTGATTCCGACGACGATACCGTTGGAGCCTACTTGGATCGGATCCTACCGACTCTCATAATCGTCATCGACAAGCAACATCCCGACTCCGAGTGGATCATTGACGGCCGCCCACCCGCTCCTCCAAATCCGGCTTCTTTCCCGGCGACAAGTCCTCTCAAGATCACTTGTCGCTAAGTCTACTTTCGGTTCTCCTCCGCTAGCCACCACTTTCAAAACGAGTGGCGGATCTCAAGGTGAACGATCTAAATTTTAAACGTGTGGCTTTAGTAGTAGCTATTTGCATTATCTAGTTTATTTTGGGTTATCTTTTGCAAGACTCTTGTAATTCTTAAATGTAATCACTGCCGTTAACATAATCTATCACGAATTTTCTTGAATCCTACTTGAGTAAGCTAGATTTTATCGTTAACATTGCAAAGTTTAAACTCTCATTAATCTCTAACGTGCAATTCATGTTTCACCGCATGTTGTATCACATCAGAATTGCTAGAAGAAAGGTTCCTCACAAGTTATACCGAAAGTTTTTAAGTAATTGGAAGGCCCTCATAGTTGTTTTCTAGGGATCAAGGCTAAAATGAGATTTTGGATTGTATTTTTCTAAAGGCAATCAGACGACTTCTTCCAACAAGTGGAAGCCAAACAACAATGACATTATCAATTAACCAAATTTCATATTTAGCTTTTGAGAATTGCTAGTGACAGTCCCTATATTTGTACATTGTTTGCGGCTTTGTGATTTCTAATAGATTGAATCCTCTCTCCTCTATCATGAACGTAAGCTTCTTTAAAATAAGCCTCACAAATAGTGGCATTCTCCTATATTAATTGATCTCTTTTGCTATTCCTTTGGGGTTCATCATACTTGCACTTGGTGACGCTTTTGCATAAAAATTATTTATTTTTTTCTATAAAAACATCTGCCCTTCTACTCTCACCCTAATGACAGAAAAAACATTAGTTTCAATTATGGTTTACCCACATTTGTTATTCTTGCAGTTTCCTACTTAAATTTTGCCTTAAAGTATCATGCCTCTTTTAATTTACATCAGCCATATCAAGTTTATTACTTTGGGTCACCTCATTTTTTACTGCTGCTGAAACTCTAATGTCAGTGTCAAATGGCCATCTCCCAAATCCAATACCGTTGTACAAGATCCTTTCTTTGAACTATGTCGTGCTCGATTGATATCCGTATGAACTGATCAATTGCATGAGATTTGTGATAGCAACAGAATTAATGAAAGTATCTTAAAACAACGTTTTTTTCTAGTATTTTTTATTCATAATAATTATAATAATATTCTAATTATACTAGTTATGTAAATATATAGTTGTAATTTTAGTGAAAGTAAAACATTAATTTTAGTTAGTGATCCCGTCTTGTTACATTCTTGCCCTTAGAAGAAGCGCTCAAGAACATGACAATCAAGCCTCTAGAAAAAGTATGGCGATAACTACCGTGACACAATTTATTACCATATGGTTATGCCAGTTTCCTCAAAAGAGATGCTAGGCATAAATTGTCAACTTATTAGAAGCGACATCATCCAGCATATATAGAGTTGATGGCTACATGCGTAGGTACTAATGCATTTATACAAAAGTTATCAACATTTAACTCGATAAATCTTCTTTACTTGCAATATCAAAACAACGTCCATAAAATTAACTTACTGTGGCTTCATTGGTGTCATCTCAAGGACATAATCACTTGTTAGCAACTTCGTGTAATAGTCAAATGGTAAATCAAAGCAAGCACTTTCATCAGATTAGGTATCTATTGCAAGAAAATTCTACTAAAGAGTTCAAGCCATTTGACAATGCCTTTTGAACCAATTTTCTCTGGCACCTTTCGGATAAAAAGATCGACATTATTTCTCCTTTTGTTTTTCTTATAAATACTTTAGGAAAGAAGCCTCAAACATGATCCCTCCTTATGGAGCCATAATCCTCGATATCATTTGATCCTCTCATAGTTTCCATATAAACTTGCTTTAAATTCAAATGTTGCATAAAAAAAGTGAGAATCCACTTACCATGAATTCACACTCAATATACGGATCAGCGACCGCCTTGCAATTATCCTGAAAACAGGAGGAAGAAAAACAATGATAGGAATGGGTATCGAGTTAAATGGAGTATACATAGCTAATTCCATAATGCGGCTTCTCTTACGCATTTCATCAAACGGATGTTGCCCGGAGAGTATTGTACGAACAACTTTCCAATCCTCCGCCCACAGTTGACGCAACGAAATCCATCGCCATTCAGATCGCTCGCGTCAGTGGCTGGACTCATGACGACAGTATTGGGTTTTGGGTGTACTGACTGCTTCCAACTGCGAGTGAAATGGCGGCCAGGAAAGGGTTTAGGGCTTCTGGGAAAACAGCAAAGCGAGAAAACGGGGAAGGACGAAGGAGGTCAATCTACTAGAAACTAATTATATTATAATTAATCTAATTAAATTTTCAAATAATAATTAATTATAAAACTTATAAATAATAACTTATATAGCAAAAATGAATAAGTGGGTTGGTGTTCAAGATTGTTCACTTATACAATAAGCTTTTATTTTTTTCAAGCTTATTTGATTATGTAAACAAACACGTATTAGCAATTCTTATACAAATTAGCATCAAGTTTGATGTATTTTCAAAAATTTATCTTCATCGAGCACGAATCTCGAGCCAAAAAGCTAGTTGGAAACTTTAAAAATTAAATCCGGACGCACCAGAATTCCGATTTCAGCGAGTCTACAGTCAAACTGAGCGTCTCGAAAATACGAACCCAACGACACCAAGTTCAACCCAATCCGAGCCCAAATGAGTCCGAATCAAGGACCTAAAGCGTTGTTGGAAGGTTCAAACAGCAATTTGAGTTACCAAACGGTCTCCGATTTTAACGAGCTTATACTTGAATCGAGCGGCTCGACGAGACAAATCCAACGAGTCCAAGATTGCTAAATTCTGACATCATTAAGACCTCCAAATTTCCAACAAACGGTGCACGATCAAATGGTTCAATATCGGCCATCCATTCAAACCACTCCCTATTCGTCTGTGATCTCACACCTATTTACGAGTCACGCCACTCTAGAAAAACTATAAATAGAGCCCTCATTCTTCGCAAAGGGGGGACACAAGGGAAGAGAGAGAAGAAGAAGAGAAAAAGAATGAAAATGAGAAAAGGCGAATCCTCTTCTTCTCGACCACCACCGGAGCTCTTCCTGCCGCCTGAATACGCTGGAACTCTGCCGGATTTTCGGGAAACGACGGGATTCTGCAAAACTTTGTAAATTTGCTTCAAGTTGTAATCTGATCGTACCAATTTGTGGGACGAATTAGTTTCTTGTAATTTACAAAAACGTTGGTGGAATTTTACAACTGGGCAAGGCCCCGTTGTTTTTCCCTTTTTGGGTTTTCCAAGTATAAATCCAAGTGTTCTTTCATTTTATTGTTTGTGTATTAAATATACGTACAACGCTCGGACGTGAATTTACAAACTCTACCGCCGCATATTTTCTAGCACGCAACAAAGTTCTTAATCAAGTGCATTAATTCACTAACTGTTATCGTATAATTTGTGTGCTCTAGCAACCTTTTGCATGAGTAAGTCGGTTCTGTATGCATTAAATGATATATAATTAGATTAGACCAACAATGATGGAGAAGCCACCATGTCTGCCTCTTTAGCTTAATGCAGTAAGGTATCTCTTCCATAAAATTTATGTGCTTGCTTGTAGGCTAAGCGAACTAGTTTTGGTGCATGGAGATGGCTTCAACGGCCGTGATGTCTCTCTTAGATTTTATTTGTGATACATTCCTTATTATTTTTTGAAGTAAAATTTTATCGTATTTTTTAAACTAAAATTTTTTGTACTAAAAAAATCGTTTTAAAAATCAAGAAAGCTGCCCCAAACGAAGCATTAATGAAGCATACGAGATCAACTTGGACTTCATTTGGGACAACTTAAGATTTCTTATTGCTCTTCAAATAATTTTTTAGTATAAAATTTTTTATGATATACTTTTTTGTATTACAATGCTGCTTCCAAATGAAACCTTAGAAGTTGACAAGCTCACAAATGTAATTGAAGTAAAAAGAACCAAGGTTATGCATTAAAAGTCAAATCCTTTGTACTAACTTAGTACTAACCCAATAGATCTATTTTGCCTTAAGCAAATTTAGGTGAATTATTTTTTATTTGATTTTAAGTAAAATGAATGTAATGTAAAGCTTAAAGATGGTGGCAACTAGCGTGATGGCGGTGATTGATGGCGGGGGTGGCGCAGGCAGGGCGGCGACGGCCGCTGCTATTCATGGTCGGTGGCTGGTTGTGGTCGAGTTTGCTTGCAATGTAAACGGGTCTAGCTCAAAATTGGGAGGACCCATTTACCTAAAAAATGGGCTAAATTATTTTACAGTACATTTACCATATTTTACTTTATATTTATTTTCTTCCAAACAAACATCAATTTTTTAAAAACCTCTGCATTTACTTTACTTTATGCTCCATTTTACTTCCAACAAAAAAAACCCCTTAGTGCGACGTCGTTGGAAATACTCCTTTAGTGGTTAACTCTTATTTAAGTGAATGCTACAAAAATGAAAGAAGTCATTGATGGTCAAATAATAGTTGTATTTAATTTTAAAATAATTGAATTTATTTATTTTGTACGCTTAATGCTTCATATGATGATAATGTTCAATTTTTTTCTTATATAAAATGATTGCACCATAATGATGTAAGTTATATAATATTTGAATATCATTAGTATTTATTATGTAATATAGTTTAACCCTCATTCGATCCTGGTCGAACCATTGAACCGTTAACAAATTATTCTTTCTGGTCGTTGTTTGTGTTAATTTTCACAACAACAATATCAAACCATTATTCCACTACGTGGGGTCGGCTACATAAATCAATTTTCTCCATTGTGTCCTATTAAAAGTCAAATTCTCGTTTAAATCTAATGAAGAAAGATCATTTCTAATATTTTATAACCAAGTCTTCTTAGTTCCGCCTCTACCTTTTTTAACATAAGTCAAATCTAATACATCTACTTTCTTAACCGGGTCATAGGAAGGCCGCCGTTTTATGTGTCCAAACCATCTAAAGCAACTTTCTCTAATCTTATCTTCTGTTGGAGCTACTCCAACCTTTTCACGTATATGCTCATTTCGTATCTCATCCCTATGGGTAAAACCACTCATCCACCTGAGCATCCTCATTTCTGCCACACTTAACTTAGTATTATGATTCTCATTTAATGGCCAACATTTAACACCATAAAACATTGTAGGCCTCACTGCCATCTTATATAATTTTCCCTTAAGTTTGAGGGGTACTTTTCACACATGGAAACTTCTTCATTCTTCGAACACGTTGTAGTTGCTGCTTATGTCCCTGGCTGCTTTCTGGATTTTTGGTCCCTATTGCCCCTCTCGTTTTTTGATTGTTGGGACGGTTTTTTTGGAAGGACAATAATGAATGCTGGTCCCCTCCAGCTGCCCCTTGGACGATCTTATAGGCAACTAGGGGCCATGTTGCTCTCGGTGGACATTTTGAAGCTGTTCAAGTGATATTCTTTTACAATTCTGAGTCCTTCATTTTTGGATTTGACTCTTTTAACATTTTGGGTTTCCTTTTTGATGTTATGAGCTCCTATTTTGTTTGGACCCCTTAACCTAGTTGTTTTATCTTTTTACACTTTACACTTATAATCTGATATTTTTTCCATCGATGATACGGACTCTCTTCCCTCAAAATTTTCAAAAAAATATCGTGCAGATTTAATGAAATGAAGAAACTATACAAACAAAACAGTACTTTGGTAACCTCACTCAGGGTATTTTGGTAGTCTCATTGACGATTACATTAATTGGATATATGCGGAGGGTTGCTATTTAAAAAGTTTCATTTCTGACCTGCGTGCGATCAAAAGGAGGGTAGAGAGTGAGGAGGACGTGAAGAGGGAAGACTGAAGAGGGAGAATTTGATTTCAGAGGTGGGTCTTTTGAATTTGTTTATTTTATTTAAATTTTTGGGATCATTTCGTGAAAATTTTATCTTCTTTATGTGCGGCTTAATATGATTTTGCGTTTAAACTTTTCCATCTAAGCTGATGGATCGGGTTTTTTGAAAACTGGGTGGAGATTAAAGTTTCACTTAACTTTGTTGAACGAAGGGCGATGAAGAGAGAATCTTTGATTTTGATATTTGTTTCTTAATTTAGATTCGAAATGGCTGTCTCATAGTACGGGATGTAGAAAACCCACGGGTTTCATCTGAAGAGCTTTCCGTTAGCTGCTTTTCAAGTAGGTTATCGAGAGATATTTCTTGCTTTTTGATTGTTAGAAGTATAACTGAATGATATATTTTTTTTCTTTAAAAATTTTGGGTGCTTTCATAAATTTATTTGATGAACCGGGACAGAATCCTGTCAAATAAAACAGAAGAAATAAGTCAGGGGTTGCTTGGCTACACGTAAGATTAACTTAAGTGAGATTTAATAAATATTGAGAGGTTTAAAACCTGAAATTTATTTGGCATGATTACTGCTAAATCTTGCTACATTTGGATAATTTGTTTGGATATCTTTTTAAAGATCTAAGATTTATTAGTTGGGGGAATATTTTAACCCTTGTGAATGGTGGATTTAACAAATCTTGGATTTTAGGGACTTATAAATAGATTTATTGAAACAGTAGGTTAGAAAGTCCCAAATATTCTATCTGGCAGTACTTAAGCTAGATCTTGCTTAAATCCTGCCTAAAGTAGGTACCAAACAGCCCTTCGGATTTTCTCAATATGAGTTTCAATTTGTGCTAACTTTTTTGTTTATTTGTTTTTTAAATCAAGCGCATTATATAAGTTGTGAAAACAACATATAACTGAAAATTTTGCATTACATGTGCACATTTTAACAATTTTAACCCTTTAAGTACCTTGAATAATGTATGTAATGTAAAGGCACCATCTATTTTTTTAATAAAATTCAAGTAATTTAACAGTATAATAACAATACAAGTTACTAAATGAAGAGTTATAAACTAGAACTGAAAGAGATCAACAAAGAAACCCTTATTAGATCCTATAGCTCTGCTGAGTTAGGATAAGTTTTAATAATTGATTACTGCATAAGTTTGTCTGTCCGAGTTTGTTCAAACCGTGGAGCTGATAATGTGACGCCCCAAGATCCGTGTAGCGAAAGGATTCGTCTGACATTCTGATCGAACTCCATTCCAGTTGCCTTGCTCGGACCTGAAATTTTAAACCACATATAATGAGCTACAATAGCCCAGCAGGTCACCAAAGCCTACAACTGAAATCAAAGCAAGGCGATGCTATCAATATGCATGTCAATCTATCAATCTGAATCAGTCAATGGTCAATGAGTCTATGCAGCGGAAATCAATAGTCAATGATCATCAATTCTATGCAGTGGAAATCCATAGTCAATAAAACCAGTCAATGCAGCGGCAGACAATTCGATAAATCAACGCAATCAATCAATATCCGTCAATCAAATCAATACGGTCAAATCAATACGATCTATTTAATGAAATCAATCGAGGAAAGCAATACGATAAATTGCAACAGTGAATCTATAAAATCTAGGCAGCAATACAATGAATCTATACGATGTCCATGTCCATGCTATCAATGCAGTATCTATATCAATGTCAATAATCAATAATCAATAGTATCAATGCTCAATGATCAATCAATGAAATCAATGAATCCGTACGATAAGAAATCAATTCGATAAATCCATCAAATCAATAAATCAATCGGAAGTCAATAAATCAATGCATATCAGGAAATCCATACGATGCAAGATCATACAATGTCATACAAGGGTCTTACTCGACAAGCACAAACACTAGTCATGATCAACCAGGTTAACTGGCTATTATCGATAGTGCTGTTGTAGAATCCGTTGCTGTTGTAGTCCGTACGTTGGTCTATCAATAAGAGTCGTCACTCTTTTTGCCCGTCGGCCGCCCGTCGGCATATAAAACTCCTTATGACTCCCATCTATAGTGCTGTTGTAGAAATCCATAATCGATGTTTAAAGGAAAGCCCGTCGGCCCACCATCCTGTACAGGTCAAGTCTATCTTCACCAACGTTCAACTAGGTTCCCACTTGTCTTTCAGTGACACAATCAATTCAATGAATAATCGATGCAATAAGCAATATTAAAGAAATCTAGAACAATCATATCAATAGTCATACACATATCAATTCAATCTATCAATTTCAGACAATTCGGAAATCATACGAAAATCGGGCAGCGTAACGGCAGTCGGTCAAATTACACAAAAATCCTGCAAAAAGACACGATTTCCAAATTCTACCAAATTACAATAGAATATCTATAACATCAATGCAAGACTTTTATTCTATAGAAACCAAGTCAGAAAACATCCTGATAATTTTCTATTCGATTAAAATCACGTAGAACCAATTCCAACCGGAAGAAAATTCGTAGAATACAGTCAAATCGTGTAGAATAATCATATCTATAACACTCTAAAAGTTGTGCGGTGAAAGTTGTGTCAAATCAAAATCATGTCGAAAAGTCGACTACGAAAACACAAAACAGATCTCAACTCGGTCAAAACTCAACTTCTTTGAAAACAGAAATAGGATTCGGAGTCCTTACCACGAGATCTTCACTTTTCCCAACAGCAGCGTCGGACGAAAAGCGCTCCGCGGTCTCCGAAAACCAGCTTTTCTCTTTTTCCCTTTCTCTTTCTCTCTCCTCAGATATTTTCGTTTTTATAAAATGATTTCTCTCTCTTCAAAACGAGCTGATTTTCTTATATCTGTGAACTGATCGGCCAGGCCGATATTCACATCGTCCCGGGACGATCAGACCAAATCCTGATCGTCCTGGACCTCACCCAGGGCTATTGTCTGGCCGATAATTTCTACAGTACAGATCGGCCTGGACGATCTCACGATCGGCCCGGACGATCCTGTCCAGAAATCATCCAGAAAACACTCCAGAAATCAGCTGTTTTCCATGCACTGATCGGCCTGGACGATCTCAACTTCGTCCTGGCCGATTCTGGGAGGAAAATCCAATTCAGAGAGGAACAGTAAGGGAACGAGATATTACAGATAATGGCTCTTATTCTGTGGTTTACAGCCATTACGCACATTTTCACGAAGGTGAATGCTAGAAGATCACTGTTAAGGACTTATTTGGTTGTTTCAAAGTTAGAAAGCATTGTCTAAATTCTAGAAGATTGGATTTTGTGTTAGGCTTTTTATGGTGGAGTTTTGTCTAGTGTTTGGATCTTATATTTTGTTGTGAGTTTCCTAGCGGTGTCTAGGGTTTGTGGTAGAGCTGATTTATCTTTCAAATAGTAGATCACTTGTATCTTTATTTACTATTGAAGAGATAATACAAAAATCAAACCCAATATTTGTATTCCTGCATTTTCTTATATAGTTTGTTGTTTTTACTTCCAAGAAGCATCAAATTGGTATCAAAGCGAAGTTTTGGAGAGATGATAGTAAAGAATATGGATGCGTTGAAAGACAAAGTTGAGCAAATCAAATCCCCGATGGGGGAGAAGTTCTCAACCCTTGAAGGAAGGTTTTTTGCCACGGAGAATCGGATGGAGAGCCGATTTGGAGGGTTGGAGGAGATGACGAGGAAGCTGGAGATGCAATCCAAAATTTCACTGGCGGTTTCAATTTCTAACCCTAACCAATATTTGACTTGGATTCCCTTGGCATAATCTAAGGGAAATGAGATCGGACAAAAAAGTTCGACGAGGAAATTTTATTTTATTTTTTTAATATCAAGAGCCACCTCTTAGGGCTCTGATAAGGGACATATCATGGTTTTCAGATGGGGGGATAACAAGGAGGAAATTTTGTTGTGGAGGTGGTGGGGTGACCGACCACTATGGGAGGTATTTTGGGCAAAGAGAATGGGCGATCGAAGATGGAGGGGGTCGAGCTAAGCCATGTGGATTGGGCCATGCAAGGAGGGTGGAAGAAGGATGGAATTTTCATCCTCGATACATGGGGGAAACATGGAGGGATTACGACAACCGTTACACTGGAGGAGGAATAAGCTATTGGGGCGGTGGAGATCCTAGTGTGAGAGAGTTGAAGAGGCGAGTGATTGAGGAGAAGAAGAGAGAGAATTTAGTAAGCGATACACAAGCTCCTTTTGAGGATAAACTTATCGACAAGGAGAAAGATATGAATGAAGAGGATAAATAAATAAACTTGCAAAGCCAAGTTGAGTGTGCAAAGTGATTCTACCAAGAAATCCACATAACATGTGTTTTTCAGAATCCAAAAATAAGGATTTAAAAGACATTGAAATCATCCAACATCTGAGAATGAAAGAAAACCAATGAAAGCACCTTTGGTTTCTACTGGTGTAGGTATTTCTAAAGATGGAAATGATGAGTTTGAGACACAGGATGCAGATAATACAGAGTTTTCAAAGGACAAAGTTGATATTGAATTAATTAAGCTGAAATATTCAAAGGATGAAATTCAAAATATCAATTGGGCTATTTTTGGGAATGAGCTGAAGTGGTATTATACAAAACCTGAACTAGGAAGATACAACTATAGGGATGTTGACGAGAGGCTTGATTTCTTCAAGAAACATAGAATGGAGACTAGAGGTCATTGCATATTTTTGGAGGTCGTAGATGTTGTTCAACATTGGGTTAAATCCCTAGATAAAGAGGGTTGTTCAAAAATTTCTTAGAAGTCTTCTCTCCAAATATAAAGGTAAATTTAGGCATTATAATGTGAACAATGAAATGTTTCAGGGGTCCTATAAAGATAGACTTGGGGAAAATATCAGGATATGCATGTTTGAAGAAGCACACAAGTTGGTTCCTTCAGCCACCTTTTTTGTTAATGATTACAATGTTGAAGATGATTGTGATGCAAAGGCTTCTCCAGAGATGCTTATTCATCATATCCTTGATTTGTAAGAATATGGCACACCTATAGAAGGAATCGGTTTGCAAGGACATATTAACAATCCAGTGGGACATATTGTGGGTGTTGTGCTGGATAAGTTGGCCATGCTTGGGACTTCTTATTTGGTTTACTAAACTGGATGTTGCTGTCACATATGAACATGTCCGATCTGAGGATTTAGAGGTCATGCTTCAAGAGGCCTATGTGCATCCAACTGTGGAGGGGATAGTACTTTGGGGATTCTGAGATTTGATTTGTTGAGATAATTCTCACTTGATTGATGTTAAGGTTGATATCAATAAAGCTAGTGAATTCCCTTTTAAGGGTGATAAAATTTTTGCAATTGATGAGAAGAGTGAAAGCTTGAAAGGTGAAACTTCAACATCAGTGCCTCATTGGAGGCACCAAATGATATCACCACTGTAGAAGAACCACTTGATCAAGTGTTTGATGAGTTGAAGAAGGCGATGACCAGCATGCTAGTGTTATCCCTGCTCGGCTTCAGCCAATCTTTTGCGGTGGAGACGAATGCTTCGAGGTATGGGCTAGGAGTTGTACTTATGCAGGACCAGAGATCAATGACTTATTTCAGTAAGGTGTTGACTGCTAAGGTGAGGCTAAGTCAATCTACGAGAGGGAGCTGATGACGATTGTGCTAACCATCCAAAAGTGGCACCCCCTCCCGGTTAGGGTGACACTTCATTGTCAGGATTGATCAAAGAAGTTTAAAGTTTTTTCTGGAGTAAATGATGGTTACAAAGGAGCATCCGAGGTGGCTTTCTAAACTATGGGGTTATGATTTCAAGGTCCAATATCGAACGGGGATAGAGAACAAGGCCGCAGATGGGTTATTCAGGTGTATGGGGGAGCCCCATATGATGATATTGTCTGTTCCTTTAGTTGTTGACGGGAGGCTTTGAGAAGGGAAAGTCTGCAGACATCAAGATGAAGGACTGGAGAAAATCAAGAGAGATTTATTGGGGAACCAGGATAGCTATCTAGGGTATACTTTAGTCAATCAATAATTGTTATATTAGGGGAAGATGGTGATACCGAGGACGCCACCATATGTACCTCACTTACTACAGGAGTTCCACAATAGTGCCATAGGAGGACACTCAGGGGTACAGAAGAACTATCGCAGGCTTGCAGCAGAATTATATTGGGTTGGAATGCATAAAGATATTGAGGAGATGGTGATTAGTTGCGATATTTGTCGGAGGCACAAATACATGACGATGGCTCCAAGAGGACTTCTAGATGGATAATATTTTCGTTCCACCTTGAGGACAAGTTGGCTCTTTGGGAGAGGAGTATTGATACGCCAAGGGGGGCCACCTGAGCGGCCCAAACTAGCCCAACCAGGCTAGCCCAGCCTAGGCCGAACAATCCAAGGGACTGGTTGAAACTAGGGGCAACAATAGGAGGGGGTTCAGTTTTCCTTGTGGGGCCCAAGGGAGTTAATATTTGCTATGAAAGGAGGCGGAATCAAGGGGGAGCTGTTTAGGAAGGTTCCTAATCAAGGAATTATTTAGGAAGGTTTATAATCTAGGGGGAGCTATTTAGGAAGGTTCATAATCAAGAGGGAGTTGTTTATGAAGGTTCCTAAACAAGGGGGAGCTGTCTGTAAGATTTCTAATTAAGAGAGAGCTATTTTTGAAGGTTTGAGCTATTTAGGAATGTTCCTAATCAACGGGGAGCTGTTTAAGAAGGTTCTTAATTAAGGGGGAGTCATTTATGAAGGTTTTCTAATTGTGTTTATGATGTTTATGAATGGTTTAATTATGTGTATTGTGTGTTAGGGCTATTTAAGGGGGGAGTTTTGCCCAGGTTTGGATCTTATGTTTTGCTGAAGTTTATTCTAGGATTTGTTGTAAATTTTCTAGTGCTATCTAGGGTTTGTGGGAGAGTTGTTCTACCTCTTGAATAGTTGATCACTTGTATTTTTATTTACTGTTGAAGATATAATCCAAAAATCAATCCCAATATTTGTATTCCTGCATTTTCTTCTTCTCTAGTTTGTTGTTTGTACTTCCAAGACGCATGAATCGACTCTCCACAAATCATATGCGCCGCTAGGAACAACTCCAAAGAAAATTACTTTAAAACATAAAATCTCATCATGAAAACAAAATAACCCCATTAATCATAAATAAATCTTCCTAATTCCCTTCCAAATATGAATTCAAATCAACCATTTTTCCCTTAATAAATATTCCTAATTCCCTCCAATATCTGAATTCAAATTAGTCATATTTCTTTAAATAAACATTCTCGAAAATCTGAATTCAAATCAGTCATCTTTTCTAAATAAACCTCCTTAATCCTCTCACAATTTTGATTTTTCATAATAAGCAATTAAATGTAGATTTAATTCCCTTTGAGCCCCCTTTGTCCTTGTATGTCACCCATACTAGTGGGGCCTATAGGGATTTTTCACCCGCCAGCTAGACTGACTCTCTTTGCTGGGGTCGGGTTGATTGGCTGGACCTACTCATTTGGTCCATCAATTCTTATGCGCCACAAATCGACTCTCCACAAATCTTATGCGCCACTAGGAACAACTCCAAAGAAAATTACTTCAAAACATAAAATTTCATCATAAAAATAAAATAGCCCAATTAATCATAAATAATCCTTCCTAATTCCCTTCCAAATATGAATTCAAATTAGTCATTTTTCCCTAAATAAATATTCATAATTCCCTCCAACATCTGAATTCAAATTTAGTCATTTTTCTTTAAATAAACATTCCCAATTCCTTCCTGTATCTGAATTCAAATCAATCATCTTTCT
Organism: Dendrobium nobile; assembly: GCA_022539455.1. Classification (NCBI taxonomy): domain Eukaryota; kingdom Viridiplantae; phylum Streptophyta; class Magnoliopsida; order Asparagales; family Orchidaceae; genus Dendrobium; species Dendrobium nobile. Next base: position 4,706,523 of record CM039729.1, on the reverse strand, counting down.
CTAAATAAATCTCCCTAATCCTCTCCCAATTTTGATTTTTCATGATAAGCAATTAAATGTAGATTTAATCCCCTTTGAGCCCCCTTTGTCCTTGCCCGACACCCATTCTAGTGGGCCCTACAGGGCTTTTTCGCCCGCCAGCTAGACTGACTCTCTTTGCTGGGGCCAGGTTGATTGGCTGGACCGACTTAGTTGGTCCATCAATTCTCCCATCCCAAAGAGCTTCCTCGTCCTCAAGGTGGAATGAAGGAAACTACGTTGAATCATCCGGGACGGTTTCCATGTTGCTTCATAGTCGGGTAGATTCTTCCACTTTATTAGCATATCTCTAGCTCCTCTGTTTCTCAAGCGAACTCCTCTCACTTCCATTGGCTCCAGAATCACCTCCATTTGTTCTTTCAAGGTCATCAATAGCGTCGTTAATGGACTGTGATCACCAATAACTTTCCTTAGCTGGGACACATAAAATACTGGGTGTATGGTCGAAGTAGGGGGTAGTTGCAAACGATATGCCACATCACCGCTCCTCTCAATAACCTCATAAGGCCCATAGTACTATGGAGATAAATTTTTATTTCTTATTCGAGCTAAGGTCTTCTGTTGCAGGGTTGAATCTTCAAATACACTTTATCACCCTGGATTGTCCTCACCATAGTTTTGAGTAAAATCATAGTTTTGGATAGGCTAGGATCCTCTCTAATAACCGCTCTCCTCCCCCTAACCTTGAACTCCATGGTCGGAGCCTTCCAATCAATCTTGGTCTTCCCTAACTTCTGTAGCCACTTTATTCCCAATATTGAATATGTGCTCCCCAAATCCAATGGCAGAAAATCTTCAAAGACTTGAATCTCTGTAAGGATTAGGATCACCTCTTTACAAATTCCTCTACTCATCTCTACTTTTCGTGTTCCTAGCATAACCCCAAAGCCCCCTATGTCCACTAATTTCTGTCCCAATTGATCCACCATCCTATTGTAAATGAAGTTGTGGGTAGCTCCACTATCCACCAATATTATCACCTCCTGATGCCCGATTTTCCCCTTAACTCTCATGGTGTGGCTCGGTGTGAACCCGACTACTGAGTTAAGGGATTCCTCTGCAAAATTTAAGTTCAAGTGATCATCTTCTCTTCTACTTCCTTCTCTACAAAATCTTCCTCCTCATCGCAGACTATTTGGACCTGTAACAAACGATCCTTACAACGGTGGCCTGGAGCGAACTTCTCATTACAATTAAAGCATAAACCCTTGGCCCTCTTGTCATGAATTTCTGACCTAGCCAACCTCTTGAAGTTCTCCCCTGTTCGTACTCCTTGACCTTTATCCATCTGGGCTTCCTTCTGAATAGGAACCATTTGCATCTTTGGTGCCAAAAATGTAGTGGTTGTGCAGTAGGAGACTCCCGAACTGCTGCTACCACTACTCTCTAAGGAGCCACTGGCTGGGCTAAGTTTACTACCTCCCCTAAGCCACGCGGTCTCAGTACTTGAACAACTTTCTGAATATCAGGCTTGAGCCCCTTCATAAAGTTCCCATCTAACGCAATCTCTAATAACGTTCCCAATCGGCTTGAGAAGTACTCGAACTTCTCTCAGCACTCTATCACCGTCCTCTCTTACATAAGAGTAAATAACTATTTATAGAAGTCTCCTTCCCGATTTGCTCAAAAACATTCTAGTAGACAGTCTTCAAACTCGCTCCATGATCAGATTTGATCTCAAAAATATCTCCACCGGTACCAGGATATAGCTTCTCCCCCCTCCCACACCTATTGCAATCTCTAATAACGTTCCTAATCAGCTTAAGAAGTACTCGAACTTCCTCGGCACTGTATCCGTCCTCTCTTGCATCAGAGTAAATAACTATTTATAGAAGTCTCCTTCCCCATTGGCTCAAAAACATTCTAGTAGATAGACTTCAAACTCCCTCCATGATCAGATTGGATCTCGAAAATATCTCCACCGGTACCAGGGTAGAGCTCCCCCCCCCCCGGCGACATAGAGCGGCTATGGTGAGTTTTTCATCTTTTGTGAACCCATCACAACAAAACGTCCCTTCACCTGATAAGTCCAACCGTGAGTATTTTTTCACTAAAAAATCAACATCTTCAACTTTCTCACCCTAGGATCGCCACTGTCCCAATTGCTTCTTCATTTTTTAGTGTAACAGGTTTTGTGATCCTTTTATGTTTTTCTCTCCCCCAAATCAACTCTCTGATTTTTACCATCCCAATTTCTTCGCTGGTCATAACCTTCACCTGTTCCCTTCCTTGGAAGTGGCTCAAAAGGTGGCATATTTTCTTCTTCCCCAAAAATTTTTACTGCTTGATCCTCCCTCCTTATCCCTATATTAGGGTATTCCCCGCTTCCTTGTCTGGTCAACGATGCCTTTGCACCCGATGATGTCGTCTTTGGAAACTATAAATGCATTTTCATCATTTCTTCCAATTCTAAAATATGTCCTCAATTGCTGAAATTCGCTCTTCAAATTCAGGTTTTAGATTTCCAATTTCCCCATCAAGCCTCTTCTCCAACACATCAACATTCTTAGCCACCACAGGTCCCAAAAAAATTGTTTTGATACCAATTTGATAGGAATCCGATCTCCACACAGCAAAAATAAAAATAATGAAGAGTAAACACAACAGAAATCATCAAGAAAGAATGAGATTATGGTCTAATTTTATTGATATCAACACAATAAACAATTATACAAGTTAATCTACTATTCGAGAGGTAAATCAACTTTCCACAAACCCTAGGCGCTGCTAGGAACAACTCCAAAGAAAATTATTGCAAAACACAAAATCCCATTATTAAAGTAAAACAACCCAATTAATCCTAAATAAACCTTCCCAATTCCCTCACAAATCTGATTCAAATCAGCTCTCTTTCCCTACATAAACCTTCTTAATTCCCTTCCAAATTTGAATTCAAATCAATCCCTTTTTCCTAAATAAACGTTCTTAATTCCCTCTCAAATTTAAATTCAAATAAGACATCTTTCCCTAAATAAACCTACCTAATTCCCTCATAATTTGGTTTTCTATGGTAAGTACTTAAAGATAAAATTAATCCCCTTTGAGCCCCCTCTCTCCTTGCCTGTCACCCACACTAGTGGGGCCCACGAGGCTCTTTCGTTCGTGAGCTAAACCAGTCCCCTTTGTTGGGGTCGGGTTGATTGGTTGGATCGGCTCGGCTGGTCCATCATAAGTATGTCCTTAAACATATATTTTATCAAAAAGCAACAAATGATCTTTGAGATTTTTTTTTAAGTTTCCTTTTTCATTTCATGCTTATTTAGAGATGGAGTTTCATTCGCTTGATTGATTTAACTTATAAGAATAGGAAGATGATTAACACTTCACAATAACTACATGGACAATATTATCTTCTACCCATTTGTTCATGTGACATGTTATTTATAAGAGCGCTATACTTGAGAAAATAGCGGGTCAATCATATATCCTTTTATGTTGTATCAAAGATGTTGAAAATTCATTGACTTGAATAAGTGGGTTGTTTGGTCGAGTGAAATGTGAGTGTAAAGTAAATAGTTTACATGGTTTGTGTTTGGTTCGAAGTAAAATTACTTAATAGTTCATTACCTTCACAAATATCAAGTGTAGCCAAATCGATCTTTTTTTTTTTGCTTTTGTTTACTTGAAATTGCATTTTAAATACATTTTTATATAAATATTAGTATTATGTTGTGCAAATAATAATTCAAAACACAAATTCTAACATCATTCCCAAATTTCCTCAAATGCAGCAGTGCTCAAGGCCTCCCCTCATGAAGAAACACAACAACAACATTCATGACTCTGACCATCCATGACCTATGGCAAAAAGCACTACACCTTAATCCTGATATTTCATGGCTCGAAAACTACCCCACCCTTCGACGCTTTGTCGAAAATCCTACTCTCACCGTCCCCACCTCCTCCTCTTCCTCCTTCCTAGTGCCATCACCTCTCTCCTTCTCCTTCTCTTCCACCACCACTACCACCACCTCCCATCCCTCCTTCGCCCTCTTTGGGACTCCCCTCCCCTCCCCTTCACACGCATTCCCCACTTCTATGCTGAAAATACCTCACTCTCCCTTCTTTGCCGTCTCCACGGTTGGTCCCCACGCTCTTCTCCTCGCCGCATATTCGACGTCATCCTATTTAGCAATGAGCTTGACCTCCTAGAGATCCGTTATCGCTCCCTCCTTCCCTTTGTCCATCGATTCCTCCTCCTTGAATCCAACTCAACCTTCACAGGCCTCACCAAACCCCTCTTCTTCCTCCACAACACCCATCGCTTTGATTTTGCCAAAGACAAAATCCTCTATGCTCGATTTACCCCTTTCACAAACCCCCATTCCCCTCGCCCCCCTTTTAGAATGGAATCCATCCTGCGCTCCGCTGTTAATTCTCTCATCCGTCAATCAGGGGTCGTTGATAGTGACATTATTATTATGGCAGATGCTGATGAGATTCCGAGCCCTCATACCGTGCAACTTCTTCAGTGGTGCGATGGAATCCCTCCAGTGCTTCACTTAGAGCTGAGGCATTACATGTATTCATTCGAGTTTCCAGTGGATTTCAGCAGTTGGCGTGCAACGGCGAATTTGTATAGGCCTGGGATTTTATATAGGCATTCACGACGGAGTAATGTGATTTTGGCTGATGCAGGATGGCATTGCAGCTTCTGCTTTAGGAGAATTGAGGATTTTGTGTTTAAGATGGAGGCTTACAGCCATGCTGATAGGATCCGGCATAGGAGCTTCTTGGATCATGAAAGGATACAAAGGATTATTTGTGAAGGAGGTGATCTATTTGATATGTTACCAGAGGAGTACAGCTTCATGGAGCTAATTCGGAAGATGGGTCCAATACCTCGATCCGCATCGGCGGTTCATTTGCCGCCATATTTAATTGAAAATGCTAATAGGTTTGGTTTTCTTCTGCCTGGAGGTTGCCTCCGAACACCAGAGTGAGAGTTGCAGGTATGCTAATACTAGCAAAACTCAAAAAAAAAAAAATTAAAAATATATATATATGTATATATATATATATATATGTATATATATATATATATATGTATATATATATATATATATGTATATATATATATATATATATATATATATATATACAACTTTATTGCATTGCAAGATTATAATCAATAGATTGAAATGTGTAATTGTTATCATTTTTGGGCAACATTGGATTGTGCTAGCATGACCCAATAAAAAAAAAGAGAAATGCTAAAATACCCCATAAAAATCTATTTTTAAACTCAAGCTAGGTTAGCTTTTGATCAAGTAGAATAATAAAACTACTACCAAAGTAAAACTATATAAATTTTCTTATTTTAATTGGTCTATTTAAAGAAGTGGATTAACTTTTTTTTTACAATTTTTTAGGGAGTGTACAAATACACAAAAAAGAGTATTGAGGAGATCATGTTTGTAACATCAGGGACAGAAATTGGTTGCAAGGTTATAGCTTGCATGTTGTCTGTTTTTGATAGGAAGTACCTACAGAAATCAAAAGACCTTGGCTGAAATTTGGAATTTCAGCAATATAAAAGTAGAAATGGAGAGAAATTTGGTTGCTAAATACTAGGGAAACTTGATAATTGATGAAAGATGGAAGAAAATAAACAAGATACAATTGATCTTCAATTCGAGAGGAAGATCCGGCTCTCCCAATCTCTAGCCGGTGGCTAGAGCCCAAGCAACCTAAGAGAAAATAAAATTCAGCCAACACATAACATAGCCCTAACCCCCCCCCCCCCCCCCCCCCTATTTAGAGAATACAAATATAATGATAATTACTAAACAACCCCTTCCAAAATTCCCTCCTAAACTGCCCCTTCCTTTTTTTAATTTGCATTCAAATTATGGGCCCAACAAGGGGGCCGATGGCTTGCTTGGTTTGCCTGGAATACTGCAGGGTCCGGCCCTAGTGCTGGGTAGGCTGGACCGACCCTTCCTGGACTGGTCTAACAGCTTCATTGCTTGTTATTTTTTTTTCTATAATATGTAGTGATTCTGATGACCCAGTTAGGAGAGTAGATATATTAGATTTAACATTTATTAAGAAAGATAGAGATAGACATAAAAGACATGGCTAGAAAATATTAGAAATGACCTTTCTTTATTAGATATAAATGAGAATTTGACTCTTAACCGGACACAATGGAGAAAAATGATTCATGTAGCCGACCCCACGTAGTGTGATAAAAGCTCGATGTTGTTGTTGTAGTATGTAGTGCTTCTAATATTTATTCTGCAGTATAAAAAAAGAAAAAAAAATGGAGTTCAAACAGAGAGTCCTTTTGTTAAAATCCATTACAGGTGATTGTTGATATAGTCTATAGTGTTAATGTAATTATAATTTAGAAATATTTCGGCTATAATTATTAGATTTATTTGTGTTATATTGATGAATAAACTTTGCTCTGGCTTATTTGTGGTTCTTTGTTTTTATATTGATTGTGTATTGAAAAATCATCACATTGTTCCGAGCAATTGACAAAACTTTCATTTCTTATTCGACGGATGATTTAAAGATCAATGTGGTGTGAATGTTGAAGTGAACTATGATATTATAAATTATAATATTAAATTATATTGTATAAATAATTTGTAATATTTTTTAGGAATCACCTCTTGATCTCTATCTCAGGGGTTGAGGATAAATTTTGTTTGTTAGTTTTTCATGGACAAAATGCATATTATGGTTTCCATTGTAAAATGTGATATATATTCTGCAGAGAGAAGATTCTCATGCTCGCCTGCATCAACCTTAATTGTATTATTTTTTATTTTTATCATTGTGTTCTATATGTGGTCTCATAAAGCTTACATCTAAAATAATGTCAAAGAAAAATGATAAATAATCACAAATGTAGGGCTGGACTCATAATTGGTGACAGTCAAACCGTCTATTTGAATTACAGATCGAATGATGTGATTTTGTGTAATTATTTAAGAAATTTCATATAACTAAGAAATGAGGACAGTTTAAGGGTGATAGATAAAATGATTTCAACAAAAATTTGTCAACAATTGGCCTTTAATTGTATATGTTTATACAAGGCAACCATTAATTCATTGCACTTGAAATTATAGTGGAAATTCTGTCTTCTTAATTGGATATTTAACTAATATAATTCAATAGGATATTCAATCATTTGTTCTGATATGATAATTATTCAAATTTTATATTTTAAATATGTCCGTTAGGATAATTAAATTGAATTTGATATTAATCTCTTGGATATTTGATATTCATACTTTATACTTGCGCTTCATTTTTTTTCTCACTTCAGCCAAAACCTGTCAATTTTCTCTTCTATGTTTTTTTCTCCTAAAAACCTATCTCCATATATAGATGTATATATGTTTTTTTCTCACTTCAGCGAAGGCTGAGGCGGGGGTTCGAAGCAAAAGAAATAAAGTAATTTATTATATTTAATTTTGTGTTCATATGATGTTAGCATTGCCATTGTTATTGTAAAATACAGAATGGCATGTGCAGGTGCAGAAACAACCCTCCCAGAGAAGATCAACAGAACATAGTTGATGATGGAGTGCATATTGATATACACAAAGGCTAAGAAGAAGACAGAGAAAATGAAAATTATAAATATTTTTTTGAAGAACAACATCAAAATGACAAAAAATATTCACGAGTGCATCCAGTATGGACTTTGGGATCATCGCCATAGGAGCAGTTGCTAAAATCCTCTCAGTGTATAGTACTGCTTGATTTGTTTAACATAGATTTAGAGCCAAATTGCCAATCAAATCGAGGGAATGGAAATAAATCAAAAAGAGGATTGAGGTCTGTTAAATGGATGTATTTTGTAAACTATCTTTTCCACATTGATAAAGAAAAAGCTGAACTTTTTAAATACTTACAGTGCTCGAATCAATGATTTGTCTATATTAAATAAGAAGATGTTCTTGTTAGTTTGCATAACGTTCATTTTGCAGTTTTGTATGATGGATGATCGTTCATGGACTTACTTATCATTCCTTTTTGCAAATGATATATGATTTTCTTGTACCATAATAATCAAAGTGTTGGCTTCAGATCCTCTTGAAAGTATGTTTTACTAGGGGTGTCAATTTAGGGTCAAACCAAATCAGATTCGATTTTTGAAACTAATTGAGTTGTTGAACCCGAACCCGAGGTCCGGGTTGGCCCCAATTCGAAATTTTCAGGTCGGATTCGAGTTGGGTTTTCAGATCATGTTGAACACCCCTATGCTATAACTTTCTTACTCCACATTCTGTAGCCTTGGCTCTCTTCGTTATCTGTCGTCAAGTAGAACCAAGATATACTTGTTACATCAATTGGTCATTCTGCATTTACATGACTAAGATGAAACGCCTGTCTTTATTTGCTGACTCTGCTATTCCATCTATGTATTGATTAACAGTTTGTTCTATGGTTTTCCAAACTAATCTTGTAATTCTCCATTTTAGAGAATGGACAGAGAGTTGTTGTACCCATTAGGGAAAAGTATCCTGATAGGATTTCTATAGAGGACTTCTTTGTTTATGCCCGGATGCGACATTACAGCTGCTCTGACTACAGCTCTCATATACGAGAAATTATTGTGTACGCAGTCCGAACGTGTTTGGATGTGCGTACACACTGCTTATTTTGTTGCGTATTTTTTGTACAAATTTTTTCGTGGCAAAATAAGTAGCAAATAAATAATACACAAAAAATACGTAGAAAAAAATTATGTATAAAAAAATACGCAACAAAATAAACAGTGTGTACGCACATCCGAACACGTTCGGATTACGTACACAATAATTTCTCCTCATATACAAACTTCACAGCAGCTCTCGTTACAGTCAGAAGTGAATAACATTGCAACAATTATTATGTAAACTTCAATCATAATATATTAACTATTATAAAAACATTACATCATCATATAAAATGGAGTTTCTTTGTAACAAGAACTTTATGGTGCTGCAATGCTTTATGGTGTAGAATGTTTGCCTTAAAAGAGAAGCATGATATTAAGTTTAGCGTTGCAGAGGTGAGGATGCTCAGGTGGATGAGCGGCTTTACTGTTAGAGATAGAATACGAATGAGCATATAAGTATGTGAAAATGTTTGAGTAGCTCTAGTTAAATATAAGATTAGAGAGGCTAGATGTATTAGATTTGATTTATTTTAAGAAAAATAGAGGTAGATCTAAAAATACTTGGATATAAAATATTAGAAATGATATTTCTTCATTTGATTTAAATGAGAATTTAATTTCGAATGGGACACAATGGAGAAAAAATATTAATGTAGTCAATCTCATATAGTTTAGAGAAAAAAATATAAATTTATATTTTTAGATAATTTTTATATTTAAATCAAATTAAAATATACACATAAATAAATAAATAAATAAATAAGTATATATATATATATAATTTTAAATAAGTTAATATTAATGATATTTTAATATAATTTAGAGATTTTAATGTTATTAGTGTTTGTATGATATATGGAATTAATTCGATGGCCAAGATCAATGGTCACGATCAGAGTTTGTAGATCCTTCCTTCCTAGGGGAAGTATCTACTAACGTTGAAAAGATGGAGCTGCGATCAGCTTCTGATTTTGAAGGATCTTCGCCAGCGAGGATACTTAACTAAACCTAGCCCCGGGTTTTCTTCGCCGGCAGAATACTTTGCAGTGTTACGATCCTCTCTGGTAAATCCTTCTTCTCATCTCTCTACGATTTTGTTTAGTAGTATTTGAAAACGGCAACGAATATAATCTCGCTTTTTATATGTTTTTTGGCTTTGGTGCTTCACCGGACATCGATATACAGCAAAACCCCATTCTATCTCTGTCTCTTCGCCCTCTTTTTTTCTCTTTCTATCTCTTTCGGGGGACCGTGCTTGCTTTCAGAAGAAGAAAGAGCTTTGGGTATGCTTAGGACATTCAAGATCTTTTACTAATTGTTACCCTGGGCAATAAGCCAATAAGGAATTTTATCAAAGAAATAACTTATGGGGTTATGGCTGTTCGAATTGGGTTTTTATGTTGTTTCCTAATCATATCCGAGCGTTGCAGGCCTGAAAAATTGACTTCTTTTGTGACAATTCTATTGTCGTTACTTTATTTCAAGATGAGATTTTTTTTGCATATGCTTTTTAATCCAGTCTATAAATTTGAATTGGCTGCGTGAAGGTCAGATAATGCTTTCTTTCTGGTGGAATGCATGCGATTTTTGTGCTGTTTGAATTCGTCTTCATTTGGATAGATTTGCCTGATTTTGGTTTAATCAAATGGCCCGTTTGGAAACAAGTAGGATTTAGCAAATCTTGAGTTGTTAAATCCTCAAAAATGTTTGGTGACATAGTTGTTAAATCCCGTGAAAGTGTTTGGCAATGTAAACTAGGATTTAAGATAGTTAGTTCATTTAAAAATTAAATTTAATGTGTTTTGAGAAAAAATGTTTCATGTAGCCGACCCCACGTAGTGGGATAAATACTTTATATTTGTGTTTTGAATTTAATTTACTTGTTAAGTACGAATTACTTATTAATTTTAATTACTGTCAATGGTATAATGATATATTTGATATTTAATTATCTTGATAATTCTCTAATTAGATTTAAATGAAAATTTGACTTTTAACATGACACAATAGCGAAAAAAGATTCATGTAGCCGACCTCACGTAGTAGGACAAAGGCTTGATGTTGTTGTTGTTGTGATAATTCTCTAATTAATTAGTTAATTATTTGTTGAAATAACTAATTATTTAACTAATAATCCTACTAAGTATTTAACTAATTATTTAAGTATTTAGCTTGTTTTAATTATAAATTATATTATTAATTATGTCATTAATTATTTAAGTATTCTACTACTCATTAATTGTTTAATTATTATTTACACAATTAATTATATAATTAATATTTTCTATTTTAAATTGTATTAATTAAGCTAATTATATTAATTTTAATTACTATTTATAATATTAATTATTTAATTAAACTAAATTAGATAATTTATTCATACATTAATTATACTACTAATTATTTAGGGGTTATTTGGTTTGCTGCAAAAGGGGTGTAAAGTATTCCAAATGCAAGAGTTTTAGAAATATTGGTCTTTGGTTTGAAGTAAAAGGAATCTAGAGTAAAATTTTGAACTAAAATGAATTCATTCTTTAGGTCAAATCCAGTGTATTTGGAGTTCCTAAATTTTCAAATACATTAGAAACTCACCAACATTGCTATGACTGGCTGCCACCTATGTTGGCTGCCAACCGACTTTCGACCACCCACCGGCCACATGCTGGGCACTCGTCAGCCGCATGCCGACTACCCACCAACCATCGCCAGCAACCTGTTGGCCACTACTGGCCCTGTCCGCCACATGCCACCCCCAGGCACCGCCAACCATTGCTGGTTGCCGACCACAGCTGACGACTAGCCGGTGGTTGTCGGTTACCCCCCAGCCACCCCGACCACAACCTTTTTGCACTTTACATTGCATTCATTTTGCTTCAAACCAAACAAAAAAAAAAGAAGTAATCTCATGCATTTCTTTTACAATCATCCAAACAACACCAAATGAATGCAGAGTAAAATTTTGTAGTAAAATAAATTTATTCTCTAGGTCAGATCTATTGTATTTGGAATTTCTCAGATTTGAGCGATTTTCAAATACACCGGAAACTCACTTCTATTACCATGATTGACTTCCACCTCCACCGCCGCCTCTCGGCGTTTACTGGCCACTGATTGCCTAATCCGGTCGCCCATCACCGTTGGCCACTCGCCAGCCACCCGACGGCCACGACCGACCACACACCGGCTGCGTGTCGGCCACCCATTGGCCGCATGTTGACCACCCGCCGACCATCACTGGCAACCCGGCCATTGCTGGCCCCAACCGCTATAGGCCATCCCCTGGACACCGCCGGCCACTGCTGGCCACCAGTCGGTCGGTTATCCCTCGGCCACCCCGACCACAATTTTTTTGCACTTTACATTATATTCATTTTACTTCAAACCAAACAAAAAAAAGTAATATCATGCATTTCTCTTACAATTATCCAAACAAAACCAAATTATTCTTTTTACATTGCATTCATTTTTCAGGCAACCAAACAACCTCTTAATTATTAATATTTTAAATTTTATTAATTAAGTTAAATTATATAAATTTCTTCAAATAGGCTAGATGCGTCTAGGTTTGCTTTTCATCTTCTCTATTTTGTCGCTGCTGTTGACTTAGTTGCTTTGCATGAGGTAGAGTTTTGCATGAGTCGCTTGTTTGGCTCTTTTGTAGCTTTTCGACTTCGCTCCTTTGACGACGTTACCTTCTCGTCAGATCGGAAGTCACGACATTTTAACCAGAAGCAACTAGGGGAGCTTGCTTGTTGTGAAGGTAATCATCTCTCTCCCTTTCGTGCTCTTCTTTGGCCAAAACCCGTAAATCCGTGAAATTTCAGGATTTACCAAGTCCTGGATTTAGGGTCCAAAGGGGTAGATGGAGGATTTATTCCGCCGTGAGATTTAGTGGCGCTCAAATCCCATTTGGCAGGATTTGACATAAATCCTGTTAAATCCTACATCCAAATGGCCCCGAAAAATTGACTTCTTTTGGAGCAGTTCTTTTGTTGTTCCATTATTTCAAGATGAGATTTTTTCCTCTTATGCTTTTTGATCCAGTATGTAAATTTGAATTGGCTGCATGAAGGTCAGATAATGCTTTATTATTTGGTGGATTGCATGCAATTTTTGTGCTATTTGAATTCGTCTTCATTTGGATAGATTTGCCTGATTTTGGTTTAATCTAATCTTCTTTTTTTAATTGTCTTTTTATCTTCTTTCTACTGTGGTTAAGATTTATAGGGCAATTTGTTTAGTAGAATACTCAAAATGGGTATCAAGCTACAAGCTTTGAGAAATTTTGATGCATTTCCACGGGCAGAAGATCATTTGTTGCAGAAAACGTTTTCAGGGGCTGTTGGTATGTGCCTTTTGCTTCACTTGAAATTGTACTCCAATGTACTTGTCTAAATTGCTTTTACTTTCCAGCACTTGAATTTGTAGATTGCGATTCTGTTCCATCTTTAACCTGTAGTGCCTAAATTGTAAGCCCTGGTTCTATTTTCTTCTATATAGTTTCCATCATTGGCCTTTCCATAATGGCCACTTTGTTCGTCCACGAGCTCAAGTATTATCTCACAACTTACACAGTTCATCAGGTATGATGACTGATTCTTGCTTTTTAATATTCTGTTGATTTATTATACAAAAAAAAGTTTTAATCGATTGAGGGATGATATTTCAGTTGAATCTTAAGAAAGCTTGCATTATTTTTGTCATGTTTCACTTATTACATGTATTTTTTCTCGGTAACTGAATTAGTTTTCATGATTTTACATGATAAAAATAATCCAGCATTGCATACTTAATACCCTTATTAAGAAGGCCTTTTTATTGAGAATAAGACCATTAAGCTGTCATGCATTTTGTTTTCACGAGGAATATGTTAGGGGAAACTTTTGAAAATGGCCTTTATGAATAATTCTCTCATTCAACCAAGAATGTGAACCTTATAGACTATTACATGCATTGCAAGTTTCCTTTGTACATTGTTGATTTATTGGATGAGCAAAAATGATCTAGAGTTCTAAACAATAGCTAGCATCAAGATATTTATTTTTGGTAGAAATTGTTATGCATTTTGGTAGTTTAGGTTGAGGTATACTCAAAACTGTTGAAATCAGGAGTTTGAGAGGGAAAAATCTTGTAACTTTATTCAACATGATCCCTATTTATAGTCTATATAAGATGCTTATATGAAGAAACAAATTACTACAGAATAAAGAGTAATACAATCCTTCCTAATTCAAGTGTCTAACTATGGAAGGCTCATAACATGAGGGAGCTTCCCACGGATCGCTATTTGCAGCCATGGGATTAATTCAGGATTGAAAGGCTGGGATTTAACACTCCCTCTCAAGTTGGGGAATATAAATCCGTCATTTCCAGCTTGTCAATCATTCTGAGAAAGACAGTCGTCCAACCTTTTGGTAAAGATATCTGCAAGTTGATTCTTTGATGATACATGTTTGATGCATATTAGACAATTGTCTAATTTTTCTTTAATGAAATGCATATCCACTTTTATATGCTTGGTCCTGCCATACTGGACTAGATTGTGGGCTGTGCTGATTGCTGACTTGTTTTCATAATGTAGCTTCATGAGATCATTCCACTTGATCCTTAGGTCTTCTAGAATCATTTTGATCAACAGTAACTCATATATTCCCAAGGCCATAGCTCTATATTCTGCTTCCGCACTTGATCTTGCCACCATATTTTGTTTCTTGCTTCTCTATGTAATTAAGTTTCGTCCAAGAAATGTGCAATATCCAGAGGGAGATCTTCTATCTACTGGTGATCCCGCATAATCAGCATCCGTGTATGCTTCTAGGGTCATTCCGCGATCTCTTTTAAAGAGAATCCCTTTCTATGAGTTTCCTTTAAGGTAGTGCAGTATCCTGTCTATCGCTTGTATATGAGCCTGCTTTTGATTCTGCATAAACTGACTGACCATGCTTACGACAAATGTTATATCTAGTCTGGTGTGGGGGAGGTAGATCAATTTCCCTACAAGTCTCTGGTAAGTCCCTTTATATACATCTAGATCTTCTTTTGCTTCCCCCAATTTAAGATTTGGTTCTACTGGTGTTGGTGCCGGTTTACAAGCTAATTTATCAATTTCTTTTAGAAGATCTTTAATATATTTCTGTTGTGAAATGAAGATTCCTTTGCTAGAGTGGGCTACTTCAATTCCGAGAAAGTATTTTAGTCTACCAAGTTCTTTGATGTGAAATTCCTTAGTAAGACTTTTCCTTTAAACTAACTTTCTCCTCTTCGTTATTTCCAGTCAAGATAATATCATCCACATATACTAATAATATCGTGACTCTGAGTGTTTAAAGAATAATGTATGATCCCCTTGACTTTGTTTATACCCATTAAGAAGCATGAATTTTGAGAATCTTCCGAACGAGGCCCTTGGTGATGAGCCCATATAGAACCTTTTTTAATCTGCACACCTTGTTATCTTCAAATTTTTCCTTAAACCCTGGTTGAATTCCATAAATATTTTCTCTTTCAGATCCCGATGTAGGAATGCATTTTTCACATCCAATTGTTCTAGATGCCAATTGTACTTGGATGCTTTTGAGAGTAGTATGCTAACAGTGTTCATCTTGGCTACTAGTGCAAAGGTTTCTTCGTAGTCAATACCATATGTTTGAGTGTATCCTTTTGCCACTAGCCTTGTCTTATATCTTTCTAGTGTGCCATCAGCTTTGTACTTCACAGAGAACATTCATTTGCAGCCAACTGATTTTTTTCCTGTCGGTAGATTGATAATCTCCCATGTATTGTTCTTTTATAGGGCCTGCATTTCATCTATCATGATATTTTTCCAATTTTTATCCGATAAGATCTCAGAAATATCTTTAGGAATATGGATATCTTCTAGTGTAACAAAAAATTTTTGTATGAGGATGAGAAGTTGTTGAATGATATAAAGTTGGTTATAGGGTATAAGGGAGGTGGTGGGTGGGCTTATCTTATTTTCAGGAGATTGCTCAGATTCTTGAATATGCTTTGGAGCATAAACTGAATTTGTACGCCTGGAGTTTACCTTCCCAAATCTAATGACAGCTTTGTCTTTTGTTTCCCTATCTTGGTTTTCAAGTGGATTGCTTTGAGACGGTGGAGGAAGGTCGAGAATTGTTAGTTTATTTTCATCATTTTCCTCAAGTGCAGTCTCCCCCTGAAGATTAGGCTTGAAAAAATAAGAATTTTATTTATCAAAGGTAACGTTAACAGAGACAAAGATTTTCCTTGTAGGTGGATGATAGCACTTGTAACCTTTTTGGATAGCTGAATAGCCAATAAAGATGCATTTGAGTGCTATTGGATCTAGTTTTCCTCTATTTTGACTGTGAATATGAATGTAAGTAGTGCACCCAAAGATTTTTGGTGTAAGGTTATGATGGGTTTGAAACTCGGGGTAAAATGATGACTAAATTTCTATTGGATTTTTGAGTCCTAGGGCTGTTGAACGTAGTCGGTTTATGAGATAAGTTGCAGTTAGGAGGGCCCCAATAGGATTTGGGTGTATTGTAGTGGAATAGAAAAGCTCAAGTGGAGGCTAGAAGGTGATCTTTTTTTCTCTATGCAACCCCATTTTATTGTGTGGTGTAAACACAGGAGGACTCGTGGATGATCTCTTTACTTTGGAAGTAGGAGGAAAGGGTTTGGTTGAAATTGTCTTTAGCATTATTGGAGCGAAATCTCCTCATTTTCAGTCCGAATTGATTTTGGATCATGGTATGAAAAATGGAAAGAATTGTGCTAACATGAGATTTATTTTTGAGGAGATAGATCCAAGAGACTCTACTGCAATCATCAATGAATGATACAAACCACCGAGCCCTAGAGATATTGGGGATTTTTTAGGGTCCCCATATATCACTGTGAATAAGATAGAAATGAGTATCACATCTCTCATTTTTGTTTGGGAAGGAAGTTCTTTTATGTTTGGCTAACTCACATGTTTCACAATGAAAATATTTATTTTCTAAATTCTGAAAAAGTTATGAATACATGTCTTAGAATATCAAAAGATGAGTGTCCTAACCCTATGATGATGAAGCCAAATAGTAGAATTCTTATCAACTAGGGATAACATAGAACAACTATTTTTAGATTGTTTTAGTTCTTCCAAGTAGTACGGTCCAGCTTTCTCTATAGCAAGTCTAATCTTCTTCCCCAATCTCTGGTCCTGAAATAAGCAATAAGTAGGGTTAAATAAAGCTTGACAATTATGATCATTGATAAGTTTTTGTATTGAAATTAGGTTTGTGGATAATTGAGGTACGTGAAGCACATTTTTTAGGATGAGTGAGGGAGATAATGTTATGTCTTCTTATCCTACTACCTTGGTAGGAAAATCATCAGCAGTAATGATTTTCTTGTTGCTTGGGCAAGGAGTATAGTTGATGAAGTGGTTAGGTGAGTGGGTCATGTGGTCTTTGGCTCCTGAGTCAATGATCCATAATTCCTTTAAATGATTTTTAGAGACACTTAAACTAATAGAAATTGGAAACGTACCTGAAAGTGCAAGTAAGGAAGATGCATTTGATTTTTCAAGAGATACCCATTATCATCATTAGTATTATCCTTACTATTTGAGGTTGGCCTTATGTTGCCTTATTCTCATTCAATCCTATAATGTGTTGCACGAGGTGATAAAATCTATTAATTTTTTTTTTTCATTTTGCAACTCATTTTGAATCACTTTTTTTTTTTTTCATTTACATTTTGATATTAGGACCTTCAAATTCAAGATCAAAATCATTCTTTTTCTTTAGAACTATTAAAGTGAGTTGCATATATGATTTCAAGATTTTTAAGTTCCTTTGCTGATTAATCAGATTCATTAGAAGTTTTTGATTAACTGGATTCATTGGCATGAGAAGATAATTGTGATTTCAAAATGTAATACTTTAAAATAGAATGATCTACATGGGTTTTAGAGGGATTCATTATGCCATTTGATGATCCCTATTTATTTTCAGTCTTGATGAATGGTTAAAATCCTCACATGAGGGGATGAAGGCTTATTATTGTTGTTTATGAATATTTAAAATTTATAGATTTATTGAACCCGATTCACGAGTTCTCTCTCTTTTTTTTTATTACAATGTGATCTGATTTGAAGACTATATAAAGCAGCAGAGTAAAAATAAATTTGGGGAGGGATTCTCATTTTCTCCTTCTAGGAGATATTATTATTGAAGTTTTTATTGTTGTGATTTCTTGTGTATGTAATCCCTTTTTCTTTTTTATTATTATTGAAGAGTACTAACAAAAGAGCACTGATTCGAATCTCAATAATGCTATTAATATCCAAAACAGCAGGAGGACTATGAATCTTATGCAACCCATGATTGTATGTGGTTGGAATGAGAAGGGCAATGAGAAAAATGTATTTGCAAAAGGCCAAATCGCTAAATATATCAAGATAAATTGCAATTAATAATAAAAAAAGCTCTTGTAATTTTTTATGAAATTTCAATTTAAGCTTCTTTGGAAATGCTATTCTTTTACTTCGCTTTTCGCATAACTTGGCATTGAAATATTTTTCATGTGTGATGAATTTGTTACAGAAAACCCCTTTACATTTCCCTTGCACCTTCCGCTCGAAGTCATAGCCATGATAGACACTTTAGTAGAGCGACCCACCCATCTACTTGTACTTAATGCAATATAGCACCATTCAACAGAGCAGCAACATTGCAATAGCAAATGTAGCCTTGTTTACCACCAACTACAAACCACAACAACAATAACGTAATTTAGATAACCATGTAATTCATTGTTGACGTGTAGATTAATTTAGTAATATGTATCATATGCTTATCTTGTGATATCTGGATGGTTTCTGTCAACCTTAGTCTAAGGTATGGTTTGATTGCATATATAGTGGGAAGATGTTCGAAGAAAAAAACTGTTGCCAGTGTTTCTCTAACATCAATCATGTGCATGTACTGATTTTCTAAACTTTTTTTTTTCTCATTTTAGCAATGGGAATGGAGAGTTGCAGTTGTGAATAGATTGCTCTTGTCAGATCTTTTAATACTGCATTGGTTTCTTGTGCAGATGTCAGTAGATCTTGAG
This sequence comes from Dendrobium nobile, assembly GCA_022539455.1. Classification (NCBI taxonomy): domain Eukaryota; kingdom Viridiplantae; phylum Streptophyta; class Magnoliopsida; order Asparagales; family Orchidaceae; genus Dendrobium; species Dendrobium nobile. The sequence continues at coordinate 4,687,769 of CM039729.1, read as the reverse complement.
AGAGGAGAAACTCTTCCGATCCATATAAATGTGACTTTTCCTTCATTACCCTGTGAAGGTGGGTTAGGCATAAAGTTTGGCTTTTCCATCTGTTTATTGCTAAAGATTCTCATACATGTTGATTGAATTGACATCATATTTGCATTCATTTTTTTCAGTCTTAAGTGTGGATGCAATTGACCTTTCTGGTAAACATGAAGTGGACTTGGATACTAACATTTGGAAGGTAAAATTCTTCTTGCAACAGTATTTTCACAATATGAGTATATGCGTGTTTACTTTGTTAGGAAAATACTATTATTAGTTTTTTTGTTCTCTCGATCATTTTAGTCCAACATGTAACTGGAATGTAATATCCTCCATCTTTTGTGATATGGTATTATTAGAACTTTAAGACTCACGCACACACATTGAACATTTTGAATTAGAGTACTTAATGTAACTAAAATGTAGAAATGGGAAATGGAAACATAAGGTCGCCAAAATAAGAATCTTTAAATCATGAATAAGTAGGATATGATGCAGCGAAGGCATTATGGTTAAAATAAAATAAAAAACTTAAATATATAAAATATGCGCTAGACCAACCCCACAATGGGATAAAAGCTTGATGATGTTATTGTTGTTGTTGTATTATAAAATATGCACTAGATGTTGCCAATAAAAATCTCGGCTATATGGACAAGGAGAGCTAGAAACAGTTTATTGCATGCTTGTTGTGCTTTTAAGCCATTTCTTTGGAGCTAATACTGCCCTTAGAAATTCCCTTAACCATATGTGGGCATGTTTTCTTAGAAAAAGCCTGCTCCAAGAGGAATCAGAACCTGTAGATTTGGAATGCTCAATTTGAAAAGTCCAATTTGAATATCTTTTCTTCTTTATTATCATTGTTTCCACTAGCTTTATTTCTACTATTTCAAGTTGGCTTTGTTTTTTGTTTACAATTCCACTATCTGAGGCACACCTTTAGCCAATTACGAACCCAAGGAGAATAGAATAAGGGAGGCCTATGAAGAGGATATGATGTCAATCGTCATGTATTTTGCGTTCATGATGTGGGCGAATCATGGACTTATAGTTGACTATATTGATGATTGAGTCATGGTAGTGTAAACTCATCATACATTTGGGTTTGTGGATTGCTAGACCTTTTGATATCAAGCTTTAATTATGATTTCATTTGCGCGGGATTTTAGAGCAATTTGTTGTATGAAATGGTCCTTTGCCAAATATTATGAGAGTAGATGGATAGTAGGTTCAAAGGTACAATTAGGCTCCTTAAGGGAGGAGAGAGTGATAGAGGAGCTAAGTAGACAAGATAGTGATTTTCATGCCCTTGCAAACAATATATTAATGAACCTATATTTAAGCATGATTTATTTATTCACCACACATGTGGTCTGTAGTCATTTGTACTAAGGTTGGTAATTTGGTTCAAAGTTTGAAGATCACTTAAAACTGGAATTAGATTTAGGTATATTAACCAAATTTAGCTCATATCAAACTTATATATATATATATATATATATATATATATATATATATATATATATATATATATATATATATGAAAAAAATAAAAATAGTTATATGGTGGGACTATTATGGTTCATCTTTAAAGCGTTATGGGACCCAAATGATCTTTTAATATAGTTGGGGACCATTTTGATCTTTCGTCAAGAGTCAAGAGACCATTTTTGTTATATATATATATATAATCTATATATTTATGAATGCATGCATCTATGTTGAATTAGGAATTTGTCTTATGAGATAAAAAATTGATTGTGATTGAATTTGGATGTCTGGAATTCAGAGCTAACAAATCATGTCTGGCTCAAATCATTATTGGATTAAACTAACCCATGATCAGATTTGGCTTGGCAAGAGATTGGAGCAAATGTATTTGAGCCAATCTTGAGCTTGAGGTCTTATCTTTAACATCCTTAATTGTATCTTTCACTATAAACCTATAAAGCCTATCTTGGATCTTCTTCATTAGTTTGAATTAGATAGCACGAAGTGGTCCTACAGTAGAGGGAGATTGTTATATTCAGTTTTGTTCAGGCATGTTGTTTTCATCCATATACTTAAAAGGGAAAATAAATGGCATGATTTAGTTGGCATGATTTGCATTTAATGAAGGCCTCTACATGGGCAGACCTTGGAAAGTGACGCTATGAAAATCTGAGCATAAAGTGCTTTACTTTACCTTTTCAAGACTTCTTTCAAAGTAATGCAAATGTGTCGGACTGCAGTTTTTGCAATGGGAAATGGAGCTAAGAGCGAGAAGATGTAGCAAAGCTTTATCTCATTGGCAATTCAAACCAAATGATAGAGAGAAAGGGTGCCAAAAATTATTCATAATTAGTTGTTAATGAAGTTGAAACCAATTTTTGAGTTGGCACACCGATTATTAGATTGCCTGCAAAGCTTATTTATTCAAACCCATTTATTACCCACCAAATAGACTCTGAATAGCTTAACTTAGATCGATTAAACATTTCCTTTTTATTTCCTTTAGGAGACTACTTGTCTTTCTTCATTTTTAGTTATCGCTAAAATGTGTTACTGCAGTTGGTTCTGTAAATGATGGTTCACGGCATACTGACCCTGTTGTATCTGCACTGAAGCTCCATGTGGATAGCGAGGGTCACATTTTGGGTACTTCCGAGTTCTTAACAGATCTTGTTGAGAAGGAGCATTCAACACAAGAGCATGGTACTTGCCTTTCTTGATAATGTTTTATTCATCTTTTTCTGTACCTTCCTCGCTTAGTATCTTAATGCATCAAAAGATGATTTAATATGATTTTATCACCTATAACTAATATCCATGATGAGAGCTAGTTTAATTAAATTTGAACAGATGGTGATAAAGATCATCATGAGGATTCCTCCCACAAGAAGCATGACCAGGGCGTTAGTTTTGGCACTGATGCGAAGAAAATGATTGAGAATACGAAACAGGCAATTGAAAAAGGTCAAGGTTGCAGGGTATGCCATTTATGTATCCTTTCACGTGCCTTAATTTGAAGTATAAACTTTAGAATCTTCGAGCTAAATTAGTATGGTTCATTTGCGTGCCAGGTATATGGAGTACTAGATGTGCAAAGGGTCGCTGGTAATTTCCATATATCCGTCCATGGTTTGAACATTTTGGTAGCCCAGCAGGTTATTCTTCCAAATTCTTTTAAGTTCTAACGGTTAACAATAACATCTTTGGATTGCTGAAGCGGTAAAATTCAAATACTTATAAACTTCTAGTGACGTAACATTATATTATATCCAGGAGTATGTGTTTGAAATATGATCATATTTCTAGTAGCAGGATATTTTAGTTTAACTTTTAAGGTTAGTTTGTTTCATTTTAAGGGTTGGTAAGTATTTGAATCTCAGTTCTGGATGTGCTCATATGGAAATGAGTCGCTGTTTTTTTTTTGGGGGGGTTTAGTTTTTAGTTTCTATGTTTATTTGTGTTGTGAAGAGTTTCATTTATACCAACTCTCCCATTACTTTATTTTATTTTATTTTAATTCTAAGTAAAGCTAATATTCTAGTCATCTTTTTATTTATTTATTATTATTCTACTGTTGTTAAAATGAAAAAGAAAATGAAGTTGACTTCATAGCCCTCAAATTAAAATTCACTTCTCATCTTTTTGGAGTTTGAGTACCACATTCATCTTTTTTTAATAAAACAAACACTTGAACTCACTTCTGAAAGTGAGATCCATCAACTTCCGGACACGTAATTACATGAAACTAGGTGGCCCTTGGTGGGAAACATTTATTTCAAGGTAACCCTACGAATTCCATTATTTAAGAGCAATTGTACTTTTTTCCCATCCTTTTTGAAAGACAAGGAAAGAGGAAGGACAAAGTTGCTTCATTGGGTTCAACCATATCGTGGTTATGATCTTTTGATTCTCATTGCTTTGCTATGTTTTGAACTTCTGATGCTTCTATCCTCTTTTCATTCAATACCATTTTCTTTGGACCTTGATTGATGTTTTTCATTTATTAGACTTAATGCATCATATAACATCAGCCTTAATGAGTTTTTTTCATGGATATTTACTTGTCATTGACCATTCCTGATGACCTTTTATTGGATCATCAACTGTAACAAATTGATTTGATTAGTATAAATGATGCAACTCTAAGAGAATTGGTTACTTGATATTTTGTGGAAGCTAGACTGATTAACCAAAAAGTGGACATGACCACATTTTTTGTAGTTCAGTAGATTTGAGAAGCTGGCTCATGTTTAGTTAATTTTTTTATGAATATTTTTCTATTAGAATTGTTGCACCATTAAGAGTGAAATTGAAAAAAATTGATGTCTAATCTGCTTTTTGACTGTGCCTGTGGTATAAAAGGTTCAGTGAGTTTTCTCATTGCCTTTATTTTACTCTTATAGGCATAAGTAGGCAAGATATAGGAGGTTGTAAGAGAACCAATATGTTCTTTGAAATAGTCGAACTCATTATTGTTTGGTAATGGGAGTTGGCTGTTTAGAAAGATTTAAACTTGGCATGATTGTAGCTCATTTATATCCGTCCCTTGGCTGAGTAGTAAACATGATTCATGTAGCTCGTTGTATAAATACACTTTTTCTAATATAAATTTGTTTATTTATGTAAATGGACTAGTTCATTGTTGTTTAACATTTAATAATTGATCAATTAACTCTTGTTTGAGTATTTTGATGGATTAATTATTATTTTCTTGCTAATGAGTTTTATGGAAAACTTACTCATTGCACACTATGGATTCTTCTTTTACTTTCAATCGAGTTTCAAGTCATTAATAAAAGTCATGTTTGAGATAATCTCAGATCTATTCTTTAGAGTGATAGTGAAATGATGGGATATTATTTGTAGAATTCAAGTTGGATGGATGCATCAAGCCTTTTGTGTGATAGTAAAGTACCTCTTAAACTTAAGGAAAATTTCTATAAGATGGTGGTGAGACCTGCAATGCTTTATGGCACAAAATGTTGTCCATTAAAGAGAGTATAAAATTAAGTGTTGCAGAGATGAGGATGCTCAGGTGGATGAGTGATTTTACTCTCAGAGATAGAATGCTAAAAGAGTATATACATGAAAAGGTTGGAGTAGTTACAGTGGCAGATAAGAATAGAGTCATCTTAGATGGTTTTGTCACATAAAACATCGGTCTTCCGATGGCCCGGTTAAGAGAATGGATATATAGATTTGACCCATGTTAAGAAATGTAGAAGTAGACCTAATTGATTAGAAAAAATATTAGAAATGATATTTTTTTTATTAGATTTAAATGCGAACTTGACTCGTAACAAGACAGTGGAGGAAAAAAGATTCATGTAACCAACCCCATGTATTGGAATAAAGGCTTGATGTTATTGATGGTGATTCGAATTTCAAGTTTTTGATGATCACCAAACAAATAAATTGACTATTCTCAATCTCTAAGAAACTTTACTAGCAAATCTATATTAAATAGCTTGTTTGGTCACATCAATTTGTCTCATCTACACCTAATTAAAATTGAATCTAGAGCAATAAGGAAAAAAAAAAAGTTCTAACAAGATTTTAAAATTCAATATTTGTTCGGTCTTAAGTTGACTTAATTAAAATAACGAACCAAACTTGAACAAAGGAATGCCTTTCTCTCCTACATCTGTGGATGCTAGATGTGTGGCACACACGTTTTAACATATTCGTAACCTGACTTGGTTCAAACACTAAATCCTGTAAATATCATACTTTTAGGTCGTACTTTTATTTTCTTCTGAAAGTTTCTTGTTATGAATGTTTGTGAGTGTATTTCTGTTTTGCGATTCGTCTTATTCTTTTTTTTTCTTCAGATAGTAAATTTCTGTTTTACTATTCATATTATTCTTATTTATTTCACATTTTGATAGATTTTTGGGGTATCATCAAATGTAAATGTTAGTCACGTGATTCATGATTTGTCATTTGGTCCCAAGTATCCTGGCATCCACAATCCACTAGATGGAACCACTCGTATTTTGCATGAAGCTAGTGGAACTTTCAAGTATTATATCAAGGTAAACCATTTTCATGCCATTTTTTTTATTACTTTTAATGCATGCATGATTGCATGATAGATTGCCATATGCCCCGACGTTAAATGTGGAATTACTGCTGTATAAAGCTAGGGTTTTTAGTGTCTTTCCGAAAACCTTAAGGCTCGTGGTTTGTGATAGCAAAAAAACTGTAATTTCCAATTCTGATATCTGTAGATTTTATAAGTTGTATTATTCGTGCAACTCGACCTGGATAAAATGCAGTTCATTGCATTAAAATTGAAGCCAACTTTTTTATTTCTTCTTTGTGTCTTCTTCTTCTACAATAACGAAAGCACTTTTTCATTCTTTCATATACTAGGGGATTTCACTTGGAAAAGAAGATGTTCCATACTAACAGATTCGGGTCCATAACCATGGGTTGTAATGCGCGAGATCTTGTAACACTTATCAATGAGGCCCTATCAATTAGTATTACACAGAAGAAATCTATTATAGAAACTAATAAAATTAGATAGGCTTGGAACCAACCAGCAAAAAACATTAACGATGCAAAGACCAATGCATCAATTGCGGTACAATAGAGTTGTAATTCACTAGTGATTCCAGATGCTCGCCAAATCTAGAAAAAACCGAAGGTTATTTGTATTCCTCGGAAACCACCGCCCACATCGCCATTTAATATTTCTTGACCTACTATTAGTCAAACTACTTGGGCACTGGGTGCAATATGAGTAGAATGAATTCAATTCCAATGAAAAATGAAAAAAAAAATCTATAGAACTACAATGACCCTAGTAATAAGCACATAGCTTTACTTTTTTTCTAGTTTGGTTATTTATCCTTTTAGGATTTTGCAATTTTTAGTTTTCTTCCAAATCGTAGAAAGATTTTTGGGTTGCTTCTGGATGTTTCCTCATCCAGAATGAGCTTCAGTTGTCATTGAACCTTTTATATGACTGGAATTTTCAGTTCCATTCGGAGATTCATTTGCTTTATAAAATTTTCATAGAACTGTTACAAAAAAGGGGACCATTCCATTTCCTTCTATGGTTCAGCATGAGGCATTTCTGTATTGGATCATCTTATGTTAGATTTGATGATACATTTGGAGCATATGCATTGTGATGCAGATTGTCCCAACAGAGTATCGGTACCTAAATAAAGATGTTTTGCCCACAAATCAATTTTCTGTAGCCGAGTATTTTGTTCCCCTGAAGGATGCAGACAGGTCTTGGCCAGGTTGGCATCTTGATTATGAGAAATCATTTTATATTTATCTACTCTCTTAATAATCAGCTCTGTTCTAATGTTGCAGCTATATTCTTCTTGTATGATCTCTCTCCTATCGCTGTGACCATTAAGGAAGAAAGACGTAGTTTTCTGCATTTCATCACTCGGCTCTGTGCAGTGCTTGGTGGTACATTTGCTCTTACAGGTAGTTGCTTCGTATGCCTCACATAAATGCCTAAAATTAAAACATTGTTCATTTTGAGCTTTTTTTTTTTCTGAAAGTTTTTATTTTTGTGATATTTTGATCAAATTTTTAATTTAGGTTCATTTCGGGCTTTAATATTCTGAAAGAGTTTGTTTTTATGATATCTGGATCATTTCCCATAATTTCTTGACACTTTCGTGGCTTCCTTCAAGAACTGTCAACTGGGCAAGATCAAAACCTGGTTTCTTTATGTTTAAATCCAAGATCTGCTTAAACGTTAAGTGATGGGATTGCCTTCCATGTTAATCCAGATGCATAAGGTGATGGAAGAGAGAGAGAGAGAGAGAGAGAGAGAGAGAGAGAACATCGGTCGCCGGTGCCCGGGAAGCTTAGATTTGGATGTAAATTGATTTGGTGGGTTGGCAGGTGCTTGTGTTTGGGGATTGGTGGGTGTTGAGTGGTGTTGCTGTTGATTGACAGAAGGCAATTTCCCTGTCAATGGTACGTTGGAAGGAGAGGAAACCATATTGTGTGCAACCATCGGAGAAGAGTAAGATGAATGATGGCGGAGAGGCTAAATTGAAAGATTTGGAAGGCTTGAGCAATGGAGATAGCGTAGGACGCAACAGAGATGTTTAGGTGTTGTAGCTGAGGAAATTTAGGCTTCGTTTGGGACGATTTTTTTACTGTTTAAAATAACTTTTTAAGATAAAAATTAAAGTTGTATTAAAAAGCAGCTTTAAGAATCAATAAAAAAGCCGTCTCAAACAAAACCTTAATTAAGTGGCAACGAAGTGGATAGTGGCGTTGCGAAATGCTAGAGGGGACGTCAATTGCTTTGGGAGCGGGGTGAGATTGAGTTGTTAATTTGGGAAGGATTTAATATGAAATATGTGATGGCCACGAGTTATTGTGAGTTAGGGTTAAGCCTATTTTCAAGGCTGCTTGCTTGAACCAACATTCTGATGACAATAATTTTATATGAAATATATGAGAAATGTTCAAAGGATTCAGTGAGGGTTTTATTTGGATTAGGTTCACCTTGACCTGCATGTTGTTTGCCATCTATAATTGGAACAGGTTTTCAAATGGTTTGATAATTGGTTTTTAATTTTTATCTCGTTGAGCCTACAATTGGGTTGTTAGTTACTTGGATCGAGTTGAAATTCGACAATTTGGCAGAGGAATACATTACCCTTCAGATATTAATGATGATTCTTTTGACCGTGCGATTTGGCAGAGGCCTACTTTGTACATTGCACATGCCGTCTGCATTATGCCGTCTGTCAGATGAACAATTACCGTTTGGCAATAAAAAAAGGAGACAAAAAGTTAAAATGAGAGAGAAGCAAAGAGGTCAGTGGCTCTAGATGAAGAAAAATTATTAGGTGCGGTGCGCACCGTCTGCACAAGTACTGGGTACCTAGCGGTACCCAGCAGTACCGAGTACGGGTACCGCTAGGTAACCAATGCTTGCGCGGACGGTTCTCCCCGTCCGCACTCCGCACCTAATAATCTCTCCTAGATGAAGCCGTTCTTTCTACATTATTTTCTTTAGACATTTAGGTCAATTCATGTCATGATTATTCAAGTTTTATGATGGCTATCGACTACCTAATGCAACCCTCCACTTTTCTCATCCAAGACATGGGACTAGACAACGGCAGTGTTAGGAAAGTAGAGGTAGGAGGCCTTCCGATTATCCGGTTAGGAAAGTAGAGGTATTAAATTTGACTTATATTAAGAAAGGTAGATGTAGACCTAAAAAGATTTGGTTAGAAAGTATTAGAAATGATCTTTCTTTATTAGATTAATGTAGCCAACTCCGCAAAGGCTTGATGTTGTTGTTGTTGTTGTAGACATTTAGGTCAATTAAGGCTAACTCACCCATATCACAAACATGAAACTCGAATGTAAGATTTTTTGGTTGATAGTCAAAGCTACCAACTAACAGAATAAGATGAGTTGCATACATTATTTAAATTTGAAAGCAGATGCTCTCGGAAATACGCGAATTCGTGTTGGAGAAAATAACATGGTTTAAGTTTAAACATTTCTTTGGTATTTATTTATTCTATTTCCCCGTAGTAAACTGATTTTTGTACATCCACAACTTGAATAATGCGGCTCATTTAAATTTCAAAGGAAAAGCACAGTTACCTTAACTTTTTAGTAATGGTTCTTTTGATTAAAAGAGTGCAAGTATCGCTCATCAAGATGCTTCTTGCTTGTAGGAATGCTTGATAGGTGGATGTTCAGATTCCTCGAGTCCTTCGCCAAACCAAAAGCTCGAAGCACCATGCGGTGATTGTTTCGACTGTTCAACTGAGAAGTTTACTCTTATTGTCGTTCATCGCCCTTTCAGGAATGAACAAATTCACCAGGTCGGGCTGATTTATGTTACAGAGGTTTTTAGCTATCTATATATTTAACAACTGGGTTTTGGTTGTAGTTTTATTGATTTTTGTGCAATATTTCCCATTTGTTTTGGATAGTTTTCTAAGTACTCATTCCCCAAACCTGAGTTGTTATTAAACTTTTTGTAGAATGTCAATTGTCGCTTATTATTGCAGGGATTAGAGATTTTGATTTGGGTTGCTTAATTCTGTTGCAAAGCCTTCTAATGCTCATAGGATTTCAAAGGAGAAAAGAAAAAAAAAATGAAATTTGTAAAAATATTTTGGAGTATAATGCATGAATAGTTAAATAATTTTTATATTATATTTCTTTCAAAATAAATCTAAAATTTTTCAGTCCGTCTGATTTGTCTGGTGTTAATGTTAATTATAATAATGCCAGTTGAATGCACTGTTGGAGCATTTGTTTAGCTTTTCTAGAATAGTTGATTCAAGGTGGATGTTTATAGAAGGAAAAATTATTCTATGTGGATGCCGAACAGTCTCTAGATCAATCAGAATGTGTTACGTCAATCCCTTTCCTCGGTACTACTGACGTGGTTGCACTTGATTCGCCTCCGGCTCTAAAAGGATAGCCCTTAAAGAACTCTTCAATTAATTGTCATCTCACCAAAAATAGTCAAAGCTTGGAAATTGATGTAATCATATAATGATGATGTGCTAGTGTACATAGCATTCAATGCTTGGAGAAATTATAGACATCGGATATAGAGCAATATCGGGACTCCAAAAAAATTATGACGCATGGCCTAATGTATTACTAAGTGTTACTGTATATTACTATATATTAATTAATATACATCAATACATAATACTATTATTATATATTGCTATGTATTAGTGTGTATTTGTTATATGTTATTGTATATTACTTAATATATAATTAAATATACAATAATATTTAATTTCCGCATCATATTTTTATTGAAATCCGAACGTACACACATAATAATTACTTTAATGCTTGGTTTTTTAGAGCATACACTCAGTAATCAGTGTTAGAAGTCAATCGCATAGCAGACCTGACAGTTTTTAACTTCTAAACTTCTCAGAAAAAGAAATCAAATCCACTGAAGAGTATATATTAAAATAGTTACTATAAAAGAATGGGTAATCGAAGAAACTTACTATGCTAAGAAAAAATTGTAGCAATTTCCATAATTAACAACCTTCTTCATTAATCATAGATGAGCAGGAAATTATAACAGCAAAGTAAATGATATGTTCAAGATCAACAGACTCGAAGCAATCAAAATTGCTAGCAGCTTTGAGATGAGAGCAGACCTGGATTTTTTTTCTTTTTAAAGTCGCTGGTTTTTACACAAACAAGAAGATTCATATCGATGAGAGATCCTCATAAACAGATTTGATTCCTGGTCTCTCTGAAACTGGACGGATACATCTCAAAGCTATACCCAGCATCTCCTTCATACCTTTCACAGAAGTCGAGTTCGATATATCCGCAGCCATGGCAGCATCGAAGCAATCCGATCCTCGACCTTCTGCAACCCTTAGCCTCACCCAGTCAGTCAGATCGATCCCACCCTCCTCACCGGAGACCACATCACCTGCACATTTTCCAGTTAGGAGCTCCAAGAGCACAACTCCAAACGCGTATGTATCCGATTTAAACGACGGTGTTGGCTTCTTGGCTCCGGCGAGTTCCGGCGCACAGTAGCCCAGAACACCTGAGTCATGGATCTGATCGGTTGTTCCGGCAGGAGTCATTAGGCGATGGAGGCAGTAGTCCGACACTCTAGCGTTGAGGTCGAGGCCATCTAATAAGATGTTGGTGGTTTTCAGGTTGCCGTGCGGCATGGCACGGTCAAAATGGAGGTAATTTAGTCCGCGGGCAACATCGACGGCGATCTTGAGCCTCTGAGCCCAGGTTAGGGGCGGCCCCCTCCTACCAGGTCGATCTGGAAGAACAAATGAGTCGAACATTACAACAGTTTTGAGCTGTAAAGAGATGGAAAAAAAACTCTTTTGAACAAAGAAATTATTAAACATAGCGAAAATGTCTATAATGGCAATTAGTTCAATTGAAGGAAAGTGGTTAAAATTTTTAGCAAATGAATATAAAGAATGATTTATGAACAATTAAGTCTTAGAATAATCATATAAATGTAAAGAACAAACCCAATGATGAAAGCCAATGGCTGATGCCTATTCTTTGTTAGCTGCGACGAGAAATTATTATGTGCGGACAACAAACCGTTCGGAGGCGAATTAGAAAGCATCATGCCGCTCGATACACAGCGATACACACACAGCCGCGGTACAAAAAAAAATGACATGGTGCGTTATGATTCACCTCCAGATGGAGGTCTGTATCCGCATAGAATAATTTTACCAACTTAACACTAAGGAATATTTCTTAAGGACAAAAATGCTCATGGTTCAAATGATTACTTCTACAAGTTAAAAGAAACTTTACAAACTTCCACAAGTGAATATATGAGTATTTTACAGAGTTCATATGGAAACGAAAGAAAAATCATAAAGAAAGCAAAAGAGATCCATACCATAAAGAAAGCTAGCAAGACTTCCAGGTGAAATATAATCTGATAAAATGAGTTTCTCATGCTGTGTAGGTCCCCAATAGTAACCTCGCAATCCAACCACATTGGGATGCCGAATGTTTGCAAATTTTTTTGCTTCTTTAGTAAAATCCTTCTTTGGCTTTGCTACCCCTTCCCTCAGCCATTTTACAGTCAAGAACAAACCATTATCAAGTGTTGCCCGATAAGAAGTACCATGGCTACTCCTTCCTAATACTTCAGCTGGAGCCCTCGACAATTCTTCTGGAGTCAGGGTTATGGTCTCATCCAAGAAATGTAAATCACCAGCCAATCTATCAGGTGATCGAACATCCAATCTTGCTAGGTTTTCCGGCGGATACGTCTCACCGGAATCAGGCGACCATGAGATCCGACTGTTCTTCGATGGCGAAAATCCAACACCAGCTGACATTTTCTCTTCAGAGCCAATGATTTCAGAGGATGATTCTTTTCTTGGGGTGATCAAATCTCCTGCTGAAACAACCAGTGCACCGCCGGCTTCGCTGCCCTTTCCCCTGGAAGTATCAGGGGTGGCCATTCTATGTGCATTCTTGTCTATAACCCTCTCACTGTGGGATCTACTTGAGGTTCTTTTGTATTGCACAAAAATGAAAATGAGGATTAGTAAGACAAAAGCAACACAAACGACAATTATCACTGCTTTGATGTAGGATCTGATGGGTTTATGTGTTGAACTTCCAGATGAAGAACCACCAGATCCAGGAGAGCCACCTGGAAACAGCAACTTGGAATTTCCTGGATGGAAAGAAGAATCTGGAAACTTCCTCAAGTTTTGTGGAACTATTCCAGATAGGTCATTGTATGATGCATTGAAGAATATTAGTGTGCTGGGCAATGTTGTTGGCAGAGGGCCTGAGAAATGGTTCTGGGAAATGTCCAAGGAATTTAGGGAAATGAGTTTGGTAATGGTGGGAGGCAAATTACCAGAGAAATTGTTTGCAGATATGTCAAGCAATTGTAAGCCAGTTAAGAAGGCAAAGTCATCAGGGAAAACACCATTAAAATGGTTGTTGGCAAGATTAAGAACCTGAAGACTAGGTTTATTAGGCGATGATGGAGAAAACTTGATGTCAGCTGTCAGTAAATTGTTTTGGAGATGAAGCTCATGTAATGAAGAAGATGCAAGCAAATCAGAAAGGATAGGACCACTAAATTGGTTTGAGCTAAGGTCAAGAATAGTAAGTTTTGGGTACTGAACCAGAGCCTCAGGAAGAGTATTCAGAAGTGTGTTGTGGGAAAGATTAAGATAATTTAGCCGTAGAAACTGTGAAGTTACTTCTGGAATAGGTCCTTTCAATTGATTCTGGCTAAGGTCAATGAATTCAAGGTCATTACTCCATTTTGCTGTGACTGATAAGTTTCCACTAATCTGGTTTTTTGAAAAATCAAGTGTTGTGCAGCTCCCAGTAAGCAATGGAAGTTCACCAGTTATTGCATTAGAGGATAGATTAAGTATCCGTAATGTTGTCGACGTTATCAACCCGATATGCCCTGCCATATGCAAAGCAACTTTGTCAGTCCCAAAAATGTCAGCTCCAATGCAAAAATTAATCAAATAACATATGGTAATAGGAATTTATATCAAAAGTAATGTTGGTCTCACTAAAAATAACAAATTCAACACATTCTTGTGTACATAGTAAGTATAAGAGGAAATTCCGACGAGGTGGTAGACAAAGATAAGATCTTTTCATGAGATATAACTAAGCAATTATGTTGAAAATGTGTTGACTTAGTGGATGAAAACAATATTTATCTAATCTTCGTGGTGATTTTATATATACAAAAAGGTCCTTTGGGACAATAGCTTGTGCTGCTTAAGGAACAGTGTCGGCATATAATTCTCTTTGTTGTTTTCCACCTTTCCCAATCCCAAGTGGCAGAGATGGGTCTCCCTATTCATTTATTTTTAAACTTTCCCATGAAAGCTAAGTATGCTCCCTAGATATTCACCCAAACTAATAAAAGTTTTACTTATACGGCTTCTCATTATCTTGTACATCAATAAAAAATAAGAATGATAGAAATCCCACTCTTCACATAACACCAAGATTTCATTATGCAAAAATACAAAATCTCAAAGGAAGCGTAGCATGAATTAGGCTTCGTTTGCGAAAGCTTTTTACTGCTTCTTATGGCAACTTAATAGTACAAAAATTAAAAAATTTGTACTAAAAATTTGCTTTAAGAAGCAGTAAGAAAGCCGCCCCAAACAAACCTTTATTGTCAATTAAGCACGTACCTGAGAGATTATTCGCACTCAAATCCAATTCATTCAGCACCAAAGTATCACCTTTAAGGAGCCCATTTGGTAGAAACCCAGTAAACTCATTGTTTCCAAGCCTAAGAATCTCAAGGTCATACACATAATCAAATCCAGGCAATGGCCCTGACAACCGATTGTAGCTCAAATCCAATACTCTCAAACTCCCAAAAGTAGATAGCTCACCTCCGTCAATTAGGGATCCAGTTAACTGATTATGGCTCAGATTGAGATACTTAACAGAATCTGACACCTGAGACAAAAATTTCATCTCGTTTGCATTAGAACTTGTAAGAGAATTGCCACTGAAATCAACATTCAACACACTAGTCTGCATCAGAAATTCCCAATCAACATCGCCATCGAATCTATTCCAGCTAAAATCAATGGATTCCAGACTTGAAATCAAATCCAAACCAGTTGGAATCCCCTTCTCAAATGCATTGAAGGAAAGATTCAAAGACACCAATGACCTAAGACCCTTCAAGGATGAAGGCAAGGAACCAGAAAGATGGTTATGGCTCATATCAAGAGATCTAACCGAATCAACATCTCCAATAGAATCTGGCAGCGGACCAGAAAAGCCGTTCCCAGCCAAAGACAAATTTTGGATGCTCTGAAGCTTCCCAATATCTTTCGGTATCTCCCCAGAAAACACATTGGAGGAGATATCCAAGTACTTCAAGCTCTTGAAGTCTCCCAGATTTCCAGGCAGAGTCCCTGAAAGGTTGTTGTTGGCCATGGAGAGCTTGAGAAGCGTGGTGAGATTGCCAAAGACTGAGAGGTCCACAGTGCCAGAAATGCCGAGGTTATCCAGCACAATGCCGGCAACACGATCACCGTTGCAAACAATGCCATTCCAAGAAGAAGGGCAGCCATTGAAGTCTATAGACTCTTCATTCCATGAATCAGAGATGTAACCAGTGGGATCATGCGTTATCCCTTTCTTAAACGCGAGAAGGGACATGATATCTTGAGAAGGTAGCTGAGATGAAACGGGAAGAAGTAAAAGAATAAGCGTTAGGGTTCCCCCAAAGAACCTCATTTTCACTAAAATCCTAAAGAGCTACACCGGCATTGGCTTAAAAAGCGGTGAAATAGAAGATTTTTAATAAGGCACTAGCAGAAGCTGAGAATAGAAGGCTTCACAAAGGCTTAAAGAACTTGTTGGAGCAAGAAGAAGAAGAGCGCGTTAAAAATGACATAAACCGAGCCGCGAAGGATTATGAGAAGTAAGAAAAGCACTCGTCTTTCAACCCATCAGTGCCTTTCGCCATGGAAGAAGATAAGGATAGAGGATAAGCTGGAGAACCAGAAGAGCTTATGGAAAATGCGAGCTTGAAGAGAGAGAAAGAAACCCTAAACCTAAGCAGCGACTGTAGAAGACTGAAGCAGGAGAGGATGAGTGGTGAGCAGCCAGAGTAAGCAGGCGTGGGAAAATGGGTCTGGTTGCCATTTTCTCTTCCCGCAAATCATTTTTCAATGTTACTTTTACATATATGACCCTACAAAGTCTTCTTTATGCAAAAGTACATTTAGTAATTTACAATGTTTAAATGCCTGTAATAAAAACGAAGGGTTTTTGCTTCATCGCTTTTATAGGATTTAATAGGACGATGAGAATATACCTTTAGTTGAAATTTAAAATTTTCATTTTATTTAGTAGATCAAATTATATTTTTTAAGAAAGAATGTAAAAAAAAAAACAGAATATTTTATTCTATTTTCAATCTTCATAAATATTTAAATTTAATGTACTTTCAAATTATTATAATATATAACTAATTAATATTGTTGTTGCGGACTAGAATATACACAGCGATAGAGTTATAATACCGCGTCTTAGCGTTTTACGGATATCCAACTCACATACAGAGAATACAAGATGTTTTACGTGGAAAATCCTGGAAAGGGCCCAGTTGAAATGATTCCACTAGTATTTGGGTATATTACAGTGAGCTGACTCGTCCATGAGGGCGATCAAATTACAATTGTCAACCGTATGGTTGAAATCTAGTGACAAATGGAGATGAAAGTCCATCATTACTTGATGGACTGGCAGAAGTCCGACGTTAATTGAATATTCGGACGTTAGTTGGTAGCCTAGCGGTGGTTTGGCAGAATTTCAATGTTGGGCGATGGTCCAATAAAACTCCAATTTTGGGTGGTGATCCAGCATAACTCAGGGTGTCAGGTGGTGGTCCGGCAGAACTCCGGGCGTTAGTTGATGGTCCGACAGAACTACAGGCGTCAAGTGGTGGTCCGGCAGAAGTCCGAGCCTCATGTGGTGGTCTGACAAAAGTCTGAGCCTCAGGTGGTGATCCGATAAAACTTTGGGCCTCACATAGTGGTCCGATAGAACTCCGGGGCTCAAGTGGTGGTTTAGCAGAAGTCTTGACCTCATATGGTGGTCTGACAGAAGTCCGGGCCTCAAGTGGTGGTCCGACGGAACTTCAGCATTAGGTTGTGGTCTGACGGAACTCCGGGCTTAAAGTGGTGGTCCGGCAGAACTCTGGGACACAAGTGGTGGTCCGGCGAAACTCCGGAGTCAGGTGGTTGTCCGACAGAACTTCGAGTCTCAAGTGGTGGTCCGGCGGAACTCCGGTGTCAGGTAATGGTTAAGCGGAACTCCGGGGCTCAAGTGGTGGTCCGGCGGAACTCTGGGCGATGGTAAAGGAGCAAGGAGGCAAGAGCGATCTTCGATCTCTCTCTTGTTTCCTTTGGCTTGGGGTCCTTTTTCAAGAGAAATAAGTGGTCTATTTATAGATTTCCTAGAATGGCATGACCCTTAAATAGAAGAAAGATCAAGGGTAAATAGGGAGTGGTTTGGATGGATGACCGATGTTGAATCCCTTGATCCTGGACCTTTCACTGGGCATTCAAAGGTCTTAAAGATGTCAAAATTCTCTGATCTTGGGCTCGTTGGATTTGTCTCATCGAGCCGCTTGATTCTACTATAAGCATGTCACGTTTCGAAACCGTTGGATAATCCAAATTGTGGTACAAACCTTACAGTAGTACTTAGAACCCTTGATTTGGATCCATTTGGGCTCGGATTGAGTCGAATTTGGTGTCGTTGGGTTTGTATTTCAGAGACGTTCAATTCAAGTATAAGTTAGCGAAAATCGGAGTTCGGATGGTCCCACTTTTAATTTCAAAAGTTTACAACTTGATTTCCTCGAGATTCGTGCCCGATCAAGATAATGTTTTGACGATGTATTTGTTATATATTAATTTTTAAATAAATTTAAGAATTAATAATTTTTATTAACTTTTGATCAGCTACAAATTTCAATGCACACTTGAATTAGTATGTTCAAAAAATAAATTATTGACAAATTTTGATTTCAACGAATTTATAATTAAACTGATTGGCTTGATGAGACGAGCTCAATAACTCCAAAAATAACTAATTCGAATCAAAACAAGTCTATATCAAAAGTTTAAAAATTTGTGGCTTATTTTAATATTAATTGGGGGAGAAAATACTTTGCAAATTCGGTATGCTTATAGTCAAATCAAGCATCTCAATGAGATGAATCAAATGAGCCCAATATCACTTAATCTTGATAGCATAAAGGCACTTAAATGTTGAACAAATACTTTATTATTAAATAAATCAATATGGTGGTCCGATGCAATGTTTTAGATTTTCTTCATGTTTAGGGACATTTATGGGGGATGTGGTCCAACAAATGAACTAACGCCGCAGTGCTAGCTGTTTTTCTTGTTCCGTCGTGACGCTTGCTAAATTGCGTCATGTACTTTGAGAACAGTTGTGTCGCTTCGCTAGCAATTCGTGTCCTTAGGAAGCTATAACTTCTACACTGCAACGCCGGAAGGGCAATTTGGATGCTGAAACGTTATTGTTTGTGACGTCGTGGTGCTATATAACATACATAACACACAATAATGCGAAGTTAGAATTTAACTATCATGGCGCTGTCCAACAAAGAAGTCAGCACTACAATGTTGATATTCTGGCGCACCGGCAATGTATTTGATGACGCAGCGACGTTGTTTGTTCCAACGCCACAACGCTATATGAAAATTACAATTGTATTTTTTCTACACAATAGAACTAAAATAACATATTTTTTTCTAAAAATATAATACATAAAATAATACATTATTTACATTTATTAGAAATACCACTCTAAAAACTACATAAATATACACCACCCTTATCTCTACATAAAGAGGACCTTTCGTTATTAATTTCAAAACTCATAGGTAAACAATCTTAGACCTTTGCCCAAGTATGGCCATCATTGAACTGTCACCCGATTGATGCTTCATTACTCAACTACAACAGTCCGACCTTTGTTGTTTGAGCATCGTTGTCGAACCACCAACCAACCATTGCCCGTAGGGGTTTCGGGTCACGGGTCGATTTCGGGTCGAACCCAGAACTGACCCGGGTTCAAACGGGTCGACCCGACAAAGTACCTGAAACGCTCGGACGCGGTCGGGCTAGAGCGGGCGCACGCGGGAGCGAGCAGGCGAGTGCTTGGGCGAGGGCGGTGCACGCAGCGAGCGAGCGCGGGTGTGAGGCCGCGAGGGTGCGCTGGTGCTGGCAGGCGCGGGTGTGCTGCCGCGCGTGGGTAGCCTTGGGCGTAGGGCGCCGGTGCTGGCAGGCGCAGCAGCTTCGCGGGTGGTGCGTGGGCAGGCGAGGCAGCTTCGCGGGGCAGTGAGGGCAGTTCAAATTAAACAGATTCATGGGTTGACCCGACAACCCGCCGGGTCAACTCGAACCCGACCCGTTTTTCAAACGGGTCGAATCCGAGAACCCGAACCCGACCCGTTTTGAAATCGGGTCGGGTCCAACCCGAATTTTTGGAGTTGGGTCCATGTTAGGTTTTCGTGTCGTGTCAAATATTGACACCCCTAATTGCCTGATCGCCACCATTTAACTTTCGTCTAAAGTTTCTAACATGATCATCGCGTCGACAAATCCGCAAGCCCTATTAGATATCGCTATCCAATTGCTGATATCAGACTGTTGACGTACGATTGTTGTTATTGGACCACCACCTGATTGTCGTCGGACCTTCACCATCCCAATGCCAGACCAACGCTTGATCACTAACATCAAACCTTCTCAATTCAGCCACTTCACCTTATACCAACTCCTCTATGTTTTCTATTTTTTTTCTACATACTCATATAATCTTTAAAATTTCATTTTAGTTAGGTCAGGTCCTATATATTTCCTCTTTTTTTTTTTTAAATTTTTTCACATAAAAATTCTTGTGTCACCACATTTCTTTTATTTATCTATTTAAGTAATAAATTTTCGTACAAAACTATGACGCAAAACTTTCTTACTTTGTTATCATGATTCTAAACTGCAACAGTGATATAAATTTGTATTATTCAAACTTTTAATAAACCAGTTAAATAAAATGAAACCCATCCAAACTCTATTAGAACCATTAGAGAACGAGAAGTTTGATAAAAATAAATTAAATTGAAAAATATTTTTCTGCCGAATTTATAACTCAAAATAATTTATCAATAGATATATGATTGATGACATTTATATGTTATATATTATTTACTCAATTATTTAGATTTTTAAGCTTCATTTTGAGCATTGCAGTGACACTTATATTAGTTAAATTGATGACAATATTAACATAATATAATAATTTATACATAACAATATTATGTTTTTATTAAATTTATTTACAATTAAATATAAAATGGTATGATTTCATTTGACTATATTGATCATAATTTCAAACAAAAAAATCAGCGAGTCATCCGGAACTCAACTCGAAGCACATTTAAAAAATGTTAATATTAAATACACTTAAAAATATAAAAAATTAATAAGATCAGCATAAAGTTGCTAAAATTATTTGAAAATTATATTTCTCCTCCTTTTTTAAGGTGATTTATTATTATTTATCATTCAATTTATTATTATTTTATTATAATAATTATTTGAATAAAAAATATTTTTCTTTCTTTTATGTTAAATGGGCCTCCTTAAGAGTAAACTCATACTTGTAAAATTAAGGTCAAACTCTACCTTAAATTTGATTAATTAATTAAGCTCCGGGTCAAGTCAAGGGTGACTCGAGCTCAACTCGACTGATTTAGGCTTCATCTGGGATAACACTTTTACTGTTTCTTTAAAAAGCTTTTCAGTACAAAAATTTTTAATACAATTTTTTTTGTAATACAAAGCTGCTTTTAAAGTAGTAA
The DNA here is from genome assembly GCA_022539455.1 of Dendrobium nobile. Classification (NCBI taxonomy): domain Eukaryota; kingdom Viridiplantae; phylum Streptophyta; class Magnoliopsida; order Asparagales; family Orchidaceae; genus Dendrobium; species Dendrobium nobile. Next base: position 4,666,824 of record CM039729.1, on the reverse strand, counting down.
GAAAGCTACTCAAAATCAAATTTATAATCCAAATTTCAAGTTTAACGCAGCAACAACAACATCATTTCAAATTTAATATTTAAAAATAATATTTTTCATTTAAGTGATATTTTATAGATTACTTTGGAACATCTCAACATAAAATTAAAATGCGGATAATATATTGCAAATTGATTTTATTTTGCCTGATTTTTCGAAACTTTTTTTTTATTAAAAAGCCAACCATTTTTATTGTTAATTTTTTATTTAATTCTCTTACATTACATTTGGGCCGGCCCATTCTGCTTCAATGGAGGCCCCACCAACACAAAATGGTGAAATTATTTTGTGTTCGTACTGTTGAAAGGTGAGTCAGAACGCATCATATCATATATTTATGTATCGTTGTGTACCAAGTGACGTTCTAATTTATGTGTCCGTAGAGAATAATTTCTCTATCAACTGAAGAGAAATTATTCTCTACGGACACATAAATTAGAACGTCACTTGGTACACAACGATACATAAATATATGATGTGACACGTTCTGACTCACCTCTTAACTGTATGAACACAAAATAATTTCACCATTTTGTGTTGATCACATTTTTTTCGAGTGTGATTTCTCTTTCTCTGTTCTTTTATTGGTTTTTCCGTTATTTGAAAGGTTTCTTTTTAGGCCCAACTTGCTACAAGTTTATGATCACCTGGATACTGAACTCTCCTCTATCACTGAAAAAAAAAATTTTGTGTGTATGAAAAGATAAGGTACGTATGTAAATAAGATGTTTTTAAATTATGGAAGCGCAAAAGCACCGTTATTTTTAACGGGGCTTTACCCGCCAAAAACGGGTTGTCTCGCGGACCCCAAATCTGCTTGGGATTTTAGTTAATTATAATTTATAGCGAATGCGGTTAAAGTCACTCCTTTTATTAGACTGCACGCCGTTTTGTTTTCTTTTGAGGGGTGGAAGGGGCGAGAGACAACAGGACGTGTTCTCGTGATAGCGGTGGGACCCACCCTGGATTTTGAGTTGTGTTTTAACCAGAAAAAAATATGTTAAGGTTATACTGATCAAATTTTGCCAAATAAATATATTTTTTATATATTTATAAATCTGTTTCAGTCATTTTATCAACTCTATCAAATTTAATAAAAAAATATTATTTAATTTAATTGGTGGGACCCACTTGTTTAATTTTTATCTTAATTTCATTTTCTGAAGTCATTGATTTTTTTTCTTTTTCTATGATGACTCAAATAAAATTTGAGCATTAATTAAATTAATTAATCAAGTTTAGCTCAGCATGATAAATTTTAACTTGGAATATTTTGATAAATTTATCTCATAATTTTATGTGATTAGCTCTATTTTTATCAATTATTTTATACCTATTAAATTATAATAATGTTTGGCAATTTTAGGATTCTACTTAGTAATGTCATGTTATTCTATAATTATATATTTATATCACAAGTTTATTGCATAGGTTATGTTGCATTCTAGAATATTTGCGGTGATAGAGAGATAAAATTTAGCGTCCAATCTTTATATGAAACTTCAACACAAATATATAAAAGAGATGATTGCATCAATCACAAGTGGCACCAAAAATTTTATGTGAAAAATTCTGAAAAAGGAAAAAAATTACGGGGGCCTGACCCAGTTGAAATGAGTCCATTAGTATTGATGTTTGAATACAAACGATGCTCATCCTTAGAGGAGGGCACTAGCTCATTGCAGCAAATATATATTGTATATAACACAATACATATTCGGTGAACGACATAACAATAATTCTTAAGAGAATATTGATAGTTTGTTTGATTAGTAGGATCGTAATTAGCATGTGACGATGTCAGAGAGATAGTAGTCAACGAGTGACAGTGGTCGAAAGGATTATAGTCTGTGGGAGACGATAGTTAGAAGAATCATAGTCGGCGGGTGCTGATGGGGGTCGGAAGAGCCATAGTCGGCGGGCGACTAAGGTCGGAAGGACTGTAGTCAGCAAGCGACGATAGTCGGAAGGATCGTAGTCGAAGGGCAACGGGTGCTGGTAGGAAGCTAGGTAAAAGTATGACTGCAGTCGACAAAAGTTCTCCAACGTTGGTGTTTGGTGAAGCTTCAACCTCAGTGATCTTCTTTCTTCCTCTACTTCCTCCCACTTTTCATTAGAAGAATCTAGTCTATTTATAATTTTTTAAGAGTGACATGCTTTTTAAATATAGAGAAGATCGAGGACTTTTTGAGAGTGTTTTAATGAACGGCTCATATTGATCTCTTTGTTCGTGAAGCATTTATCATGCACTGGAGTGCCCAGATGATGTCAGAATTAAGTAATCTTTGGCTCGTTGGATTTGTCTTATCAAGCCGCTCGATTCATTAAAGCCATTATAATCATTTGAGATGCACTTAAAACGAAATAAAATTTGCATATATTTATTTCCACATATGCTTGTATTTATGCTAGTGAAAAGGATGCATTAATATTTAATAGAGAACAATACCACCATCTCTGACAAAGAAACAACAACTACTTATCTAGATCAATCTCTACCCTCAGTTTATAACAAACCATTACATCCTAGCCTCAATCTTAAGCTCTTGCATATATATATCATGTACTTATTACATAAAGACATTTTAATGGAAAATATTTATGCAGTAACTACTATATATATATTCATTTTATTAGTTTCAGTTTTTATCTCTTACTCTGTTCTGCTAACAGATCTGTGCAGGATGCTCAACTTCTTCAATATTATTCTTGTTGTGTCCAGGAGTATTCACGACGGTAAAGAAATATAAAATTTAAAGCATTGTATGAAAATCGAGTACACAATCAGATAAGAGAAAGAGTCTAGCATTTATGAGACACCAAGATTTTTACGTGGAAAACCCCTGAAAAGGGGGGAAAACCACAGGGCCTAGCCCAGTTTGAATGAATCAACTAGTATTGTAGTCGATTACAAATGAGGCCCTTCCTTGGGGGAAGGCCTGGGCTTGATGTACATTATATAAAGTACATTACATGTTGGAAATACAAAGAGTCACTGTTGATGTGTTTGTTTGGTCGGGAGGACCATAGTCTGGTGATGGAAGTCAGAAGAATCGTAGTCGGCGGGCGATGGATCTCGGAAGGATTGTAGTCGGTGAGGGACGTAAGTCAACAAGACCGTAGTCGGCTGGCGACGGAGGTCGGAAGGACCGTTGTCTCGCGACGGAGGTCAAAAGGATGGCGTCATGTAGAAGTCCAACAATGGAAAGAAATCCATCTTCGGATATACGTCCAGCGAAAGTCTGATAACTGGTAGAAGTCCAGCGTCGGGTAGAAACTTGGCGAAGAGTGAAGGTCCGGCGTCGAGTAGAAGTCCGACATCTGTTGGTGGCTGAGGAGAACTCCGGCATCACTTGGGCGGAGTTTCGGCGCCAGGAGAAAACTCTGTCATTAATTGGGAAGAATCTCAGCATCCCGTGGAAGTTGGGCAGAATTCTAGCGACCCGTGGAAGTCAGGCAGAATTCTGGCGTCCCGTGGAAGTCGGGCAGAATTCCGGCGTCATTTGGAGTTCGGGCGGAACTTCAGCTGTGGTCGAGGAGGAGTCTCTTCCGTCCTATTCTTCTCTTCTTCTTCTCCTCCTTGCTTCGGTCCCCTCTCAAGAGAAATGAGGGGTCTATTTATAGATTTTCTGGAGTGGCATGACCCGTAAATAAATGAGAGATCAGGGGCAAATATGGAGTGGTTCAGATGAACGGCCGATATTGAATCCTTCGATCATGGACAGTTTATCACGCATTTGAAGGTCGTAATGATGTCGGAATTTGGAGATCTTGGGATCGTTGGATTCGTCTCGTCGAGCCGCTCGATTCGACCATAAGCTCGTCAAATTCTAAGACCATTTGGCAACTCAAATTGTGGACTAAACCTTCCAATAGTGCTTCGGGTCTTCGATTCGGACCCATTTGGACTCGGATTGAGTTGAATTTGGTGTCGTTGAGTTTGTATTTCCCAGACGATCAGTTTGACTATAAGTTTGCTGAAATCAAAGTTCAGATGGTCTTCGAATTATTTTTTGAAGTTTCCAACTCGATTTTTGCCTTGAGATTTGTGCTTGATCAAGATAAATTTTTGATGATATATCAATTCTTATTGCCCATTTATTCTCATGTGTATAGCTTATCATGCTTACTCAATCACACAAGAGACTCTACATGCTTAAATTTGAGGATTGGAGCTACGAAGATTTTCAAAAAAAAAAAAAAAATCAACAATATTGCTACCGTTACACACCCAATTCACTGACCTCTCGATATATCATAACCCTAAACACTATACCCATTTACATTTTACACCCCGAAGTGCAAGCTACTAATATTGTATTGGATTGCTAATTAGCTGCCTAATAAAGATTAGCTTACACTCCCATATGAGTCATAGATAGATTCTACCTTTGGAATTTAATTAATGATTATATTAATGAAGACAAATCAGGGATTATTTATTATGAAAGGAAGCAAAAGTACATATTATTCGAAAAAAAATCAACAGAAGAATCTAGAAAGAAGTAACATATTATAAATTTGGTGGTACCAATAATGTCTATTCTTAAATAACTTTGCCTAAATTTTCAGGCAAACTTGATACCGACTCATTCTTAAAGTTGGGCCCACATTTGATTCCAGGCGTACGAACAGTAATATAGTTCTCTCTCTCTCTCTTTCTCTTATTTGTGGAAATGGTAGATCCGAATATCCGATTGTTTATTTACAGAAATGGTAACGGTGAAGATGGAAAATGTTAGATCAGTTTATTTTGAATTTTTCTTAAAATTTATCAAATAAAGTTTATAACTGTTGTGTCCAGGAGTATTCGCGGCGGTAGAGAAATATAAAATTAACGTCTTAGCATTGTACGAAAATCCGGCACGCAATCAGATAAGAGAGAGTGTGTATTATTCATATGAGACACCAATATTTTTATGTGGAAAACTCCTAAAAATGGGGAAAAATCACGGGGCCTAGCCCAATTCGAATGAATCAACTAGTATAGCTGTTGATTACAAATGAGGCCATTCCTAAGGAGAAGGCCTTAGCTTGATGATGTACATTTTATAGAGTACATTACATGATGTGAATACAATGAGTCATTATTGACGTGTTCGTTTGGTCGGGAGGACCATAGTCTGGTGACGGATGTCAGAAAGAATGTAGTCTGTGGACGATGTAAGTCAGGAGGACCATAGTCGGCTGGCGACGGAGATTGGAAGGACTGTAGTCGGTGGGCGACGTAAGTCAGAAGGACCGTAGTTGGCTAGCGGCGGAGGTCGGAAAGACTGTAGTCGGTGGGCGACGTAAGTCAGGAGGACCGTAGTTGGCGGGCAACAAAGGTCGGAAAGCCTATAGTCGGCGGGCGACGTAAGTTAGAAGGACTGTAGTTGGTGGGCGACGAATGCCGGAAGGATTGTAGTCGGTGGACAATGTAAGTCAAAAGGACTATTGTCAGACGACGAAGGTCAGAAAGACAACGTTAGATAGAAGTCCAACAATGGAAAGAAACCCATCTTCGGATAGATGCCCAGTGAAATTCTGATAACCGGTAGAAGTCCGGCGTCAGGTAGAAACTTAGCGATGAGTGAAGGTCCGACGTCGGGTAGAAGTCCGACGTCTGTTGGTGGCCGAGGAGAACTCCGACACACTTGGGCGGAGTTTCGACGTCAGGGGGGAACTCTGTCATTACTTGGGCAGAATGTCAGCATCCCATGAAAGTCAGGCAAAGTTCTAGCGTCCCTGGAAGTCTGGCAGAATTCCGGTGTCCCATGGAAGTCACGCAGAATTTCGGCGTCATTTGGAGTTCGGGCGGAACTCCGGCGTCATTTGGAGTTCGGGCGGAACTCCGGCGGTGGTCGAGGAGGAGTCTCTTCTCTTCTCCTCTTCTTTTTGCTTGCTCTCCCCCTCTCAAGAGAAATGAGGGGTCTATTTATATATTTTTTGGAGTGGCATGACCCGTAAATAGATGAGAGATCAGGGGCAAATATGGAGTGATCAAATGGACGGCTGATATTGAATCCCTTGATCGTGCGCTGTATGTCAGACATTTGAAGGTCTTAGTGATGTTGGAATTTGGCGATCTTGGGCTCGTTGGATTCGCCTCGTCGAGCCGTTTGATTCGACTATAAGCTCGCTAAATTCGGAGACCATTTGGTAACTCAAATTGTGGTACAAACTTTTCAACAACGCTTCGGGTCCTTGATTTGGACTCATTTGGGCTTGGATTGAGTCGAATTTGGTGTCGTTGGGTTTGTATTTCTGAGACGCTCAGTTTGACTATAAGTTTGCTGAAATCGGAGTTCAGGTGATCCCGGATTTAATTTTTGAAACTTTCAGGTTGATTTTGCCTCAAGATTCGTGCCCGATCAAGATAATTTTTGGATGATATATCAATAACTGTTATATCTATTTTAAGATAAATATAAAACATAATAAATTCAAGTAAAATTATTGGTTATAAAATATGAGAGCATTTGTATTTAAATCACCTTAAATTAAGCTTGCTAATATTTTTATGTTTATTTTTTACATTTAAAACCTTTTCTTTTCCTTTCATTTCCCGCAGCCTATTCATTAAATAACAAAATTTATCTTAGTGACAATTTAATAAATATACACGTCTCTATTAATTATTTTAACCAATTCGATTAAGTTAACTTAGAACGGAATAATATTGTTGTTGCGTGTTAGAAAATACGCGGCGGTAGAGTTTGTAAATTCGCGTCCTAGCGTTGCACGTAAGTTTAACACACAAACAGAAAGAAAGAGTGAACACCAAGAGTTTTTACGTGGAAAACCCAAAAATGTGAAAAACCACGGGGCCTCGCCCAGTTGCAAATTTCCACTAGTGTTTTCGTAGATTACAAATGGCGGATTTCTTCCCACAAGTCGGGATAATCCAAATACAACTTGTCTCTTCCACGAAATTCACAAGATCCTGCGAATTCCCTGTGTTTTCTGAAAATTCGGCAGAGTTCCGGCGTCTTCAGGCGGCAGGAAAAACTCCGGCGGCGGTGGTCGAGGAGGTGAGGAATCTCCTATTCCCCTTTCTCCTTCTCCTTCTCTTCTTCTTCTCTCTCTTCACTTGAGTCCCCTTGGTGTAGAATGAGGGCTCTATTTATAGTTTTTCTGGAGTGGCATAGCCAGTAAATAGGCGCGAGATCAAGGGCAAACAGGGAGTGGTTTGAATGGACGGCCGATATCGAATCCTTTGATCATGCACCGTTCGTTGGACATTTGATGGCCTTAATGATGTCGGAATTTGATGATCTTGGGCTCGTTGGATTCGTCTCGTCGAGCCCTTCGATTCGAGTATAAGCTCGTTAAAATCGGAGACCGTTTGGTAACTCAAATTGCGGTTTGAACCTTCCAACGGTGCTTTGAACCCTTGATTCGGACTCATTTGGGCTTGGATTGGGTTGATCTTGGTGTCGTTGGGTTCGTATTTCCGAGACGCTCAGTTTGACTATAAGCTCGCTGAAATCGGAGTTCAGATGCTCCCGGATTTAAATTTTTGAAGTTTCCGAACTGATTTTGCCTCGAGATTCGTGCCCGATCAAGATAATTTTGTGATGACGTATCAGTTGCCCCCCTATTTTTGGACGTCGAAACTCCAGGAGTCCGAAAATATATGCTTCAAAAATTTGTATCGGCCAAAATACCAAAAATTGCGTTCCGAAAATTAAGTGTTTCTCGGAATTGATCATAGAGGCTCCGTTGAGCTCCGAAAGTGTCGAAATCGAGTTCGAAACGTCAAAAAACGCGTCCGGGGACCCCAAAAACGTTCGAATCGGACCGTCCGGGCCGAAAATCGGGCCCGGACACATGTAGGCGGCCTAACCGGCCGGTTGGTCGGCCGGCCGCCGCCTGCCGCCGCTCGCCGGCGGCGGCTCCCGCGGAACCGCGCGGAAGGAACCGCGCGGAATGAGCCGCGCGGAGCGCGGTTTGACCGCGCGCGGCTGGACCCGCGCGGTGCTCCGCACCCGCACCCGGGCTAACCCGGGCTAGCCAGGTTCTGCCGCAGTCTGGCACCCGCTGCTGCCGCGGGCAGGCTGCTGCCGCGCGCCGGCCGCTGCCGTGGCCGGCTGTTGCGCGTGTTGTCGCGCTCCCGTATGCACATGCCGCAATCCACGCGTAGTTCCCACGGATTGGTGCGCTGGACGCGCCGTTTCGACGGTGGGGAGGAGGCCATTCGGCCCACCGCCTCAAGTGGGCCCCACATGCGTAAAATTAAGTGTTTTTTGCTCTTTTTAGGTCCAAAAAATTATGAAAAAATCCCAAAAAAATTCAAAAAATTCAGAAAAAATTTAGAAAATTTTGGAATTTCGAAATTTGCTATAACTCCCTCATGTCTTCTCCAAAACCTATAAATAGGTCCCTTAGGCCTTTGAAGAATTTGCAACTTCTCTTTCTTTCTCCCTCCGGTTCTCTGGCGATAGAAACCTACGGGATTTCTTCCTCTCCCTCCGGTTTACTGGCGATAGAAACCTACGGGATTTCTTCCTCTCCCTCTGGTTTACTGGCAATAGAAACCTACGGGATTTCTTCCTCTCCCTCCGGTTTACTGGCGATAGAAACCTACGGGATTTCTTTCTCTCCCTCCGGTTTACTTGCGATAGAAACCTACGGGATTTCTTCCTCTCCCTCCGGTTTACTGGCGATAGAAACCTACGGGATTTCTTCCTCTCCCTCCGGTTTACTGGCGATAAAAACCTACGGGATTTCTTCCTCCCCCTCCGGTTTACTGGCGATAGAAACCTACGGGATTTCTTCCTCCCCCTCCGGTTTACTGGCGATAGAAACCTACGGGATTTCTTCCTCTCCCTCCGGTTTACTGGTGATAGAAACCTACGGGATTTCTTTTCCTTCCCCCACGGCTCTCTAGCGGCTGAGGCTTCCGCTATTCGCGAGCGGGAAACTTCCCCTGCTCGAATTAGCGCCCCTCCTCGCGTGCAGGAGTTACGGGATTTCAATGTCGTTTGAGCGGAAGTTTACTGGCGATGGACGATCAAGTTGAAGCCCACTAGCAGTCAACGATCGAGTGTGGAGCCAAATGAGAGAGTTCGAGGGTACGTTGTAAGTAGAAGTCGAGCGAGAAGCCGGTGATGAGTAGTAGTCCATTGACAGGGAGAAGTCCATCGTCGGGTAGAAGACCGACGAGAGTTCTTCGACGAGCAGAAGTCTGACGACTAGTAAGAGTCCGCTGACGAGCAGAAATCTGACGACATGGAGAAGTCCGACGTCAGGTAGAAGTCCGCTAACGAGCAGAAATCCGACGACAGGGAGAAGTCCGACGTCGGGTAGAAGTCCGCTAACGAGCAGAAGTTCGACGGCAAGGAGAAGTCCGACGTCGGGTAGAAGTCCGACGTCGGGTAGAAGTCTGCTGACAAGCAGAAGTCCGACGTCGGGTAAAAGTACGGCCTTGGGCAGAAGACCGATGAAGATTCGTCGACAAGTAGAAATTCAACGATGAGTAGAATTCTGCTGGCGAGCAGAAGTTCGACGTCGGGTAGAAGACTGAAAATTCGTCGACGAGCAGGAGTCTGACGACGAGTAGAAGTCCGCTGACGAGCAGAAGTCTGACGTCAGATAGAAGTCCTCTCCGAGGTTGTATGTCAGAACTTTTGTTTGATGACATTAACCTGTGTGGATGAGGCCAGGAGAATCCACCAAGGATGTGAGACCTTTCCGAGGTTGTATGTCGGAGCCTTTACTCGACGACGTTAACCTGTGTGGAAGAGGTCGGGAGAATCCAACAAGGATATAAGACCTATCCGAGGTTGTACGTCGGAGCCCTGCTCGACGACGTTAACCTGTATGGATGAGGTCAGGAGAATCCACCAAGGATGTGAGACCTTTCCGAGGTTGTATGTCGGAGCCTTTACTCGACGACGTTAACCTGTGTGGAAGAGGTCGGGAGAATCCAACAAGGATATAAGACCTATCCGAGGTTGTACGTCGGAGCCCTGCTCGACGACGTTAACCTGTATGGATGAGGTCAGGAGAATCCACCAAGGATGTAAGACCTATCCGAGGTTGTATGTCGGAGCCTTTACTCGACGACGTTAACCTGTGTGGAAGAGGTCGGGAGAATCCAACAAGGATATAAGACCTATCCGAGGTTGTATGTCGGAGCCCTGCTCGACGACGTTAACCTGTATGGATGAGGTCAGGAGAATCCACCAAGGATGTAAGACATATCCGAGGTTGTATGTCAGAACATTTGTTCGATGACATTAACCTGTGTGGATGAGGTCAGGATCAAATCCCCCTGGGATTGATCGTCCGGTGATTGAGATACAATATGGATTGTGTATTTCTCGAATCACGGAGAAAGAGTTTAAGAAGTTTTTTTCTTATCTTTCATAAGAGGAAAAATCATATCATAATAACATGAACATTCTATTACTGCATTACGTAAGATAGTACAATAATTCCCTAGTACGACTTACAAATTACAAAGTACTCAACACGCAAGGTCTACGCACTGTGACAATACAACAACATTTAACTTGGGAGAAGATATTAGAGATATCAAAGTGACACTCAACTCAACATAAAAGCGACAACAAGACAAGTAATATTTGCTAATACAAATATACGAAGTGCGTGATCATTCAATCTCTCCAACCATTTGAACAATATTCAATGGTTGTCTTTGTTGTTGATTCTGCCCCCCAGTCGGATCAACTTCATCTAGGGTTGGTGTATTCTTGACGAATTGTCGGAGATATCCCTGTCGGATCAGTCTCTCAACTTCTTTCTTGAGCTGCCAACATGCTTCAGTAGTGTGCCCACGGCTACGGTGGAAGTGGCAATATTGCTCCTGGTTTCCGACATTGGGCTTCAAAGGGTGTGGCCATTTCACATTCTCCTGATCCCGGATGGCCATTAATACATTTGCTTGGGATGTATTAAGTGGTGTGTACTCCTTTTTTTTGGCGAGGTTCTTGTCGTGGTGACGGAGACCTATGAGGTAGATTATTCTTCCCATGTTTTTTCTGCTGTGAGAAAGAATTATCCATCCCATGTGCACCTTTGCGCTTCCCGCTGATTTGCTCAAACTGTTTCCTGTGAGCATTTATAGCTTCATCTGCAGAGATTTGTGCCTCCACGCGATGGATCAAGTCAGCGTACGAATGGACGGTGTCTCGCATAAGGGCTGAATAGAAGGGGCCAGGACGAAGACCTCCCAGAAAGACCCCTCTGAGTAATTCTGGGTCTACTCCTGGAATCTGTCGTGCTTCAGTGGAAAATCGTTGAAAATACTCCTTCAACGATTCTCCCTCATTTTGGCGAATCCCGGAGAGGTGGGAAGAATCCCTAGCAATTCTTCGATTGGCCACAAATTGTTCGACGAATACTTTGGCCAATTTGACAAAAGAGGGGATCGTTCCAGGTGGAAGCGAGTAGAACCACGTTCGGGCCTGTCCTTTAAGGGTGGCGGGAAAGACCTGGCAGAGGAGCGCGTCTGATGCTCGTTGAATATGCATGATGGTTCTATAGTAGTCAACATGCTCATATGGGTCGGTCGTCCCGTCGTAGGATTCAACGTTTGGCACTTTGAATCCGACCGGAATGTGATGCTGAAGAATAGCTTCAGTTAGAGGTGATGACTTCTCGAAGTTCTTCTGTCGGAGAGCATGCCTCACATCTCCTCGGGGGAACTCTTCCCGTACCAATTTTCGCAGTTCGCGACGCAGGACATTCTGAGGGAGTTCCGCAATGTGTGGTTGGGGAGAGCCTTCGGGGAGATCCGAAAAAATGCGAGGATGTGTTGAACTCGCTGTATCGGCAAGTTCATCTTCCTGTCGTGATTGAGGATGTCTCCTAGGTGGAGGAAGGTGAATCTCTTCTTGAAGATGCTCGAATTGAACATCTTCATCCCTTGGTGGATCCCGAGGGAGAAGGATCTCCTCCAACGTCGGCTGTCGATCATCTCGTAGGAGTTGGAGGATCTCGTTTTGCGATTCTTCCATCTTACAGATTCTTTCTTCTAAAGAAGGTCCCAAAGTCCCTTCTCCGGCAGCATTCTGCCCCCCAGGGTGAAAAGATGCTGACATTGGTCGTCTATGGTTAATAGACGGATTTCTAGACTGATGAGAGTTGGAGCGAGAAGCTCCAACTAAACGACTGCTACGCCTATTCACCATCGTAGCAGTACTCGAAGTAGTGGGATTGTGGTTCCCACAGACGGCGCCAAACTGTTGCGTGTTAGAAAATACGCGGCGGTAGAGTTTGTAAATTCGCGTCCTAGCGTTGCACGTAAGTTTAACACACAAACATAAAGAAAGAGTGAACACCAAGAGTTTTTACGTGGAAAACCCAAAAATGGGAAAAACCACGGGGCCTCGCCCAGTTGCAAATTTCCACTAGTGTTTTCGTAGATTACAAATGGCGGATTTCTTCCCACAAGTCGGGATAATCCAAATACAACTTGTCTCTTCCACGAAATTCACAAGATCCTGCGAATTCCCTGTGTTTTCTGAAAATTCGGCAGAGTTCCGGCGTCTTCAGGCGGCAGGAAAAACTCCGGCGGCGGTGGTCGAGGAGGTGAGGAATCTCCTATTCCCCTTTCTCCTTCTCCTTCTCCTTCTCTTCTTCTTCTCTCTCTTCACTTGAGTCCCCTTGGTGTAGAATGAGGGCTCTATTTATAGTTTTTCTGGAGTGGCATAGCCAGTAAATAGGCGCGAGATCAAGGGCAAACAGGGAGTGGTTTGAATGGACGGCCGATATCGAATCCTTTGATCATGCACCGTTCGTTGGACATTTGATGGCCTTAATGATGTCGGAATTTGATGATCTTGGGCTCGTTGGATTCGTCTCGTCGAGCCCTTCGATTCGAGTATAAGCTCGTTAAAATCGGAGACCGTTTGGTAACTCAAATTGCGGTTTGAACCTTCCAACGGTGCTTTGAACCCTTGATTCGGACTCATTTGGGCTTGGATTGGGTTGATCTTGGTGTCGTTGGGTTCGTATTTCCGAGACGCTCAGTTTGACTATAAGCTCGCTGAAATCGGAGTTCAGATGCTCCCGGATTTAAATTTTTGAAGTTTCCGAACTGATTTTGCCTCGAGATTCGTGCCCGATCAAGATAATTTTGTGATGACGTATCAGTTGCCCCCCTATTTTTGGACGTCGAAACTCCAGGAGTCCGAAAATATATGCTTCAAAAATTTGTATCGGCCAAAATACCAAAAATTGCGTTCCGAAAATTAAGTGTTTCTCGGAATTGATCATAGAGGCTCCGTTGAGCTCCGAAAGTGTCGAAATCGAGTTCGAAACGTCAAAAAAACGCGTCCGGGGACCCCAAAAACGTTCGAATCGGACCGTCCGGGCCGAAAATCGGGCCCGGACACATGTAGGCGGCCTAACCGGCCGGTTGGTCGGCCGGCCGCCGCCTGCCGCCGCTCGCCGGCGGCGGCTCCCGCGGAACCGCGCGGAAGGAACCGCGCGGAATGAGCCGCGCGGAGCGCGGTTTGACCGCGCGCGGCTGGACCCGCGCGGTGCTCCGCACCCGCACCCGGGCTAACCCGGGCTAGCCAGGTTCTGCCGCAGTCTGGCACCCGCTGCTGCCGCGGGCAGGCTGCTGCCGCGCGCCGGCCGCTGCCGTGGCCGGCTGTTGCGCGTGTTGTCGCGCTCCCGTATGCACATGCCGCAATCCACGCGTAGTTCCCACGGATTGGTGCGCTGGACGCGCCGTTTCGACGGTGGGGAGGAGGCCATTCGGCCCACCGCCTCAAGTGGGCCCCACATGCGTAAAATTAAGTGTTTTTTGCTCTTTTTAGGTCCAAAAAATTATGAAAAAATCCCAAAAAAATTCAAAAAATTCAGAAAAAATTTAGAAAATTTTGGAATTTCGAAATTTGCTATAACTCCCTCATGTCTTCTCCAAAACCTATAAATAGGTCCCTTAGGCCTTTGAAGAATTTGCAACTTCTCTTTCTTTCTCCCTCCGGTTCTCTGGCGATAGAAACCTACGGGATTTCTTCCTCTCCCTCCGGTTTACTGGCGATAGAAACCTACGGGATTTCTTCCTCTCCCTCTGGTTTACTGGCAATAGAAACCTACGGGATTTCTTCCTCTCCCTCCGGTTTACTGGCGATAGAAACCTACGGGATTTCTTTCTCTCCCTCCGGTTTACTTGCGATAGAAACCTACGGGATTTCTTCCTCTCCCTCCGGTTTACTGGCGATAGAAACCTACGGGATTTCTTCCTCTCCCTCCGGTTTACTGGCGATAAAAACCTACGGGATTTCTTCCTCCCCCTCCGGTTTACTGGCGATAGAAACCTACGGGATTTCTTCCTCCCCCTCCGGTTTACTGGCGATAGAAACCTACGGGATTTCTTCCTCTCCCTCCGGTTTACTGGTGATAGAAACCTACGGGATTTCTTTTCCTTCCCCCACGGCTCTCTAGCGGCTGAGGCTTCCGCTATTCGCGAGCGGGAAACTTCCCCTGCTCGAATTAGCGCCCCTCCTCGCGTGCAGGAGTTACGGGATTTCAATGTCGTTTGAGCGGAAGTTTACTGGCGATGGACGATCAAGTTGAAGCCCACTAGCAGTCAACGATCGAGTGTGGAGCCAAATGAGAGAGTTCGAGGGTACGTTGTAAGTAGAAGTCGAGCGAGAAGCCGGTGATGAGTAGTAGTCCATTGACAGGGAGAAGTCCATCGTCGGGTAGAAGACCGACGAGAGTTCTTCGACGAGCAGAAGTCTGACGACTAGTAAGAGTCCGCTGACGAGCAGAAATCTGACGACATGGAGAAGTCCGACGTCAGGTAGAAGTCCGCTAACGAGCAGAAATCCGACGACAGGGAGAAGTCCGACGTCGGGTAGAAGTCCGCTAACGAGCAGAAGTTCGACGGCAAGGAGAAGTCCGACGTCGGGTAGAAGTCCGACGTCGGGTAGAAGTCTGCTGACAAGCAGAAGTCCGACGTCGGGTAAAAGTACGGCCTTGGGCAGAAGACCGATGAAGATTCGTCGACGAGTAGAAATTCAACGATGAGTAGAATTCTGCTGGCGAGCAGAAGTTCGACGTCGGGTAGAAGACTGAAAATTCGTCGACGAGCAGGAGTCTGACGACGAGTAGAAGTCCGCTGACGAGCAGAAGTCTGACGTCAGATAGAAGTCCTCTCCGAGGTTGTATGTCAGAACTTTTGTTTGATGACATTAACCTGTGTGGATGAGGCCAGGAGAATCCACCAAGGATGTGAGACCTTTCCGAGGTTGTATGTCGGAGCCTTTACTCGACGACGTTAACCTGTGTGGAAGAGGTCGGGAGAATCCAACAAGGATATAAGACCTATCCGAGGTTGTACGTCGGAGCCCTGCTCGACGACGTTAACCTGTATGGATGAGGTCAGGAGAATCCACCAAGGATGTGAGACCTTTCCGAGGTTGTATGTCGGAGCCTTTACTCGACGACGTTAACCTGTGTGGAAGAGGTCGGGAGAATCCAACAAGGATATAAGACCTATCCGAGGTTGTACGTCGGAGCCCTGCTCGACGACGTTAACCTGTATGGATGAGGTCAGGAGAATCCACCAAGGATGTAAGACCTATCCGAGGTTGTATGTCGGAGCCTTTACTCGACGACGTTAACCTGTGTGGAAGAGGTCGGGAGAATCCAACAAGGATATAAGACCTATCCGAGGTTGTATGTCGGAGCCCTGCTCGACGACGTTAACCTGTATGGATGAGGTCAGGAGAATCCACCAAGGATGTAAGACATATCCGAGGTTGTATGTCAGAACATTTGTTCGATGACATTAACCTGTGTGGATGAGGTCAGGATCAAATCCCCCTGGGATTGATCGTCCGGTGATTGAGATACAATATGGATTGTGTATTTCTCGAATCACGGAGAAAGAGTTTAAGAAGTTTTTTTCTTATCTTTCATAAGAGGAAAAATCATATCATAATAACATGAACATTCTATTACTGCATTACGTAAGATAGTACAATAATTCCCTAGTACGACTTACAAATTACAAAGTACTCAACACGCAAGGTCTACGCACTGTGACAATACAACAACATTTAACTTGGGAGAAGATATTAGAGATATCAAAGTGACACTCAACTCAACATAAAAGCGACAACAAGACAAGTAATATTTGCTAATACAAATATACGAAGTGCGTGATCATTCAATCTCTCCAACCATTTGAACAATATTCAATGGTTGTCTTTGTTGTTGATTCTGCCCCCCAGTCGGATCAACTTCATCTAGGGTTGGTGTATTCTTGACGAATTGTCGGAGATATCCCTGTCGGATCAGTCTCTCAACTTCTTTCTTGAGCTGCCAACATGCTTCAGTAGTGTGCCCACGGCTACGGTGGAAGTGGCAATATTGCTCCTGGTTTCCGACATTGGGCTTCAAAGGGTGTGGCCATTTCACATTCTCCTGATCCCGGATGGCCATTAATACATTTGCTTGGGATGTATTAAGTGGTGTGTACTCCTTTTTTTTGGCGAGGTTCTTGTCGTGGTGACGGAGACCTATGAGGTAGATTATTCTTCCCATGTTTTTTCTGCTGTGAGAAAGAATTATCCATCCCATGTGCACCTTTGCGCTTCCCGCTGATTTGCTCAAACTGTTTCCTGTGAGCATTTATAGCTTCATCTGCAGAGATTTGTGCCTCCACGCGATGGATCAAGTCAGCGTACGAATGGACGGTGTCTCGCATAAGGGCTGAATAGAAGGGGCCAGGACGAAGACCTCCCAGAAAGACCCCTCTGAGTAATTCTGGGTCTACTCCTGGAATCTGTCGTGCTTCAGTGGAAAATCGTTGAAAATACTCCTTCAACGATTCTCCCTCATTTTGGCGAATCCCGGAGAGGTGGGAAGAATCCCTAGCAATTCTTCGATTGGCCACAAATTGTTCGACGAATACTTTGGCCAATTTGACAAAAGAGGGGATCGTTCCAGGTGGAAGCGAGTAGAACCACGTTCGGGCCTGTCCTTTAAGGGTGGCGGGAAAGACCTGGCAGAGGAGCGCGTCTGATGCTCGTTGAATATGCATGATGGTTCTATAGTAGTCAACATGCTCATATGGGTCGGTCGTCCCGTCGTAGGATTCAACGTTTGGCACTTTGAATCCGACCGGAATGTGATGCTGAAGAATAGCTTCAGTTAGAGGTGATGACTTCTCGAAGTTCTTCTGTCGGAGAGCATGCCTCACATCTCCTCGGGGGAACTCTTCCCGTACCAATTTTCGCAGTTCGCGACGCAGGACATTCTGAGGGAGTTCCGCAATGTGTGGTTGGGGAGAGCCTTCGGGGAGATCCGAAAAAATGCGAGGATGTGTTGAACTCGCTGTATCGGCAAGTTCATCTTCCTGTCGTGATTGAGGATGTCTCCTAGGTGGAGGAAGGTGAATCTCTTCTTGAAGATGCTCGAATTGAACATCTTCATCCCTTGGTGGATCCCGAGGGAGAAGGATCTCCTCCAACGTCGGCTGTCGATCATCTCGTAGGAGTTGGAGGATCTCGTTTTGCGATTCTTCCATCTTACGGATTCTTTCTTCTAAAGAAGGTCCCAAAGTCCCTTCTCCGGCAGCATTCTGCCCCCCAGGGTGAAAAGATGCTGACATTGGTCGTCTATGGTTAATAGACGGATTTCTAGACTGATGAGAGTTGGAGCGAGAAGCTCCAACTAAACGACTGCTACGCCTATTCACCATCGTAGCAGTACTCGAAGTAGTGGGATTGTGGTTCCCACAGACGGCGCCAAACTGTTGCGTGTTAGAAAATACGCGGCGGTAGAGTTTGTAAATTCGCGTCCTTGCGTTGCACGTAAGTTTAACACACAAACATAAAGAAAGAGTGAACACCAAGAGTTTTTACGTGGAAAACCCAAAAATGGGAAAAACCACGGGGCCTCGCCCAGTTGCAAATTTCCACTAGTGTTTTCGTAGATTACAAATGGCGGATTTCTTCCCACAAGTCGGGATAATCCAAATACAACTTGTCTCTTCCACGAAATTCACAAGATCCTGCGAATTCCCTGTGTTTTCTGAAAATTCGGCAGAGTTCCGGCGTCTTCAGGCGGCAGGAAAAACTCCGGCGGCGGTGGTCGAGGAGGTGAGGAATCTCCTATTCCCCTTTCTCCTTCTCCTTCTCCTTCTCTTCTTCTTCTCTCTCTTCACTTGAGTCCCCTTGGTGTAGAATGAGGGCTCTATTTATAGTTTTTCTGGAGTGGCATAGCCAGTAAATAGGCGCGAGATCAAGGGCAAACAGGGAGTGGTTTGAATGGACGGCCGATATCGAATCCTTTGATCATGCACCGTTCGTTGGACATTTGATGGCCTTAATGATGTCGGAATTTGATGATCTTGGGCTCGTTGGATTCGTCTCGTCGAGCCCTTCGATTCGAGTATAAGCTCGTTAAAATCGGAGACCGTTTGGTAACTCAAATTGCGGTTTGAACCTTCCAACGGTGCTTTGAACCCTTGATTCGGACTCATTTGGGCTTGGATTGGGTTGATCTTGGTGTCGTTGGGTTCGTATTTCCGAGACGCTCAGTTTGACTATAAGCTCGCTGAAATCGGAGTGCAGATGCTCCCGGATTTAAATTTTTGAAGTTTCCGAACTGATTTTGCCTCGAGATTCGTGCCCGATCAAGATAATTTTGTGATGACGTATCAATTGTATATTACTGTAATATCCGTAACAGTATAGAAAGACCTTATAATCTAGCAGAAATAGTTACTATATAAGTAAATTTATCAGTCTGCTATTTTTCTTAATTAGAAAAGATGAGATTACGAAATATTAGATTGATCTCCTATGATTGAGGTATTTTTTACTGTTTATTGAAGCAGCTTTTTAGTACAAAATTTAAATTTTTATATTAAAAATTGCTTCAAGAAGCACTAAAAAAGTCGTCTTAAATTTAGCTTAAGTAGTAAATGCTAAAAAAATTTTGAAGATTGATGATGGCAAGTCAGATGATAGTAGTTGAATAATAATAGTTGGGGAATGCTAGTTAGACAAATTAAAATGGGTTGCAATGATCAAGTGATGGTGGTCAGATGAAGGGAGACAAGCAACAATGGTTGTGTGATAGTGGTTGAACGATAATACTTGGACTCTGCCTGTTCATCAACGATGGCTACACAATATTGATTAACCAACAGTGATTGCGTATGGTAGTGTCGGTAGATGGTGATTATGATCATTGACATTAAAAGTCCAGAGCATTCGGAGACCAATAAAAATATGTCATGTCACATCAAAAATGTACCGCGCTCGGTATCGAGCCCCGGGTTCAGCAGCGCTCAGTACTGAGCGCATAACCGGATGGTTGTCCGCACAAAATAATAGCTCCTTAGAGAGGAAAAATTATTAGGTCAGGTGACCTGATGTAGCTCTACGTTCGGTAGCCAATAATATGTCGCCATGTGCTCTTACTCTTTACCGCGCGGCCCGACGACCCGTCTCGCACCGGAATCCGAGATTATTATGTTCGCGTATTGCTCGGTATTTGCTCGGTATTGCTAGGTATTACTCGGTGTTGCTAGGTATTGCTTGGCAATAACGAGAAATACCGTTCTGTGAAGAGCAATACCGAGTAATACCTAAAAGAACTCGGTATTGGTCTTCACATAATGGTATTTTTTATTTTTGTCGAGCAAAATCGACCAATACCTAGCAATACCGAGCAATACACAAACTCCCGGGTCCGTTCCGGGTCGGGTTGTCGGGCCGCGCGGTAAATAGTGAGAACACGTGACGTCTGTTTACTGCTCACCGAATGTACGTCAGGTTACCGGACCAAATAAAATTTCCTTAGAGAGATGACTCATCAGTCATCACAAGTCGGTACAACAACAAATTCCTAACTGTGAGTCCGTGACCATCACCAACAGCCTTAGGACACTAATTTGAGCAAATAGCTACTCGAATTTGACTGCTAAAATTTGACTGACTATAATTTTTATTTATTTAAAATTAGCTCATATTTAAAATTTTTTGCTTAAATCATGATTATCTTCAGCTCATTTAGCTTCAAACATGATGACATTATTTTATTTATCTCAAATAATTAATATTTTTTTTTTTTTAAAATTATATATATCAAGCTAATAACAAGTTGAACACAATCAAATCTCCACTCTTTAAGAGAAATAACTTAACATAATTGTTTAACATTAGCTCACTTAGGCTTCGTTTAGAACAGTTTTCTTACTTTTTTTTTTTAAAATCGTCTTAAAATTTGTGTACTAAAAAGTTATTTTAAATAGCAATAAGAAAGTCATTCCAAACGAAGCCTGAGAGAGAGAGCTAAGGGCATCTCCAACATAATATCATTCTCCTGTATGCAGTTCCGACGGGTCTCCACCCGAATGGTAAATAGAAACATATTTTTGTATTTTATCTTGATTGTGAACAGCGCGTTGCCAATATTGATATTGCACTATTCAGAAATTCATTTTTAAAAAATAGATGAGAAAGAATATACATAAATTTTGAAGCGTAAAATAATTTGTTTGGTTGAAGATGACTTTAAAGCCCTCAAAATTATAAATTACTTTAACCAATGGAGGTTAGCATAGACCAACTCCTTTCTATTTTTGTGGCATAGTAAGGAGGCTTTTGTCCTCCTCAAAGGAGATTTTATTTTTGATGTGATTATTTGAAGGTTATTATAATTAATTTTGGAGGTGATTTTTTCTTGAAATAAATCTCAATAATCTTATTTATTATTTTTTAAGCCTTTTAAAATTAAACTCACTCATCACATTGATATGAATGAATGAGAGAGAGAGAGAGAGAGAGAGAGAGAGAGATTTCTTACAATCTTGTAGCTGAATCATGGTTTACACTATGCATGTTGGAGGATGTAGACACAAGCTAAGCAGTACAACAGGGTGGTTGTGTACCTTCAGTGGTCGCCATGATAGAAGAAAAAATGAATCTTTCACTCTCAATTGCGCTTGCAAATGCCATCTGTACTATATATATTATAGAAATTTAGGGCAGCAGAGATGTCACATTTGACCCACCACTGCTTGTTTGGGTGGTGAAAAGCCGGCTGGGCAAAGTCCAGATCCCTGGTTCGAATCCCTTGGCAAGTTAAAGCCTTAAGTGTTGGCCCATGTAAATTAGTGTGGGTTACATACTAGGTTGACCGGAATTTACACTGGCCTAAAAACAGTGCTTCCTCCTCTAAAAAAAAAAGAGATGCCACATTATGGATGGTCATGAACCTGTCTGCAATTTGCACTGTAATAAGCAGTAAATCACCGTATTTCCCTATGTACTATGAGTCTATGCTAAGTGTAAAGCATATTTTTACAAATATTAAAAATGTTAACTTTCTAACATCAAATTATTACAATTGAAAACAATGTCTGTATTCATTAGGATTCAAAAGATAGTATGGTTTTTTTTTTTAATGCAGTTAGCAGTGGTGTCTATTCGAAGTTCGCATTAATCAACCTTGTGGTGGGCTTTGCGCAAGTGTTGTAAACAGCCCGTAAAGCTCTAGATGGTGCAGTGCATTGCCTAGAGAAATAATAAAATATTAGTTGAAATGCAGTTTTGTTTTCTTTGGGAATGTGAGCCAAAGGACACTTCGAAATTAATTCGCTCAAATGTAGGATAAATTATTTTGTGCGAAAGCTGAACCCCGTCAGGATAACTAAGCCCATGGCTCGATACCGGAGCTCGACACTACTCGGTACTACAGCTTGGTATCACTGCATGACTCATTCTAATTAGTATCCGAATGTAAAACTGCGTTCGACGTCTACACAGAATAATCTCTCCAAATATAGGTTAGGAGGAGGAGAGATGGAACTCTATCAAATGCAAAGTAAAGGTGGTAAAGGTAGAGTAATGTTTTTAGTATCATGCATCTATAACTTTGAATCAACAAAAAAAGTTAGACCGGTCCAACCGATCCACGCTTGACCGGTCCAGGCATGAACGAGGCGAAAGCCTCCTCCTGATTTAGCCGCATGTACCGCCAAAGCAAACAAAGCATTTTAGGAAGGATTTTTGAGAGAATTGAGAGAGAAATTTTAATACAAGTACTGTTTAGGGGTTTCCTTTTGATTTATATGCATTAAATACTTTGTTTTCCTAAGTTTAGGGCATCTTGAATTTGGCTGAAATTTGAGATCTCCTAGATTTATATTTTTCTTTGGGCTCTAACGGTGTCTAGAGATTTGAGAGAAATCGATATTCCTCTCAAATAGAGGATCAACTATATCTTGCTATTTTCCGTTTCCTTTTCGTCATATAATTCAAATTATCTACCATTTTTATGATTTTGTGCGAATTTTTGTTAAGAATTCCCGTTGTTTTCCAAAGATATTGGCAATACACCAACAAACCTCACCTCCAGTGAGATTGTAGTTACTACCACTGGATGTACCGTCCTGTCAACGTCAATAGTAAAACCAAAGGACCAATTGTTAAGAAATCAGACAGAATAAAGATTAATAACAGAAAAAAAATCATTGAATTAACTATTAATGTTATAGGATAATAAGTATCCTAAAAGCACTTATGTACATGTATCTGACAAACGGCAAGGAGTTTTTTTCAAAATTTCCAAAACTTTTGCCGAAGCGACCAAATCATCATTCAGATTTGTCGCACCAGCAGAGGCACGATAGAACCATATTTTACAAGTTACAAAAGACCAAGGTCCTAAATAGATACCGTATAATTCTATTAGTTTCAGGTTCAAACAAATGACCAGTTGACGAACATGAAGGCAAGGCAATGGTGAGAGCTGCATTCATCAAGGACTTTCCATGCCATAGCCTGTTCGTAAGAAGCCGGCCGGCCCATGCTAGAAATGCAGACGCCTGCAGGAAGATGAGCAAACCCCTGGAAAGAATGCAAAGTTAAAAGAAGAATAATATGACCTGCTTGCATTTAATCTTAAGAAAGAACATAAACTTTCTTTGAAAATTTACGCTTTATTGAGGCAACTATTTCCGAGATTTAATTTTTAGACTACTGCAGGCAAAATTTTAAAAAGAACAGGTATTACTATTAAATTTGCAGAGGAAATATAATTTAAAAAGATAAAAAATTCCTAATGTAGAAAACGCCTAGTGTAGAAAACGCCTAATCATTAGGCATCTTCTGTGTATATATAGATACTATGTTACTAGAATTATATTAGTTTATTACTATCATAAATTTATTTGGAATAACAATAATAATCATTATAATACTAAGGAATAACAATAATAATTATAATAGTAAGCTACTACGAATAATAGTAATATAATAATCATAATAGTAAGCTAATATGAATAGTAATAGATGAATAATAATAATGATTTTAAAATATAATAATAATAATGCATAAATAATAATAAAAATAACAATGATAATAATAAACTAATAATAATAATAGCAATGTATATAATTTACCTTTATTTATAACTAAAATTTTGAGTAATAAGATAATAAATGTAAAAATAGTTTCTATAGAATTTGAACTCACATATCCTGAATGGCAAACAAAACGCTCACCAATATACCACACAAGAACATCTAATTCCATATATATTTATTTATAATGCCTGATAATTGGGCATTTTTAAGAAAATACCTCATTTTTAATCTTTTTTAATTTTTTAAAATTATGTTTCATCTGCTAATTTAATTATAAAACCCATTCGTTTTAAAATTTCAACACTACTGACACACTTTGTATGGCTACAACTTTCTTGCCAATTTCTAGAAACTGGTATTTTGATAACCAAATATGTTAAAAAGTAACAATAATAAAAAATTTATTCTCCGACAATTTTCAAAAGAGAAGAAAACCTATAATAACAAAAGTATTTTTCAAAAAAACATGCAACAGTTCTACAACTACTATAAATAGCAGCAGTTTCCCAAACAAAGTCTAAACATTCACATACCTGTTGCATCAACTTAGGAAACTCAGATGAGAGGACCTTGCGACCAGCATCATCGAGCAAATTCTCAAGTGTGATGTCTTGTAGAGCAACTAGCGTGGTCTCAAGCATGTCAAGACCAGCTTGATTTGCGAAGGTTAAAGATGGAGAAACCTAAGAACAGTAAAAGTGTGCCTTTGTCAAAAAGAGAAGTTCAATGTACAAAGCACAAAAGAATGTACTTGTAAGTTTTAGAAACTTGAATGTAAATCAAAAGCATGCCTTGAGAGAACAACACATGATTGCATCGGAATGGTGCCACAGAAGTTTCAGCAGAGAATCAGCACATTGAGAGTCGGTCCTCATGAGGTCAAGTCCAGTGTAGAACCTGAAGAACAGAAGAAGCAGGCATGGAACACGTTTTCACGAAGGTCCTCAGATAAAAAACAAAAGCATAATGATCTACAATAATGCTGCCAATGTAAAACTAGAAATAAAAAACAAAGCTTTCACCCAGGAGCAAAGACGAGGAAAATAATGAAATGGGTACAACGATAAAAATATACAAGGGAAAAAAAAAACAAAATTTATAGATTCACGCACTTCCATGAATTCACGGAGAGAGATTCCACAGTATCAATTACAAATACAGGATATTTATTCCCAACATGTTTCATCATTCCCTCCCTCCCTCGTCAGTCCCATTTTTTATCTAACTTTCCTCTCAACAAACAACAAAAATCCGGCTCAAGAAAGAAAATAAAAGAAAACAATATATAAAATAATACTATATTATTATTATTACGTATTGCATTAATAAAACCCATTTTTGTTTCCTTCTTCCCTTCCGAAGAAACCTAGTGGAGCACATCTGCTCCCACTCTAACATCTGCCTCCAGCTTTTGGAGCTTGTAACCGGCACCTGCACTCTTCATTGGCAATTAGAACGGCAGCCAACTGCCAACCCCCACTAGCCTTCAAGAGCTTGTCATTGATCATCTCGACAGACCCACCAATAACCTCATCACTGACTCTCATCGGCATGCCACTCGGATGTTGAACCTCCTTGTTGCCCACCACCACAATGTTGTACACTCATCAACCAAACCTTGAGTCTAATGGTCCTTGAGGTTAGTCTCCACTTCCTCCTATAATTGGCCACCACACCTGAGCAAGTAGCTCCCTTGCAAGCCCTCACCCCTGCCAATGATCTTGAGAGCTCCCCCTTAGCTCCTTCCCAAGGAAGTTGAACCACCTCCATGACCCTACTTGACGCCCACTATTAGACCAGTCAAACTGGCCCTTGGCAAGGGGCCGATTCAATGCTAAAAAAGGCGGACCAAAGCTGGTCATAGGGCATTGGCACATG
The DNA here is from genome assembly GCA_022539455.1 of Dendrobium nobile. NCBI lineage: Eukaryota > Viridiplantae > Streptophyta > Magnoliopsida > Asparagales > Orchidaceae > Dendrobium > Dendrobium nobile. The sequence goes on along the minus strand of CM039729.1, from coordinate 4,641,553 downwards.
CTTTAAATAGGAGAATGAGGGTTATGCAAATTATTGTGGTTGCTTTCTTTCTTGGAGTTTGGTGACTTGGGCTCTAGCGGCATCTATGAAGTGGGAGAGAGAAGCTCCTCTCGAATTGAGGATCACTTGTATCTTGCAATTTTCTTCCGTTATTTTGATTATCTAATAAAAACTACTCTTTTTCTTATTTTTTCTTTCGATTTGTGGATTGTTCTCACTGTTTTTGTCAAGATCGTTAGGGTTTACTTGTGAACTCCAAGTATTTCCTAACAACCACCTAGAGTCGCAAAACCGAACGAGCGAGCCGTTTTGATCGTGTAAAGATGAAGAAGACGAAGTTGAAGAGTCGTTTCAAGCAAAGGGTTTCGTACCTATATAAGAGGCTGAGTGATATCAAAGAATGAGTAGAATAGAGAGCATAAATTCAAATGAGATTTTATCCATAAATTAAGCTATTATTAATTTAACTATCTATAGAAAAATGGGAGTATTAATTTAAGAGATATTAAATTATAATTTTTTTAGAACAAGGAGAATAGATTTTATCATTTATTTAATTATTTTAGAAATAAATTAATTATAAGAGTAATTTAAGTATATTCAATAGCTAGTTAGAGAAAGATATTTGTATTAAAGATTTTTTATTTTTGATATAATACATTTAAATTATAGGAGAATATTTAAAATATTAAAAGTAAAGAATATTTGAGTTAGAGATAAATTAATAATAAATGGAATGAAAGATATTTTTTTATATAAAATAAGAGTATATTTAATTAGTTAACTAAAGAGGGAAGTAATTAAATATATAAATTTTATTAATAATCATTAAATTATGATTTTTTCATATTTAAATGATAAAGTGAAGAGAATAATTTTATCATTTAAAATAAGAAGTATTTTAAGTATATTTAACAATTAATTATAGAGAAATATGATTAGATATATAAGTTAAAATAACTTTATGAAATTATGTATGATAGGAGTAATATTATTGAAATTAGAACAAGGACAAAAAAAAAACAAAAGCTATTTAAATTCAATGTGGGTACTCATGTCCTAATTTATAGTAATGATATTTGCTTCTCCTACATATGATGCATCAAGACTTGTTATTATTTAATTATTTACTATTAATGCTCTATAAATTACCTTTACTAAAGGCAATTAACCATGCTGAACTAGAATCCGTAAATTTTATATCATAATGATGTCAATTTTTCTATGTTATGATGCTTACTCTATCAATATGAAATGATACATAAAATGTTAATGAAAAGATTTATGTAGAATATTGCATGTGTGTGATTAATTAATGGAGCACACCCTATATGATACTGGCTGGGAAAGCAATGTACATATGAACGAAAATAAATAAAAAAAGGAAATGGAAAAAGTGTACATTCATTGATATTATAATAGGTGTCTAATATGACAATTGTATTATTTACAATAAAGGATAAATATAAGAAATATGCATAACATTGATGGATATGTTAAAATAATTTTTAATTAGAATTACCTTATATTTTGAAATAAGTATGCATATTATTCTCACTGCCTTGTGTTGGTGTAATTTAAAAGCATGATGTGCTCACTGAGTTCTTTTATGACTCACTCCTATGTTTATAAATGAATAAAAGTATTATTCAAAAGCTTAAAATGAGTAGAAGAGGAAAATATATATATCGCAGGCGTGACACTCCGAGAGAATTATTTATAATATTTGATTTTAAAATTTTGAGGTTATAGTGGTTATTTCAATGTATTGAAAATAGTTACTAATTAAAAATTTAATCAATCGTCCGACATTATGTTTTTGCCTCATTAATTCAAGCCTCTGAGCCAAATCATGATAGTATAGCTTTCACCTCAGCCAAGTCACTTGAGAAGATGTCCCTTGCAAGTCTTGGTCACAAGATACTCCAAGTTTCCCTTGATTTTCCTTTAGCCAACTAAGTGGGTGCCAATGGCCTTAAATCACATGCCAATATATAGGACATTTTTTGCAATAAAAGAATGTAGAATTATGAAACAAAATAATAGCTGAGATTTCTCTGTGTGATTAAAACTAAGAACTCTAAATTCAATCACATAATAAGAAGAAACATATTAATGAAGAATCAAACAAATAATGAGGAAATATATCTACATATCAACTTAATAATCTCCCCATTTAAGATTAATTTATGTTCTAAAATCAAGAGAGGAATCATCTTTTGTGTGACATAACCTCCACATCCATAGATGCTGAATGAAGAATTGTAGTACTTCAATTCCTAAGTGGCAAAACTACCAACTTTTACCACACGCTGTCTTACAATTCTACTGCTCATTGATCATAAAATATCATTTATTTGCAACGCTGTTTTATGATTTGGAAGCTCTCACTTAATAGAAATTATATCCTGCATTGGTCCTCAAGAATAACCATCAATAAATTTCAAAATGGCTCACATTATTTCACTTTTTGTCATGTACATGATACCATTCAGGTTTTCATGTGTTATAGTTAAGACCATCCTCTCTCTCTCTAATCCTTGGCGGCACATAATGAAGCAGGCAAAGGGATTTGAATTTTCATATTAAAGAGAAAAAGGTTTAAATCAAAAGAATGGATCCATAATTGGTACAAAGCAATTTTAACAAAACTCATTGCATGTTCGGCCACTATTAATTTTTGCTTCCATGTGCAATCACCCTATCACTTTTAGTCGCCTTTGTTGGCTCAAGAAAAATGGCACGAGTGCACGAATCCCGCTTTGCAGCTGTAGGATTTCATTTCCCTTAAGTCAGATTGAAATTAACCAGATTTCCCCTGGAGGTAGTATCAGGGTTTATAGATCTGGGGTTCTTACTTCCTATGAGCGCAAGCACTCATAGTTAATTACCCCTCTTAGCACGTAAGAGAGAACTCCCGATTAAGGATGAATATATTTTTAAGTAATTTTTAGTCTCAATTGTAGGGGAAATGGAGGTAAACCCGATCAAGATCCCATGGTTCCGTCCTCCCAAGTATACCATAACTTTCAGTCTACCAACACTAACAATCATTGACTGTAGTGTCCAGGGAATCTGATTATCAGCCATGGGTTGCATCCTCTCAGGGATCCCGAGTAGACTGAAGTGGTTAGGTGTGGATTTTAGTTTGATTTAATTTGGGTTGGGGCTTATGGCTTCCTTAGAAATTGCCCAGGAGTTTGAATTTAGATTGGGATTTACGACTTTCGTAGAAAGTAACCCAGGGATTTAGATTTAGTTTGGGACTTATAATTTTCGTAGAAAGTAGCCCGGAGATTTGAATTTGGAATTGGGGCTTATTACTCTATTTATGAGTGGCCCAAGGATGGGTCTTACAACCTAACTCTATAGTGAGGCTGCCCGGAGGTTTTGATTATTTGAGTAGGACTTATAGCTTCCCTTAGGAAATAGCCTGAAAAGCGGGACTTACAACTTAATCATTTAGACTAAGATGCCCATAGGTTTAAATTTGATTGTTTGAGGTTTAGGTTCATTACAAATTTATTTAGTAATTTTCCTAAAATGTTGGGGCTTACGACTTCAATTAGGAGTTGCTCGGATAGTTTGTTTAGTTTGGAGCTTACGGCTCCAATTAGGAGTTGCCCGGATAGTTTGTTTAGTTTGGAGCTTACAGCTCCAATTAAGAGTTGCCCGGATAGTTTGTTTAGTTTGGGGCTTACGGCTCCAATTAGGAGTTGCTCGGATAGTTTGTTTAATTTGGGGCTTACGGCTCCAATTAGGAGTTGCCCGAAGAATTTCAGTTGAATAGGTCTTATGGCTTCCTTAGAAGTTGCCTAACGGTAGGTCTTACGACCTAGCCCTGTAAGCTAAGTGGCCGAGTTGTGTGTCTTACAACTTAATCCTTTTAGACTAGAATGCCCGAATGAGGGGTCTAGGGTTGTATTATCACCTAAACGTTTCCCTCAGAGGTCGGACTTACGACTTCTATTAGAAGTGGCCGGGTAGTTTTAATTAGATATTAGGAGTTAGGTCAATTTTTACCTAAAACTTACCCTTAAGGTCGCGGGCTTACAACTTTCCTGTGAAAGTTGCCGAGGAGTGGGTCTTACAACCAAGTTCCTATGAACTAGGCTGCCCAAATGAGGGGTCTAGGTTTTGTGTTATCAACTAAACATTTCCCTCAAAGGTCGGACTTACGACTTCTATTAGAAGTGGCCAGGGTTTTAATTGGAGATTAGGAGTTAAGTCAATTTTGCCTAAACTTTTCCCTAAGATCGGGCTTACTGCTTTCCTACGAAAGTTGCCGGGTATTAAGTCTTACAACCAAGTTCCTATGAACGAGGCTGCCCATAAGTTTAAATTTGATTGTTTGGATAGACAGTCATTGCTTGTACAATATTTGGAAATTCGCTCTATATTTTGTCTGAGTTTGTTTTGAGAGTTGGTTGCTTTGTATACATATCTATAAAGATGAAATTTACAAAGAAATTTTACCCAAAAAATGTGAGTTTATGTTTCCAACAATTCTTATATTTAAAAAGAGTCTTTGTAGATAACTTCAAGCTCTTTGGCTTAGAAGGCAAAGAGAGCAACTCTTTCAATTTCGCACAGTAATTTAGCTTTAGCAGAAAATTTATTTTCAAGTAATTTTTAATTTCAGCATGCAAGAAAGTTCAGAGACGTGTGGAAATGAAGTTATCCAAAATGTGGAAAAGTTTTCCCCTTCATGCAATATTTCAATTCAATTTTTCTTAGATTAGAAATCAGATTGACATAGCTCATTCTTACAAAATTGATTTAAAAATATAATTTATAAAAATCTAGTTTATATAAATTTTTTTTTATTTGAATTAAACCATCCCAATTTATATAAAAATCTGATTTATATATAAAAAATCTATTTATATAAAAATCCAATTTATATAAAAAATCTGAACATATGCAATTTAATTGATTCAATCGGTAGATTAAATGCTCTTTAATTTCAAAAAAAAAATTTAGATATGTGCGTTTTCTAAAAATCCACTAAAGTCTAGAATTTTCGAGAAAATTTCGACAACCTCCTGGCGTCACCTTCCCACCGGGACGGCTCTTACCGTATTTTCTTCCTACCCGGACCTAAGGTCGACGGCGTAAGGTCTTCGATTTGAAACCATCTCGACCGGACTTAAAGTCGACGGTGCGAGGTCTTCAATTTAAATTCTTCCCAACCGGATTTAAAATCAACGGTTCGAGGTCTTACATTTAAACCATCTCGGTCGGACCTAACGTCGACGACACGAGGTCTTGAATTTAAAGCCATCTCGGTCGGACCTAAGGTAGACAACACGAGGTCTTGAATTTGAAACCATCTCAACCATACTTAAAGTCGACGTTGCAAGATCTTGAATTCGATAAATACCTTCTCCAAAACTCAACAAAGGTAGACACAAGGAATTGTCTTTTCTCAGTCAAATGATCTTGATAACTAAACACATTAATATTCTTGTGTGTTCTGGCAGACCTGAACACCTGCTCATGTCTAGGGAATGCATCCCTAATACCATCTCTAGAGATCAAAACAATATCTTCCTTAAGATCAACAATAATTTCCTGTAATAATCTCAAAGTTCTTGGTCTTTTAGGGACACCACGTGTGGATCCATAGAAGATAACTGGAGATATATACTTGCCACTCCAATGTTTTCTCGTTGTTTTTTTAGAGTCAATTCAGGCAGAAGCATGGCCCACAAGTTGCAGTGCATTGATGGCTGCAGATAATATCTCTATCCTCTCTTGAAGGGCTGCAGAGAACTTTCCCATGTCATATGTACTTCATTTCTTAATATAATTGAATATTGGTAAATGTAGCAACTAGCCTTTCTACAGTTATGAGATGCTTGAAATGAAATGAATAAAGCAACTTGTACAGATTTCGTCTTTCAAAAATATCAGAAATCTCAGTCTTCCAAAATAACTTCTGCTCAATCTTTTCGGCCATTCTGACAAAAAGCAACATGCCATCACAAAGAATGTGTGATGAATATGAGGCGTTGGACATGGTCAGAGTGGATTGGGGTGTCGGAAGGTAGTGTTCATGTGTGAGATTTCAATCGCAGAAGGCTAGGCAGAGACGGGATTTTGATCGGAGGCCGAGTGTCGCATACAGGAGGCGGGTACTTGAAGAGAATGAGGAAGACCAACCAGTGGGACTTTGATTTCATCTCCCTTCGTCCCCTCCCCCATCGCTATTTCTTTTCGTTTTTGAAGAAAAGTGAGGGCGGTTGTGTAGTTTTTGAACGAACAGTTGCCTCGTTTGAGCACACAGTGGGCCCGAATTGGATAGATGTGTTTTTTTTTTTAAGTCATTTTATTTCTTTTATGTCTCTTTTTTATAGTCAACAGCCTTCCAAAAACAATCACATAAAGTTGACATGTAACCTTCTTCATCTAGCTATCCAATCTAACTCGAGCTCCTCTTCAAATCAAGAACAAGCCTCACATTATGAAGTTCATGCATAACCCCATTACCAATGTTAACTTGCACAACAACTCCCATTAGATAAATATTCCTACAATCTTCTGGGGAATACTAGCCATAAACTAATCATGTAGACTTGAAAAGACATACATAAGCGCAAAATAAATCTCTTTAAGTGCAGCATTCACAGATTCCTTCATATCTTTTGAACAATCTCCACCATCCATGTGAATAACTCCTTTCAATTTAGCCAATCTTGCGACATTGCCAAAACGCTCTATTATGACATTTTGATCGACTTTTTGCTATGATTTGGATCTGCCTTTTTTGTTGCTTTTCCTTCCACCTCTCCGTCTGCTCTAAAGATTCAGGGTAGAAAAAGAAAATTTGTCAACTGATTCTCTTCACCTAATGTCATCACCCAAGGTCGGTCACATATATCATTCATCTTCAGCTTTGAAGACCCACATAAATTTTAACTGTTGTCACAATTTCAACCAAGCATTCTGTAAGTAATCATACCAAGCTCAAAGTACAAACTTCATCGCTAAAGTTGGCATTTATCGAGCTCAGCTGACTAGTGATCAGATTGAACTCATAGATAAGCACTAATGCAAAAGTTCCTTTTCAATGCAAATCGTACTGTCACATTGCCAACATGCTCTATAATGACCTTAGATTGACTCTTTATTTGTGTGGGTTGAATTTGTCTTTTTTGTTACTTTTCATTGCACCTCTCCAGCTTTATTCTCAAAATTTAGAGCAATAAAAGAAATTTTATCTGACTAATTCTCTTCACCTAATGTCTTCACTCGAGACCGGTCACAAAAATTATTGAGCTTTAGCCTTAGAAACTCACATAAATTGTTTACCATCGTTACAGGATCCAACCTAGCTTTCTAGAAGTGGTTTTGCCAAGCTCAAACCATGGACTTCATCATTTAAGCATTATCCATTGAGCTTAACTAACTAGTCATCAAATTGAAATCCTTGATATGCACTGCTGCATGAGTGCCTTCAACTATCCTAAAATTAAAAAACACTCATTACATGGACATTGTTTACCACTAAGCACTTCTCATATGCATATGACATAGTTTGTATTAAGCTTGCTATGGATTTTTCCCGGTGGTTTCTCCCAATGCAAGCGTGTCAATGGCCCTTTGGAGCTTATTGCTAGTCACCTGCAGCTAGCCCATCAAGGCTCGGTCACTTGCTACTCTCCCCCGTCAGTCAAGATTGCCAGTAGCCTTCAAGGCTCGTAGAAAAACATAACAAACTCTTTAACAAAGCTAACTTTCCCAGCCAACCACAAGGATGTTGAACCTACTTGCCACACAACAAAATGATGTTGAACACCCGTCAGCCAAAACTTAAATATAATGGTCTTTAAGTTAGTCTCCACTTCCTCCAGTAGCTAGCCACCACATCTTCTGCGTAATTTATATCCCTCGTCAGCCTCAGCTGCTATAAATGACCTCGAGAACACCCCACCAGAGATCAGAACCAAGATCCTCACCAAGCAAAAATAACTAAAACTTGTAGATCACCAATCTTAAATAATGCACTAAAGAAGATGTATCACGTAAATCATCGCCAGAGGATTCCAAAAATTTGACAAAAGAGATTACCTGTAACTGCTAGAAATCCATCTTGCCAGTGTATGAGCTTCAGGAGACCCAAGTGGATGTTTCATACCTAGCTCTATGCCGAGCCTTGAGTTGGTGATTGCCATTGCAACTCTTTGCACCGAAGCCACTATGCTTCTGATATATTGTCGAGCCATTGCCACAACACTTTCTTGGAGGTGATTTTCAAATATGAACTGAAATGCTATTGTCAGAACCGACCTCATATCACTAGTAGTCGTGTCACTGGCAATCCTACTTGCTCCACCTGAGCCAACCTCTAAAGTGGAGGCCAAGTCAAGAGTTTTTGTGGCAGCAGTTGAATCCTGGAGAACAAAGAATAATAATGGCGATAAGAATAATAATGGCGATAAGCTAAATTAAAAAAGAAACAAAAAGTTCAAAAAGTTCAAAATTTTCAATAAAGCATTTTTAAAACACCATAACAACTGGGTGACCCAGAAGTCTACAACGGAAAAATAGAAGGGAAGATGCAAGGATTAAAACCACATTCAAGTTCCTAATTTGGTTAATGCTGGAATTTATCAAAATAAACTCAACAATTAATAAAAAATACTTTAGAACATTTCATAGAACATGTGTAAACAACTAGAGTGTGTATGTATATAATTAAGCTATATGACAAGACCTGATTGAGAATTACATAATAAATTTCATTACACAACAAAAAAATGCATACTACTCAACTGCTTTGACATCAAGTGGTATCACTCGAAATCCTGAAGGTAACAAGGGGGCATCATCAGCAAAAGATGGGTCTGTAGGTGAAAAAATAAGCTGTGCACAAGCACCAACCGCATTCTCGTCAATCCCTTCGCACAACTGCCAAAACAAAAGGGTAATGGTTCGAATATATTAAGCTTAAATATAATCAAATAGCCCTCAATTAAAAAATGGCTAACCTGCAACAGATAAATGTCCCTGGAAAGAACATCATCCTGGTTTAAAGCTTGACTTTCCAGCCTAATCACTTCTAAGAACTGCAACCCAACGAGAAAGAAATAGTTTACACGGAATACATTAGGCATTAATAAATAAATCATGAAAAAGGAAAACATATAGTCAAGAATAATTACCTCTTCATTTTCCACAGTATGAGCAAGAGGTATAATGACATGGTTAGCCGCAAAACCATTGTTGTCGAAAAAACCAGGAAATGCATTCGGGCAACCTCTCAAAGATGCAGTTGAATAAGCATCAACAATAGAGTCCGCCCACTCCGATCGATGCTCCCTCAAAAAGCGAACAAGTAAAGCAGGTGGCACATTCTGCAACATGTCAATAGATCAAACATTACAAACTACACAAGATAAAACAATAGCCATTGTGGAAATTTACACCACAATTATAATTAGCCTTATCCCAACTATTGACAGCAGATTTTATGAATCCTAAACTAATTTATCTTGAGTGCTACATGAGATTTTAATTATATTTTGTGCAAGTTCTTTTGTCAATTTTCTAGTTGAGTTTTCTTTGGTCTTTCTTCTTTATTTCTTTTAAATTAGTCATATCAATTCAGGTTACTAAAGCATCTTTCAGCCATCCGCATACATGTTTAACTAGCTGTTTATTTTTCACAACTTTCTTAACACATCTTCAATAAGGTGCTACTCATACCAGTTATCCAATATTGCAATTCTTAAACCTAGCATTCCTAATATTAATTCACCAAAAACATCTAACTGAACTAAAATGTTGTAGGAGTATATTGTAGTAGAAAGTGTGATAACTCATAAACATATGAAAAAGTATTAAACCTGAAGTAGCATTGAAGCTTTTGCACACAAGATGCTACCACCCAAGGAAGAAAACTTGGCAGATCTGGAATGACTTCCAAATAGCTTGCTAGGAGATGAGTTAATATTTATAGTCACATCCTCCCCACCATCGTATCCCAGTAAAGACCAGCCATCATCAGAAAATCCATTAATAGCATCATTAAAACCCCTGCAATGCCATACGAGGAGCTTCACGCTAACTTGAAACAACAATAATGGTCTATGGTTACATGGAGATGAGATAACTCGCCTGCTCAACCTCTGGCTGAAGGTTCTCAAAACAGCAGGTTGACGGCCCCCATCATAAGAAGCTTCACCACTAGTTTCATAACCAATCTGTCTAATATGGTGTAATGCCTGTGCAATTAATGAGAGTATAATAGACCACTGTAAAATGTACATTAGAAGACAGTCCATTTAGTTTGAAACGTACTGCAATGGTCATCCTCTGAGCTAGCATTTGCGGCGACTCATACAATGGTCGGAGAACCTCAGGCACAGTTGAAGCCTAGGCAACAGCATTTATCAGCAATAATTTTCGCTGTGTTTAAAAAACAATAGATGTCAAGAGGAAACTCACATCCAAATCTACGTGATCAACAATGTGAATCATTGCACCGCCACCCTCACATGGTCGGATCAGATATCCACTGGGAAGCATCTCAGCTCTGATAAAATTAGAGTTAGTTGGCTCAGCCAGACCACCAGTTGAAGGAGTCAAAGACCTCTCACATATCTATGGAAACAAGTTGACAATTTTAAACCAAGAATGTCTCAATGCACCAACCAACAAGACCATAAACTACCAAAAAGAGTTTCTAAGTTAGGCTGTAAGAATCATTTAAAAGGGTATCATCATGTAGTTTAGCAATTATGGTATGAGATAATGAAAAAACAGATTCTACATGTGAAAATCCTATATCATCCTGCATTCAACCAGCAAGACCTCCGAGTATCTTGCAATAAGCACGTTTAATTTAAGGATTTATTTGGGACAATTTTTTGAAAAATTTTGTGATAAGTAAATCAGTAAAAAAATGCAATTAGATGACAGCTTTTTAAAATTTTGCTTTTAAAAACTGTTTGTGTAAAAGTATATTGGAAACTGTGGTTGAAAAAAGAGGCTTTTTAAACAAAGTATAAACTGCCTTCAATGAAGCCTAAAATATCACCCCTCCATCATAGGACTAATAGAAGAAAAGAAATGTATTTAGTAGATTAAATCAACTCACCACAAGACTGCCATCTTCTAAAGATGTACTATATCTAAGCGTCCAAAAATCACGTGCCAAGGCCAAAGTAGTAGGCGCATATGTCTGATGACAAAAAGACTAAATAAATGAAAAATAACAAGGAATCACACAGGCAAAAGCTGGTCTCATGACATTCAAGATGCAAATTTAATAATTAAGTATAAATACCTGCATGTACAAAATTTCAATATTTCCACAATTTCCAGTAGGGAAAACTTTCAACACGTCAATGGATCGGCAATCACGATACCAACTTAGGCGATCCTTCAAGATATCCACAACCTACAAAATAAAAAAACATAAATTGCAAAGCAAGATGAATGATGACAGAGAGAGTCTGATAAGCTCTATAATACCTTTTTAGGTTCTAAACTCACAAGCCCACAAGCTCGAGCTGCTAAGCCACTACAATTGCGAGAAATAGCAATGATTCCAATAGAATCCGGACCAGGCTGTTAAAGAGTAGTTTGGGTTGAGAGAAACAAACTAACAATCATTTCAATGAATTTGGAGTGCAGAATACCTTCATCCCGACCATCTGAACCCAATCGATGGCAGTTCCAGTAGCTTTTTTCAGGAACTCTGCCAATGTTTCCTCAGCAATTGCAAGTAGACTGCAAATGAGTACGAAAGTAAAATAAAATAAATTAAAATAGCAGAGAAGAAGATGAAAACAAAACCACAAATAGCTGCCAATATAATACCTGTCTGAGTTGCTAGCATCCCTCAATGAAGGCTGAGATGTTGGATTCTGTAGTTGATTACCTAAAATCATAGATTCACTAGCATCTGCGTTGGCCAAAGATGCCTGTCAAAAAGGGCACATACTTAGAACTTACTGGAAATCTTAAAAAATAAAAATTATATAAAACGAATGTTAAAAATAACTACACACTTTGTTAGAAATTGTTAATGTGCTAGAAAGATTCAGAAAAATAATCCTTTTCAACAGCCCTAAAGTAGAAAGAAATGTAACATGCAAATTTAAGAGGAAAAAAAAAGCCAACTTCAAGATAAATTGGTTTGCCTAACCTAAAGGAAAATAAAAGCAATGGACCAATCAATAGCCAAACCCCAAACATATTCTGAGGATTAATCAATACAAAAGAAGGTGAACTCACTTCAATGAAATACAGTGTCCACTTACATTACGAAGTTGCTGGTGCATGTAGCTATTGTCATAAACTAGCTGTGAAACTTGCTTCTGCAACCGATCATTCTCCTCCATCAGAAGCTTGTTCATGGCCGTAAGCTTTCTGTTAACAGACTGCAGACTAGAAGCTTCCTTCCTTTGTTTTTCCCGACATCTAAAACGCACTCCAAAATTAATAAAAAAACATTATGGGCTTGGCACTTCGAATGCGCTTTTAAATAAAACAATCATTAATCATTCGTAAATGAAACCACATCCTGAGCTTGCCTACATCGCAAGAACGTGCAATACATGTTAGAAGTACATACGCAACAAGTGACAAACTAATATAAATATCAGAAAGTCTAGTAGTCAAAGGGCCATCGTAGAGCCAAAAAAGAGCATGAATCTCGTTTTCAGCCAAAAAAAATCGACAGATCCTTAATCTGCATTGGGGTTTCATTACAGATCTTTACCCGTAAACAAATGTACCAACCAACCTAAAGAGCATACAAATCACTACAAATGACCAAAAAACAACCACCACGACTAAAGAGACGAAAAAACAACAAGAACAAACAAGAAACAGATCTTTTCGCTAATGTCGACGTGATTTACCTGCGGTTCTGAAACCAAACTTTGATCTGCTTCGGTTCGATTTTGGAGAGTATGGGACACTCCCTGATGAGCTGCTGCCTCCTCAAGGAGCTCGGCTTCGGACATTCATTGTAAACCCTCTCAAGCGCCTCCACCTGCTCTGGAGTGTACCTCACGTACTTCCCCGAGTCCATTAGCGCTTTGCCTCCATCCTTGCCGCTAACCAACATCGCCATATCCAACCCTAACGGTACACCAAAGTGAGAGACGAAACCCTAGACTCTAGTTGCCGCACTTCCTTCACTTCCTTTGGGCTATTGCACTGTCGCTGCAGAATCGAGACCAATCCACCCTTCCAGCATCACCAGCTCCGGGTTCCCACCGTCCCCGGCGCCTAAGAGTTATCGCCGAGAAACGTGAAGTCCACGCCCTCCGCGTTTTCCGATCAGAGGCGACAATAAATACTCAGAAAAGTGTGAAAGAGAAAGAAATCAGAAAGCTCGATCAATTCTGGGCTGATGAGTGAGGAAAATGACGAAAGCCAACTAACTTATAAGATTTCACACATATTATTATTATTATTATTTCGTGCCGTGCATAAATTGGAAAATTTAATTAATATTTATTTGGGACAGTAGGGTATTTTATAAAATTGATTTTAAAACTATTATAAAGAGAATAATTTATTATTATTATTATTATAGAAAATAATATAATATTATAAAAAATTTTAAAAAAGATTGAAAATAATAATCAAATAAAATTATGGCTTTTAGTTAAAAAATTATTCCAAACAAACTCTTAATTAGCACATTTTTAATATTGAAATATCATGTATTACATTTAAGTACAAATTTATTACAAAATTTTTAAAAAAAAGTTATATTCAAGATTGAAATTTCATGTATTTAAACAATTATTAAAGATAAAATTAAATTGTTAGAATTTTGATGAAAGAAAAAATTATGGATTAGAAATTTATTGTGATTTTTTATATTTGAATGTGATTTTAATTATTATAAATATTAATATGTTAATATTAAAAATAATCAATATTTAAAGCTATTTAAAAAAGCTAGCGGATAATAAATGACATATAATGAGCTAAATTGAACTTACTAAAAACACTAATATTGTTTACATCTTCTCTGAGGTTGTCTTCTTTAGTAGAAAGATATTTTAAGAAGCAGAAAAAAAATTATCCCAAATGAAACCTTATAGTCAAAATAATAATATCATTGTGGCAATTCCAATTATATCAAATTCATCCAATTTTACGAACAACATAACTTGCATGAAATGAATCAGTTTTAAGGTAATCGAATTATTCGTTTCCTTTTTTTCTTTTTTTTTAATATTAGTACATCGTACACAAGGCACAACTCAACTTGGTCTGCTGGTTGGGACATTTGGTTACTAATCAAGAGGTATTGGGTTCGAGCCTTGTGTATGTGATGTGTGTGTCAATTTGCCTTAATTGGGTTCGAGTCTTGAATATGTGATGTGTGTGTCAATTTGCCTTAATTGACCCATATATAAAAAAAACAAAAAATGTGCACAAGATAATTGATGTCTCTCAGACCTTCTTGGAACCATTTGACCAATCAGTGGCCTCGAATAACAAATTGGAGTGCCTAATCTTCAATTGTTCTTTAGATTATATATAAATTTCACATATTTATATGGCTCTTGTATATCTCCATTTTATGAGACAATCATGGTGTCGGATTGATTTTAGAAGACAAACATTCTAACATGAAAATGGTGGCCAATCTTCATCATTTTTATGACATTAAATTTGACATGTGAGCTTTCTAAAATTTATCATAAATATATCTTAACAATGACATCTTTTGTTGAGTCACTATCACTAGCCCATGCAACTAGCATGAGTCAAACTTGGCCTAAGCCAATTCATCAAGCTAGCCTAAGAGCGAGATTATCAATTTATCTTTCCAATTAATGGAAGTAATGATTTTAGTCATCCAATGTTGGAAAATTTATTACGTGTGGTGTTCAGACGCATCCGAAGGCCAATCCAAATGTGCCACGTCACCCAATATACAATGTGTTCGGTGAAATGATGCATCCGGATTATCCTCCGGACGCATACGGACTCCGCACGTAATAATCTCTCCCAAGGTTGACATGATTGGTTTCCCTTCAAAATGTTGAAATACTCATCTCCATGTCTATAAATAGTCATGAGCTATGTACATTTAACATAAAAAAAAAATAGAGACAAACCTGTTTGATTAACTTGCAATCATTCTATGTATTTTTAGATCATTCCCATGTCATTATTTTCTACATCATTCAATTACCCCCTTTCTATGAGAGAGATTAGCCTCCTATATTCTCTCTATTATATAATCCTCCCCTTTCATAAGAATGACTGACCCTACAACCTATAATCACCTAACAATAGAAAAGAATTTGATTATATTCTCTTTTTGAAATGAGATAGTTTCATTATCATTGTTAACTCCATCTACATTAATATATATGGATTTGCTTACCTTAAACTACTATTACATGGCATTATTTGGAATGATTTACAAACTTTTTGAAGATAATGATCTTAAGTTTGTGATTTTTGTAATATTGTTTAATCGTTAATATATGCTTCATTTGGGACGTCTTTCTAATTGCTTCTTAAAGAAACTTTTTTATATAAAATTTTTATTTTTTGTACTAAAAGCTGCTTTAAGAAGCAGTAAGAAAGTCGTCTCAAACAAAACTATAATATTAAAAAAAATTAGCTTTCTATATAACAACTTTTTATTAATAATTTTGAAAAGTTGTTATTAATTAAATATTTATTGCAAGTTATTCTCCTAATCTTCGTTTCTCCTAATCTTCACCTTCTCTTCTTTTTCGATAAATTTCTATTATCTCTCATATTCTCGTATCAAATTACACATTTCAATATTAGGTCATTTTCCCTTTTACGAATGAGTAGATAAGATTCGAACACTCACACTTCTCTCCATCTATTGGTTCAAAACATTGATAATCAACCAAAATTTCGTTTGGGACAAATTTTTTATTGTTTTTTAAAACAATTTTTTTAGTACATGAATTTTTTGAATTAGAAATTTTTGCATTAAAAAGTCGTTTTAAAAATCAGTAAGATACCTGTCCCAAACAAAACTTAAAAGGTCTTAGATTCGAATCTTACCACTATGATGATGTGTAGATAAATTTGCTTTAACTGGCTAAAAAAAAAAAAAAACCTCATCCTACCAAATAAAAAAGGACTGATGATTAGGTCTTTTTCCACTGCCTAATACTTTTCTTTTTTCAATGGAGCTTTTTTATTCCTTCCAGTTTGAAAAACAGTCAAAAACTCCCTTTATGATATTTATATTATCTACTTTTGCCCTCTTGTGTTGTCTATCAACAATCACCTGACCATTGCGGCTTATTTTAAATTTTAACAACCGACGATTGCTTGTAGATTAAAGAAATAACGTATGCAGATTAAAGCCTGCAAAAGCTTAATTTTTTTATTAATTATTTTTTTTTTTCCGAGACAGTGAAAGACCACCAAAAAAATATTATATTTTATCAAAATTATTTTACATGTAAAAGAAAAATGATCAAAATTGCATTTTAATTTTTATCAGAATAATCTTCAATTATATTCACTATAAGAAAATAATCTATATTAGCAGCTGCAATAGATCGTTTTTCGGAGGTTTTAGAATTTACCGGCGACAAATTTTCCGCCGGTAAAATTCGAGTAGGAAAAAGATTTCCGGCGGTATTTTTTGCCGCCGAAAAACAAAAAAAAAATTAAAAATGAACCTGCCATGCACGCCCTAGCTCCCGTGCGGCTTGCCGGGATTTGAAGTGGGTCCAAACTTTTTTCCTAAGGCCCAACCATTTTGGTGGAAGAGCAAATGAGGTTAAATGCTAATTATTATTTATTTAAACTATAATAATAAAAAAGTATAATTAAAAACTAATTAAAATAAAATAGTGAAGTTAATAATTAATTAAATAAGTTATTAAATTAATAATTAATTAAAATAAATTATAAATAATAATTAATTAAATTACGAATATATGATTTTTTCAAAAATTATTACAAACCACGAAAAGCCGCCGAAAATTATTCTGAAAAATTAGACCGTCGAAAAACTGTCCCTAATGAATGATATTTCGGCAGTGATTAAAAGACTATTTTGATTTTTTAAGTCTATAAATAAAAATCTAAAAATCAAAAGAGTTGAAGAATTAAAATATTTTTTAATATAATTAAAAACTATTTTTAACATTTATAAAAAAATTATCAACATTTTGATCATTTTTTTATAATGGAGATTAGAACAAAGATTTATTGGTCCACAAGCACGAAGTAGACCAAACTTTAGCTTTGTAGTGGCTGAAACGTCACTTCTTTTGACTTGTTGGATTGGATGAGTGGAAATAGTAACGTGGCAGAATTTGTCGGTATTTTTCAGTAGAAATGTTCAAACTTTGAAAAAAATACGTAAATTAAAATTAATATCTTATATTATTTTATTTATGTTTTGTGGAACATGTGTTTTATATCAGAGTAATTTTAAAATATTTAAATTTATGTAAAAATTAATGAAATTTATGATATTATTTATAATATAAAATTTAATGTAAATTTAGAGGTTATTTAATTTGAAGTAAAATAGGTGTAATGTAATGTATTTTAAATGTAAAAGTTTTTAAAATATTGATATTTAGTTTGAAATAATAAAAAAATGAAGAATAAAATTGTGAAGTATTAAAAATTTATCATATAGTTTAATTTTGATGTATTTTGAAAATATTAAATTTATAGTAGTTTTTAAATAAATTTTAAATTCTTTAATGTCATCGTCGAGCACCGCCACTGGCCACTGACTGATGGGGTTTTACGCTACATTTATTTTACTTAAAACAAAAAAAGTTACTTTTATTTATTTAACACTGATCCAAATTTAAACAACTCAAAATATTTCAAAATACCCACCGATCCTTAACTTGATTGGTGAACGAGTACAGTTGGGAACCCCCCCAACCCGTGCTTGATTCGATCCCCTCGAGCAGCAACGCCTCTTAAATGGCGCACAATCAAGTGCGGGTCAGGAGGTTTCTAGGATGAGTGCCTCTTCTAGGTCAGCCAACGATTAGTCTGTTGTCAAGCGCCCTTTCGAGAGTGACGTGGGGTGGATACCCCATTCCCCAAAAAAAATAAATTAAATACATTCATTTCTTTTACTGTGCATTTCATTTTTCAGCAAATCAAATGGCTCTTTTTAGATTTTAGAGTTGATTCTAATACAAATAATTAATTAATTAAATAAGTATCAAAACTAAATAAATAAACTAAAATTATTATTTTAATTAAAAGATATGAAATAATACATTTAGCCTAATATAAA
Source organism: Dendrobium nobile (assembly GCA_022539455.1). Lineage (NCBI taxonomy): Eukaryota > Viridiplantae > Streptophyta > Magnoliopsida > Asparagales > Orchidaceae > Dendrobium > Dendrobium nobile. Next base: position 4,623,294 of record CM039729.1, on the reverse strand, counting down.
CTTCATTTTGGATAGCTTTCTTGCTGTTTCATTTAGATCTCATCCATAATTTATGTTTGAGTTTGACTATTATTTTTTTTTGCTGCTTTCAAATATTTTTTCTATTAAAAAACTATTTTTTTACAACAACTTTAAAAAAGTTAATTTTCTCTAATAGTTTATAATCAGCTTTACAAAAAATTTAAAATTACAATATCAAACAAACGTATAATATTATTTTAAATAAAAAGAATAGAAACATAAAATATGAAAATCTTAAGAAATTCAGGCCTGTAAAAGACTGAAGTCACTTTCTGCGGCCTAAAGTTCAAAAACACCTACCATCACTTTCCAATCAATGGCAACGAACAATGGCAGCCTGACTCTTTGCATGCCCTTCCTTCACTCCAAAGCTTCGCAACAACTTTACTCAAAGATGCAGAGAATGATAACTACTCATATGACGCACAAGCAGCCTTTTCAAAGACTACCCTTCACATACTCTTCAGCAAATTCAGCCATCTTTTTCTGACGAATGAATCCTCATTGCTCATCTCCTCCATCAACTTAGAGCTGATTTCTGATCACTTAATATAGTTTTTGTCTACAGTAAATATATTTGTATGTATACTACTCTTCTACTATGTACTGGACTGGAATACAATGGAAGATTTATGCTGTATTTTTCTCTCTACTACAGTTCTTAAATTTTCATGCAGCTCCCAGTTTCCTTCCAGCATTTGCTGTGTGTTTATTGTTCTTCCTTCAGTGCTTTGCTAGCTTCAGTCTGCCTTCACATAAAACTGCCAGCTCCAACTTTTCTTCATAGTATCAGTGCCTTTAGCTTAAGACCATCTCCAATCGAAATCCATATTATCGTATGCCATCCAAATCACACACCAAATTCCGATAGGTGAACAGTGTGACGCCCAATATTCTCGTTGGACCGTTCACCTACGCCAAAAAATTCGCTGCGGGATTTGACGAAAAAGCGAGCGAAAGAGGAGAAAAGCGCTTTAAAGATGGTTATCTTCGCATGAAGTGCGCGAAAGAAGAAGAAATGATGTTCGATTATAGAAGAATGACTGCATTTTAGTGTGGAAATGAGTTTTTCTGTTGGAGATGCCCTAACGCCACTATTTTGCTTCTTTATTTTTTGACAGCTAAAACACTTTTGATAGCTTTTTTAAACGGTTTAACCCTTTGCCCACTTAAGCAAATCATATTAGCCACAAGTGGCATCACCCCAAATCCTGAATTTAATACTTGGCAAACTTCCACAGAACTCCATCCAGATCCAGTCAATCCCACCATTGCTCATTGTGGAGGTCAAACTTCTTTCGGTCTTTTCCCCACTTGCTAAATTTGCAACAAAGTTGAAAATGTCACCATAACTTGTTCACATTGCTGTGATTTAAGATGCAATGTGTCTCTCTTCCATAGTTGTTACTGGACTTCTCTCCCATCAGCAACATACCCGTTTCTTGACTCAGGTACCTCTACTCTCATGGCTGACATCAATCACCTTCAGCAATTCACTCCCTATACAAGTCCTGCTCCATCATCATTAGCAATGATGTATCGCTTCCCATCAACAATAATAGCTAAGGACTCTTGCCCACTCCTCATCCCAACGAAAAATTAAAAACGCGACACATGTCCTTGTACAAATTTTGTACACATAATGTGTATATTATGTATATAAATTTGTACACATTATATACATAATTTTATAATTTATGCATAGTTGTACACACTATATATGTATAAAGACACATGTCACATTTTTATTAGAGTTTGGACGTATCCAGACTCTGCACGTAATAATTTCTCCATCCCAACAGTAAGCTCCTTTTTAACAATCAGCTTCATGTTCCCTCAATTTCACCTAATTTATTATTAATGAATAAAATAACTTATGACAATAACTATTCCAATCTCTTTTGATGTTTTTGGTTTGACTATCAAGGGCCTTTTGACGAATTAAAGTTTCGTTTCTAACGGCATTTTTATTAATATTTTTTAAAAAATATCAATTTTAAGAAGCAATAAAAAGTCATTCTAAATCCAATATTGCGGTAATAACATTCTATATCACATACCATTAAACATGTTTATTCCACCCACTATAGCTCTCTACAGTCAGCTCAACCCATCTGCTCTCTGGCATGCTCATCTCGAACATCTACACCAATTAGTTCTTGTCTCACTCGCAAATCTCCTCCACCTGCTTTACTCTACTTCATTGCATCTCTTGTAATGTGATCAAAAGACAAAAACTTCCTTTTTCTACAAAAAAAGTTATCATACACATGAGCATTTAGAACTTATACATACCTATGCATAGAGAGCATCTCCAATAACTTCTTTTATTGGATTCAAATATTATATACTTTTTGTTGATGAATTTTTTAAATTTTCTTAATTATTTCCAAAGCGTATGTAGTGAAGCTAAAACTTTTCATAAACTTGCTCATTTTGTGATGATGGTTCAGAAGTTATTTTACACTAATATTAAAGTACAACGCTTTGATAGTGGAGGTGAATACATTTCTCATCATTTATATAGCTTCCTCTCATCTCATGTTATTACTCATCAATTTAGTTGTTCATATACTTTGGAGCAAAAAAATGTTGTTAAATGTAAGCATCGTCATCTAATAGAAATAAGTCGCATGCTCCTTTGTATTCCTTTTTGCCTTCTAGCTTAAAGCTTTCTCAACTACACTCTATCCTATCAATTGACTTCCCTCCAAATCTACCCCAAACAAGTCGATCTACATTTCAGCTAGATCATAAGAATCCCCCTTCCTATACTCATCTCAAAACTTTTGGGTATCTATGTTTTTCATGGTATAGCCTCTTTCGACCAACAAACTTGCACCTTACTCTACTGCGTGTATATTTATTGGCTACTCTTCATCCCACAACGACTATCTTTGCAATAACACACTAACCGGGAAAATCTTCATCTCTCTGTCATGTTATTTTTCATGAACACATATTTCTCTTCTCATAAAATCCGTCATCTTCCACCCTATCAATTACTTTGATCCAGCAATCTTCACTTACACTTCTTCCAATTTCTACTACTATTCACATACCACTTTTGGTCTCAACAAACTCTACTCCTAATATTGTCTCCCTTATTCCCAGCTCAAATCACTTAGAAAATTCCTTGCACATTAGCATAAAGGTACCTAATCTCTTGACCCAACACTATTAAATCATCATATTCTTGGTTCTTGACTTATAAAACCAAAACTAAATTGAACGACGCTATATTGAGAAGCTCACAAAAGATGTTGCAAAATGAAACAAACATGTCAAAAGCTAAGAAATAAAATTTAAGCAAAATAATTTAGAATTGTAACTGTGATCAAAAGTTTCATCTTATTGAAATTTAATTAATCCTTAATGGTTGACCATTTGAGCGGGCTTCATAAAGAGCTTAGGCTTTGCGTCCAGAAATATTTGTGGCGGTAGAGAAATATAATGTTTAATGTCTTAGCTTTGTATGAAGATCCAACACGCAATCAGATAAAAGAGAGAGTGTAGCGTTCATAAGAGACACCAGAGTTTTTACGTGGAAACCCTTGAAAAGGGGAAAAACCACGGGGTCTGGCCTAGTTTGAGTGAATCCACTATTATTTACAGTCGATTACAAATGAGTCCCTTTCTTGGGGCAAGGCCTTGGGTTGATGGGAATAATGTACATCATATTACATGGTAGAAATAGTATTGAAATGTATGTTCGGCCAGTGGGACCAGAATCGACAAGCAATAGAGGTCACAAAGGTCGTAGTCTGGCGACGGAGGTCGAAAAGATCGTTGTCTGACAATGAAGGTCAGAAGGACTGTCGTCAGCGAAGGAGATCAAAAGGACCATAGTCTGGTGATGATGGTCGGAGGGACTGTAGTCTAGGGGCAATGGATGTCGGAAAGATCGTAGTCTGCCGGTGATAGAAGGCAGAAAGACCATATTCGGTGGAGGATATCAGAGGGACCGTAGTCGGCGGACGACTAAAGTTGGAAGTCCGACGATGGTCGACGGACAGGCGGTGGTCCGACGACGGTGGGCTGGAATTTGGCGGCGGTCGGCAGCCGGGTGGAAGTCCGACGCGGTGGTTGGTCGTCGCGTGGAAGTCTGATGACATTCGGCGGACAGGCGGTGGTTTGACGACGATTGAGCTGGAGTCTGGCGACGATCGGTCGTCGGGTGGAAGTCCGGCGGTGATTGGCAGCTAGATAGTGGTCTGATGAAAGTCGGGCTGAAGTCTGTCGGCAAGATGGTGGTTCCACAATGGTCGGGTTGAAGTCCGGCGACAGTCGGCGGTCGGGTGGTGGCCCGATGGAGGTCGAGTGGAGGTCCGACGGAGGTCGGCTGCTGGGCAGTGGTCCGACGAAGGTCGGGCTCAAGTACGACGGCGGTGGTCGACCGTACGAAGCTATGACAGCGGTCGGCGGCCGTGCGGTGGTCGGGCTAAAGTCCGACGGCAGTCGTTAGCTAGGCGAAGGTCCGACGACGATCGGCGGCCGGGTGGTGGTCCGATGAGGGTCGAGCTGAAGTCCGACGACGGTCGTCGGCTGGGCAGAGGTCCAACGGTGGTCCGACAAAGGTCGTTAGCTAGGCGAAGGCGCAGCGGTAGTGGCAGTCGGTGGCTGGGCTGTGGTCCGACAAAGGTCGAGCTCAAGTTCGGCGACGGTCGTCGGCCGTGCGAAGGTCCAGCGGCGATCGACGGCCGGGCGACATTCCTATGATGGTTGGGCTGAAGTCCGGTAGTAGTTGTTGGACGGTCGAAGGTCCGACAGCGATTGGGCAGTGGTCCGACGAAGGTCGAGCTGAAGTCCGTCTACGGTCTTCGGCCGGGCGGAGGTCCGGCGGCGGTCGTTAGCCGAGCGAAGGTCCAGCGGTCAGCGGCTGGGCTAAAGTTCGGCGGCGGTCGGCAGCCAGGCGGTGGTCCGACGAAAGTCGGGTAGAGGTCTGGCGGCGATAGGCGGCCAGGCAAAGGTCTCACGGCGGAGGGCGGCCGAGCGGTGTTCTGACGAAGGTCGGAATGAAGACCGGCTGGACGAAGAAGGTGCTAGAGCTCTTGAAGCTTCAAAGCTCTCTGTTATCTCTAGCAAAAGGTTCCCTTCTTGTAGAGAGTGGGGGTCTATTTATAGATTTTCATGAGTGGCAAACCCTGTAAATTTTCAGAAGATCCGGGGCAGGTTCGGAGTGCCTTAAAAATGTCGGAATTCAGAGATCTTGGGTTCGTTGGATTCGTCTGGCCAAGTCGCTCAATTTGACTATAACCATGCCATATTTGGATATCATTTTTTTATCCAAATATTGCTTTGACCCTTCCAAATGTGGGCAGAGCTCCCGCTTCAGACCCATTTGGGCTTGGGTTGGACCAATTTTGGTGTTGCTTGTTCGTCTATTCGAGATGTTCAGTTTGACTATAAGTTTGTTGAAATTGGAATTCATATGATCACGAATTTAATTTTGAAAGTTTCCAACTTGAATATGCCTCGAGATTTGTGCTCGATCTAAGCAAGGGTGAAAGCTTGTTATGGTTGAAGCTAGGAAGAACAAGCTCATTGTGAAGGGCTAAGGATATGAGCGTCCTAAATGGCTCATAAGTTGAGCTCGATGAACTAACAAGTCAAGTTTGAGTTATTTATGTTGTTTATAAGTATGTACAATATTGTACTTCATTTTTTTTTTGATATAAAAACAATAAATAAATAAAAAAAATATTCTTTTTTTGGTTGGATACATGTATGTGTATATACATAGTGGTTTAGGCTTCTTTTATTTTATTTTATTTTTATTATTTGGTTGCAAACAATTGCGTGTGGCCATATAAACAATTGCCTTCGGCCATGTATATGTATTTTTGATATGTTTTTTCTATTATTTGTATTGTGCACATAAGTTATAACCCTACAAACTCAATTTAAGAGTTGTATCTTTTCCCGTAGTTTTCAGAATCTCATAAATGAGGGATGATGAAGAACAATTTGAGATTTATAATTTTCTTGAACATTTTATAGATCCATACTTTCTCTCTAGCTCTATTATCCATTTGCAGTTCTCACATAGGTTCTAGCTCGCTCGCTCAACATGTCGGCCTATCAGTAAGATCTTTGTCAAATAATAATAAATTTAAATCCAACAATTAACAACGGGACTTCAACCGTATTCACCACATCTATATTCTATTTTATGAGTTTGTTAAAAGAAAAAAAAAAAAAAAAACCCTTTATAGTAGATGGCACTTCACTACCATAAAAAATAATACTTATAATAATTTTTGTATTTTATTTTTTGAGCAAGCTGACATTCATGCTCATGCCAATTAGGTCATTAATCGGGCCGTATAAATTTTTGATTAGATCCAATCGCCCGCATATTATCAACTATGAATAATTGGGCTTTTATCGAGCCCAACTGGCGGTAAATTGGCCCGTTACCAACCGCGTGCGACGCACGTGACACGCCTTTTTCGAGCCATCGTGTCGCCGTCGGTCTCTCTGCCCGAGAATTTTACCGCACAAAAATTCATACGAATCACGGTCCAGTCACAAATGGACGGGATCCACAAACTAGCCGTCTTAATTCGCATACGATCTATTCGCATAGTTATTAATCCAATTTAATAATATTAAATGCTTCATCTTCATCGAGCTCGTTGTCGGCGTAGACTCGCGGAGGAAAATAAAATAAAAAAAAGGAAAAAAACCGAAAAAAATTAGTTGTGTTTATTAAATTAGATTCTGAATCCCTTCTCTTTCGCTCCTCTCGATTTTGATTCTCGGTTACGAAACATAGATCGGTTGTAACGATCCGTAGTTGCGAAACCCTAGCTCAGATTTGCTGATCGAATCTTCAATGGATGATTCCAGTGGGGCTTTCAGCTTTGACTTCGAAACAGCGCTTGACGCCGGCGGGGAAGGCGGTGGAGATCCCTCTGCGGTCATGGGGCAAGGTCTTCATGGAGATCCGAGAGCACTAGCAGTGCCGGAAATTGCCGTTGCGCCGTTGGACCGGAGGAATTTCCGGCGGACAGTGTGCCGGCACTGGCTGCGTGGTTTGTGCATGAAGGGCGCGTCTTGCGGGTTTCTCCACCAATATGATAAAGAGAAGATGCCGGTTTGCCGGTTCTTCCGGAACTTTGGTGAGTGCAGGGAGAAGGATTGTCTCTACAAGCACACCATCGAGGAGATCAAGGAGTGTCACATGTATGCTCTTGCCATCTCTTCCATCACTTTATTTATTCATAGTATTCTGAGGGTATTTGGCTTATTTTTCCTGTTTGAGTACGTATTTAGACGATCGACATGGTTTGCTCTCTGTGATTTTCTGCAAGTTCCTTTCCTTAGTTTTCTCTGCTTTTACTTGTAAAAAATTTGATCTGCTACCTGAAAGAATCAGAATAGGTTAGCGGTTATTATCGGTGAAGAAAGAGTTGATGACTTTCTGCCCCCGACAGATGCCTATTTTTAGTTTCACATGCAATTGGGTGAAATTCTGGCACAATTATCGCCACATCCATCAAAAATGGATTTTTTTTTTCATAAATCTGCATAGTGGAATTTTGCAGTTGTTGTAAACTGATTTTTTGAACCGATTTTGCAAGATTTCTAATAGGTTTATGGTGATTTGATGATTCTATAAACTTTGTTAGTGCAGGAAGCTTGTTGAATGAATTGGTTTTATGGCGTTGGTTTATGTTTGTGCGCTTCTTCTTTCTTTCCCTTCCTTCTGCAATTGACATCTTTTGATCACTGAAATCTATGGCTTAAAGTTGAAGGGAGTAGTGGAGAACCACTTGATGATTTATCTACTTTGGGATAAAAAATTAACTTTTAGTAACATTCAAAGTTGCAAGCACGTGATTTGTTCATTAATTTTTTATGTTAAGTTGTATGCCATAGGACTTGTTTATTGCTTCCTTTATGCTAGGAAGTTGACATTTCAAAACGCTCTGATTTGTTGAATCTTAGGATATTTGCTTGCATATCTTTTCCTTTGCCTCTCTTGGAAATCAGCAGTGTAGATGCCAAGATAGGTTTAAGTGTCTTTGCTAGTTAGCACTTATAGAATCTAAGCAGCGTGATGGAGGAGCTATTATTCTGTGCGTACATTGGACGATTCTCCTGTCCGTTTATGCGCTCGGTACCGAGCGCGGTATATTTTTGAGGTAACGTGACACATTTTTATTGGTATCCGGACGCCCTCCGGACTCTGCACAAAATAATAAATCGTGATGGAGAGGGCGATGGAGGTGACTATTCTCATTGAAATAGTAGCCGATAGAACCATTTTATTCAGCATGGTGGCGGGTGTGCAATTTTCAAGATAAATTTTTTGGTGTAAGTGTTGGAATTCATGACAAAGGCAGTACCAGTGATAAGGAAGTCATTGTTTCAATTAATGAACACATCAGGGAGACATTTTAAGTCAAACATAGTTGCAAGTATGGGAAGGAGGACAAAAGATTGTGATTACATGACAAAGAGATTTTACAAAGAGAGTGAGATTATTTCAAAAACCATGAGAGACAAAGCTTGACAATGATCACTATGAAGTAATTGGGATGAGGATTTGTGCATCATAATATAGGGAGGCCTTGTGGTAAGTAGGATGGAAGCGAGCATTACAATGGAGCAAATACAAGAGAGTACTGTTCCATTGGTTAGAAGTTACAATATCTAGTTTATTTTTTTTTTTCTGCATATTGTTTATTTTTGGTCTTATATATATATTTTTTTTCAAAAATAACAATTGAAATAGCATAAAAATTTTCTTTATGATTCTATTTAATCTTCGTGCTACTAGCTTGTTTGTATTTTCCTATCTTGAAAAAAGCTCGAGGTTTATGATATCTAATAAATTATTTACTAAAGTGAGCAGAGTACCCATATGTCCATGCTATATATTTAGTATATTGATGTTGAGGAAAATATGGTGGCCATGTAATGTAATCGGTGCCTAGCTAGTTTTAGCAGAAGTACCACTTGCATGTGGAAGCTAAGGTGTGTGCCTTGGACCAATTGTGTCTATTTTATCACAGAAGTTTGTCTTAAACATGGTTTACAGATGTAGCTTAATGCATCTTTTCAAGGACTAGTTTATAATTAAAGGTTGCTTTTGATTTATCAGGTTCCAAACAAGTTCAAATCTTTTTTGAATCTCTGAGTCATGTCATCTTGATAAGCAATGAACTATTTATAAAGAAAAGTTACGATCTCTTTGCCTTTTCTTCCAACATCCTCTCCCCTTTTCTGTTGTATCATTTGAAGGTGAATCATGATACGATTTTTTGTGGTTTTTGTTAGTTGACTTATGCGCATTGTATTTATTAAGTATGATATAATTTAATTAGCACTTTTTACTGTTACTCTGCATCAAATGTCCAATTGAATCCCTATAACATGAAATTAAGGCATCATTTGGGACGGCTTTTTTATTGTTTCTTAAAGTAGCTTTTTAGTATAAAAATTTTAGTTGCTTTCTTATTGTTTCTTAAAGTAACTTTTTATATAAAATTTTTAAATTTTTAGCTAAAAAGTTGTTTTAAGAAGTAGCAAGAAGGCCGTTCCAAACGAAGCATAAAAAACTTTGTTGTAGCATGAGTTTCCCAATCTTAGTCATTGGCATACCAAACAGCATCATTGCAAATGAATGATGGTAACGAGTTCTGAATGAGCTTTAGCTAAGGATTTTAGACTATCCTATTATAGTTAGAAGAACTGTTTCTCTATAATTTTTTTGAAGGATTCTGATGTAAGGCTTTCTCCACAAGCCGCCTGACTTTCTTTTGTCATTTCAAGAATTTTCAAGCGTATATGACTGGGAAAGTTGTTTGCAATTTTTTCCTTTTATAGAAGGTGATTTTGAAATTCAATTGTACTTTTATGTTGGTTTTGGATTTTGGTATTCTTGAGTTTCTCAAACTTCTCTGAACATCTTTTTTATCTATTAGCTCTACAACTAGCGAACCGATAATGCCAGAAAATATACATTTCATTACTACAATGAATTCCAGATTCTAAAGAATTAAACTGCTTGATGTCTTATGTAAAGCTTCAAGGAATCTTCGATGTTTTCCCCTGTCGATTTATACATAAAGTCCTTACCATGAAGGTTCCCAGGAGTCTTTACTATCTTTACTTTTTTTCATTATTTGTGAATCATTTGTTTCACTATGTTTCTTTCTCAAATAAGTGGTTTAACTTAGGCTTCGTTTGGGATGACTTTCTTATTGCTTCTTAAAGCAGTTTTCTAGTATAAAAATTTAAAATTTTGAATAAAAAACTGCTTTAAGAAGCAGCAAGGAAGCCGTCCTAGATGAAGTTTTAGTTTCCAACCGCAACTAGGGTTATTCCTCTGTCAGTGGATGTGTTTTGATAACATTTTTGTAAAATATAGTAGCATCACATGCATAATCTCTGATTGCATTTTTTAATGCCTGTCAACAAGAGCTATTGTTTCATCTGCATAGTTTCTTTCTGAAGAAGACAAATCGTAGAGCTTAAAATTTCAAAGAAACCATCAGAATACTCTATTAAGCTAATGTAGGGAAGAATATTTTTTCTGGTCTCACCTAAGAAACTAACAACTTGTAACTAAGAAAATTATACTTGTGCTAAACAATAATAATAATAATACTTCTTGTGCTGGGTGTCCTGACTATCTTCCTCTGTAGAAGACATAAAAGAAGAGTAAAGCCAACTACCAATTTTACAGTTCTTTCAGAAATTAATGTAGAGATAACTACGAATTTCCTCTGTAGAAGACATAAAAGTAGAGCTTTTTCAATTGCCCGTTGAAAATTTTATATGAACGAGTTAATTGCATCTGAAAGTGAAAATATTAGCTGTTTAAATTGTTTGATAATCTGCTAAAGCTTCAATTTAATAGTTCCTTAATACTTTGTGGCATGGAAATCAATCATACTAAGTACACGAAAATTACTGTTACTTATATATTCTTTCGAATAGTAATTCATTAATTACAGTCATATGTTTACTTGCTGATCAACTTTGGCATGATATATCCCATGCAACAACATCACTAGCAGGCACTTTGCTTTATTCGATATAGAAAGTTTAGAAAATTTTAGGTTTGCACGGGGATAAAATTAAGAATTTTCTTAAGGGTAATTTCGATCTTCTCTTTATAGGCTTCGTTTGGGACGGCTTTCTTACTACTTCTTAAAACAGTTTTTTAATACAAAAGTTAAAATTTTATACTCAAAAGCTGCTTTAAGAAGCATTAAAAAGCCGTCCCAAACAAAACCATAGTGTTTATGAAATGAAAATAAGCTCCAAATCTCATCAATGCTCTCCTCTGCTTCCCTTACTCAACCGAAATAAACAAACAAGTTCCAGAAGCTTGCAGACTCATGATCCATGAAAAATTAATAGAGTCAAGTATTTATTATAGTAACTTTGATGGCATGATCAGCATCAAGAACATTGGCAAAGTATTTTGTGTGGATGCCGATCGTCGTCCAGAGACTAACTAGAATGCATCACATCATCTCCTCTCGGTACTGTTCGTTACCGTGCTCGGTACTGCTGATGTGGCACATTCTGATTGGTCTCTAGATGGTGAACTGCAAACTCGATAATGTAGGAGAAGAATTTTATGCTTGCCCCATTAATTAGAGGTCAAAGTTTGTATCTTTTATGGCAGAATGGCTTGAATTTGAGTTGTCTTAACCTTAATGTTTTTCCATTCTAGATGCAGTAAGAAAACTGATTCCATACGTTTACTGAAACCGTTTTGCATTCTAAATCATCTGACATTTTACTTATTCTCTACTTTTTTGAAAACTTCTGTGAAGGTATATGATGGGATTCTGCCCCAATGGACCTGGCTGCAGATTTAAACACTCAAAGCTGCCTGGACCACCTCCCCCTGTAGAAGAAGTTCTCAAGAAAATTCAGCAGCTGAGCTCATTGAGCAGCTATGGCTCTTCAAACAGACAATTCCATCCCAGAAATGCCAGTTTCAACAGTTTCTCTTGAAACTGGAAGAACAAATTAATTAATCTTCTGGGATTCTAAATAACAATTTTACAAGATAAACAATAATCGAAACAAAACTTACAAAAATGCAGAAGCTGCAGTAACAAATCCTGGCCTGGCTGAAACTTCTACCTTTATTTATCTTTAACAAAGAACTGGGTTGGTTAGGTGTAGTAGTCAAATACATTAGCAGCTTATCACCTTCTAGACAAGTTTGGTCGAATAACATCGGCTGAAGATATTTCTGTGAACTAGTTTTGAGGCTCTGCAGAGAGTTAACAAAATTATTATTATTATTATTTTTAATTTGTAAGGCATATAAATATTATATTTTACTTGATTTTTTAATGCAAAAAAATAAAATGATAAGCAAATTTATTCCTATTGATTTATTATAATAAGCAAATAATTTGTATATGATTTAATAATATATATTTAATCTCATGTATTTTTTATAAAAATGTTATTATTTTTTTATTCCATGATGGTGAAATAAAATTGAAAATGTGCATAATTTTGTTTGCTTTATTTTTCAAATTATAATCATATTTTTTATGTGACTATTATTTTTACTATTTTCAACAAGTTTTTATGTTAAGAAGTTATTATCTATAATAGCTTTTAAAAAAGTTATTTTTTATGCATCAGATTTATAACCTTTTTATAAAAAGCTGCAGACGCTTCAAACGGATCGTTTAATTTGAGTCAAGTTTTGATTACTATAATGATGAATAAGAAGTTAGGTGATTTGTGGAGAATAATTTTTTTTCTTCTTAAAATAGCTATTTATAAATATATAGTATAATTTTCTCATTATTGCAAAATATTTTATTTGTTTTTTATGAATAATATGAGTGTTATTTTTATTTTAGGAGATATTTATTTATTTATTTATTGTATGCATGCTGAATTATGGTAGTCTTTATATAATTATATCTTTATAATCTTCCAAGTGCATCTCACATCCAAGCGACTATCTTTTTACATCAAACGTTTTTTTTTTTTTTTGAATAATATAGAGATTTATTTCATCAAGTAAAGAAGGATACAACCAAGCAAAACAAGATTAAAGTACTTTGATTAAACGGCCAAAGTTAGAAATGAAAAGAAAACAAACAGTGATGAAGGCGAAGAAGTCAGCCAGACTCAGTAATTGTCAAAAGCTCTCTGACACCACCCAGACGCCAAGCTCGAACCATCCAGAAGAGAAAACAAGCAATAATCCACATAGAAGAAAGACAAGCTAAATTGCCACCAATGGTTGCCAATAAATCACGGCTGTCCAGGTGGTGAAAAAAAAGTCGCCACATTATTGCCCACAAAAGAACAATACAACCGCAAAGTCCAACACCACATTCCAATCAAACGAAAGACAACCACATCGACAAAAGTCGCCATCAGAGTGACACCCACTGACCAACTACGAAAAATAAGGCCACCAACGATAGTAGAACAATCACAATTACTTCCTTTTGTGACTACGCCTCTTTACATCAAACAATATTTGAGAAGTTTTTTTTTTGGGAAATTTTGGGGCTTCGCCCTTTAATTAACTCAAAAAAGTTACAAGTAAAAACTCAGCTCAAACAAAAAAAGGAGCTGAAACAAGAACCCAACAACAGAGAAGCAAAATATATCCCAAAAGGGCTCAGAAAAACAAAACTGGTACAAAAAAACAAGAAACCAGCTGAATCAAAGATTCAGCACCATCGAAAAGCAATATTTCCCGGTTGCCCAAGAAATGCCGCACGGAGAATCGAACGAGGCGGGCCAGGCAATAGCAACATGAATTCCGGTGGCAAATCAGAAGACCATCCAGGGAAAATGTACCAAATCATCATTGCCCTGGGATATTAAAATTCTCTGCTTGCTGGTAGGAGCGCCAATTGAAACAGCTGGGAAATGAAATCTGAAGGCTTTCGAAATTTTTCCAGTGAGAAACCTTAGCAGTGATAGCAAAAGAGATTTTGTGACAGAGATTAAGAAAAGTGTGTTGTTTACCACCAAATCTTCTGTCGTTTCTCTCCCTCCACAAGTAGTGAAGTAGAAGGGGAGTTTAGGTGAAGCAAGAGAACATAGGAATAGGCTTGGGCAAGTGTCCTTGTATGGAAGAATATTAGGAGTTACCTTTGTGTAGATACTCTTGCACAAATTACTTAGAAGCTCATCGATATCTTAAGATGCGAAGAACTTTCACAAATTTGTTTTGGCAATAGAAATAATATGCATGGGGTAGCAAATTTTCTTATTGATTCAAGTAAAAAATAAAAAGATTAAGATTTGTCGCTTTCTCCTTTATCATCTCCTAACATATAAATAAATTGATTATATTGTCACTTTTGAAGTTTAGTGAAATATTTTGATATGTGTGCAGTTATGGATATAAGTAGATTTTGCTAAACCACTTAAATTTTGGCGTCTTTTCTTTTGTGTTTGATCTTTTTCATTATAATCTTATGAGTTATCATGTTCATTCTTAAGGTTCTTACTTTCATAAACAAAGTTAACCATACTCATTTTCTTACAATCGACATTAAAGTGGAAGTTGTTGACCTCAATTTTATCACGATTTTTCGCAGTATGTGCGATTGACTCGATTGAGCCATGTCGATCCCAATTTGAGTCAAATCGACATCAAATTGGATTTAATTTCATCAAATTGCTGCAATCGCACTAGATCGAATCCAAATTGACATGATTTGAGTTAAATTGTGTTGGATTCAGACTCAAATCTGACCCAAATTTGCCCAATTAGTTTAAGAATGATTTCAATTAAATTTTGAACAGTTTGAATCACTTCCTAAATCAGGAAATCAAATCATCGGCTAAGATTGTACTGAAATTCAAAATCCAGGCCTTTGTAATCTTCACTCGCATAATTTGACAGTTTCAGAATGAAGACATGAAGCAGGACTAGAGAATCTCATATGATATATACACACACATACATTAATCTCTTCAAGCCAAACTGGGAAGATAATTTGAATATGATTTTCAATGCAAACATTTACAATTAATCATGAGTTATGGAAGTATGTGAGTAAATTTGATCAAATATCGCTATATGAAGTAATCAACACCATATATAAGGCTAACCATTGACATGCCTATCAAAGTCGCAATCTTATATTGTCATTTACTTTGTTTGTTAGGAAAACGAAAGAATATGAATACAATGCAACACTCTCAACCAATTGTTGACCGCTCATCTTCGGCGTCGATCGTCATCGACTGCCCATCTTATTCGACGTTGATCTTTGTCTACCGCTCATTTTTTTTGGCATTGATCATTATCGACAACCCATCTTCTTCGACAATCCGTCATTCTTCACAAGCTCCAGATTCTGATACCAACTGATGTTGGTAAATAGTGGAAGATCATGATGCAAAGAAGGAACACAAACAAAGGAATCAATAAACAAGCTTAAAGTTTCAAAATATCATAATATTTATTCTCTTTTCCTACTACAATACTAGCATATATACACTACCAAGAGAACATTCTAGACTTTCTATGTAACAACTAGATAAGCTATTCCTAATGAGAATTTCAGTTAAGATGTTCCTCATCACTTTCTTTGTGACGTTAGTCTTATTAGTGCCATGATGCTTGAAACAGTAATGGCTTATGTTTAGTTAGGTTTTGGAAGCTTTTTTTTTTTAATCAATTATGAAAACTTTTAATCATTTTTAATTTTGTTCTTATTTTCCTTTTCATAAAATTTGTAATGTGTTTTCCATTCATTAGCATATGCTAAATCCCCTTTTTAGGTGCTAGATGAATTTTATAATGAACTTTAGTTTAATGCAAAATTTTTTTTGGCATCATTATTTAAAATTTAAGTTGAGTATTTTCAACTTAACTTTATTATCTTGAAATTGCTTGGCTACCAAATACATTTCAGTTATGTAGTATGTGAGATCACTAAATTTCATTGTAATTTATGATATTAAATTTATCTTTGTGAACAAGAAAGTTTGAATTAAATAATTTTGTAACTCTAGGTTTTTGAGAGAATAGTAGAAAACACCTTTAATTCTAATTACAATAATTTTGTTTGTGTTGATTGATTGTATTAACATGTTAATCCATTTATCTATTGAAAAGTCATCTTTGTAGATTTTTGCCCTCAGAATTTTTCTAGCTAGTGTTGTAATTTATTAAAAAGATATTTAAAATTTCAATCTCCAAATCAAATTTTAGTTAATTAATTTTCAATACTTAGCGGAACATTTTCGTCAACATCAAATGTTAAAGCAATCAACTAATGTGGTAAAGAACTTTTTGTGAGGTAGAGGGCGTAGTTTAGGCGCAGCAAGAAAATAGAGGAAGAGGCTTGCACAAGTATTACTATATGGAAGAATATTGTGAGATATCTTCGTGTAGATGCTCGAACACAAAAAATGAATGACGAAAAAAGAATTTTGAGCAGCTCTTCTTCGATATCCTACGACTTGAAGAACTTTTACAAGTTTGTTTCATAACAACAACATACATGTGGTCGTATGTTCTCCTATTGATTCTTGGTTATCGATTCCAATATTGTGTTATTTAGAGCATATAGTGGTGTGATTATTTTGTTGGTTGGAATTAACTATGTAATGGATCTAAGAATGAATCTATGTTCTTAGTATTGTATAATCTAGGCTTTTTTTGGTAAACCTAACGCACTTAAGGCTTGTAAGAATTCTTAATTAGTTGTTTTGAATATAAACAAAGTTAATGCACTATGTTGCAGAATCCAAGTTTAAGGGGTGATGAGTTGTATTCAATAATTTCGGTTAAACATTCAATACAGGTAAAAAAAATGTGTAATCTTTTAGGTAAAGGAAATATTTCAGAATAAAAGAAAATTTGTGTGAGAGAGAGAGAGAGAGAGAGAGAGTTTTGATGATGAACATATATATTCTCTATTTTCATACACTGAAAACACTGCACACATTTACACTTAATTTTCAAACAAATTTCTTTCTTTATATTAAATTCAAGCTCTCAACAATTCCCAACAAACTCGTCCATTTCATCCATTTCATAAATAATAATCAGCCAACTACAACGCGTTTCCATCTTCCTTACATTAATCATAATTACAGTTACTAAATCCCCGCCAATCATGCTCCGGCGGAGTGGCCATCCATGGCCGCAACGCCGTTTCCCTCCTCTATCTTCGTGGCCTCCCTGCTCAAATCTGCAGCCTTAGCAGTATCATAGGAAGCGTGAAGCCCCAAAAAGAAATAATAGATCAGCAACAGCACCGTCCACACCCCAAACCTCGCGAACGAAAGCCCGTCAATGGATCCCAACAGAAATATGTTTATAACGATCGACGCTGACGGAAGCCATGGCACTAACGGCACTCCCCACAACCTTGGCTTCCTCGCCTGCGGCACCGTCAAGTGCAGCCCCAGAGTGGATAAAAACCAAACCGGCACTGTGACCAAGTAACCCACCCAACCCTTCTTGCTCAGCGCCCAGTAGAGAGCAGTGGCGACGGAGGAGGAGAGTATGAGGAGAAGGTAGGCGATGAGCTTGTTGCGGTTGGCGGTGGTGGTTTCGCCGGAGACGTAGTAGCGGCGGACGAGGAGAGCGACGGCGACGAGCATGAAGATGAAGAGGGTGGAGATGGAGAGGAGGTTGGAGAGGATGCCGAGGCTGGTGAAGAAGGCGATCACTGCAGTGGCGATGAGCATGACGATGGTGGCGTTGATGGGGGTGCCGGTGCGTGGGTGGACGTTGGCCAGCCAGGGAGGGACCATGTGGGTGCGAGCGATGTGTGTGAGGTACCTCGCTTGACTGCAAAAAATCATTTTTATAAAAAAAAAGATTAATCACATTTTAATATGTGATTCAAAGTCATTTTAATTTTAAATAAAATAATAAATATTTTAAATATAAGTACTTTAATATACGATTTTAGCAGAACGATGCAGTATGGCTTACCCCACGGCGGAGACGAGGAGGACGGTGGTCATGCCCTTGAGCGCGCCGAAGGCCACAATGTACTTAGCCCAATCCATGCCGACATTGGAGAACGCCACCGAGAAGGGAGCGTCGGGGTCGATTTTGGTGTACGGCTGCATCAAACAGAGAACCAAAGCTAGGATGCAGTAACAGGCGGTGGTGATCGACATGGCGCCGACGAGTCCAATGGGTATGTCCTTGGCCGGGTTCTTAGTCTCTTCCGCCATGGTGGAGACGGCGTCGAAGCCGACATAGGCGAAGAAGAGGACGGCGGAGGCGGAGAAGATCCCGCGGGTGCCGAAGGGGGTGAAGGGGGTGAGGTTGTGGGTGTTGGCCTTGGTGAGTCCGGCGATGATTATGAAGAGGATGATGGCAAGGTGGACGATGGAGGCGATGTAGTTGAACCGGGATGTGCCTTTGGTGGAGACGACGGCGACGATGCAGACGACGGCGATTACGACGCAGGCGATGGGGTCAAGGCGGGAGTAGTCGGCGGCGAGGGAGGTGGCGTGGATGCGGAAGTCGTTGGGGTGGTGGTTGAGAAGGGTGGCGAAGTATGAGGTCCATGAACGGGCTACGGCTGCTCCACCGATGACGTATTCGAGGAGGATGTTGCCGGCGGCGATGAAGGCCATGAAGTCGCCCAGCTCCACCCGAAGGTAAGCGAAGGAGCCCCCTGCGTTAGAGAGTCTGTATGTGTTAATTGAGCATTCAATTTAAAGGAAGAACAGAAAGCATAGAAGGGAAGTCATAATCGGCTTAGGATTTAATCTTAATTTTCTGAAAAAAATTTGCAGGTGAACACTAATTACAAATCAATTTCTTCATCTTTTTCATTTTCATTTCCTCTAATCAAATAAAGCCTATCGCATATTGTTCTATATTACAATTTCAGAAATTGAGGTGCCTGCAAACGATCTGTTTAATGGGAAATTGAAGCTCCTCTGCCTTCAGGTGATGTTGCTTTGAGGTAAATGAGGAGGATTCATAAGAACACTCGCTTCAAAGTTTAAAATTATTGAATTGAATATAAGTTAATCCAAACATGTCAAGTTCATACAAGTGAGATAGTGAACATAATTCTAAAATTAAAAATTACTCATAAGTTGGAACAATTATCCCCCCGGCCAGAGTCTTATGTGCTGTTGTTACTCAACAGCTATAACCTGTTTTTAGTGGTGGAATCATAAAGAGTTTATGATGGGCAATTATTCATTATAATTTTTTTATTAGAAGAATGATTATTTTAATTATTTTGCATGTTTTCAATAAATATAGTCGTTCAAGTTTTAATTTTTTTCTATATTTTAAATATAAAATTATGCATTTCATAATAACATGCGAAATCAAGTTCTGTTCATTATAGTGGTGCACTTGCATTTTAATTTTTTTTAACCACATTTTTAGTTAAACGGGTAATATAAGTTAATTATCTTTTATAACATTTATTGTATATCATTTCTTTCAAGTCTGATTATTATTTATGTGACTAAAAATTCTTCTGACTAAAGATAACTATTTAATCATATTTTTTGAAAAAATTAAATGAAAAAATTTTAGCTATTTCACCATAATCATATTTCTTCAAAAATATCACTAGGAAAAACAAAATTTAACCAAAAACACTGATTTCAGTAACAGTTTTATACTTCAAGTTTATAGAAATAAACCACTAATAATAATCATAATATCTTTCTACTTAAAAAGTCATTGCAGAAATTATTTTTTTAAAAAAATGTTGCAGGAAAAAAAACACATTGATTATGCACTTGCTTTTTATAATATATACTCATGTTCAATTTGATCCTAAATATATTTCTAGGACTTAATAGATGAAACATTATTTAAAGAGAAAAGAACATGTAGAGATTGACTTGACCGATCTCTCGGCTGATCTTGGACTCCAACCTTCAATATGGAGTTACGATGTGAATGATATGGACAAAGTTTGAAGAACTTATCTTTTAAAGGGACTTCATCAACCAAGAAGTTATCAATGGTTTGAAGAATATACTAATTTGTTAGAGTACAACATACAAAAAGGTGTTTCCTGTCTTTACTGCTACATATTCAAGTCCCAATAAAAAATCATGAAAGGCCAAGTTGGTGGAGAGTCATTTATTGGAGAAGAAAGAAGAAAGAAAAATTACTTAGTCATGTACTTATGTTGGAGAGTATGATGGTGAGCATAATAAGACAAGACAAAAATATAAAGATTTATTGAAGAATCACGAACAAAAACTTACGATGTTATGGTTGATCAAAGATGAGAAGAACAAAAAAGATTGCAATGTCGTGTTAACTGTTGTAGTTGATTGTGTTCAATTTCTTTTACACAAAGGATTATCATTTCGTGGATATGATGAGTAATTCGGGTCAACTAATCGAGAAAATTCTCCTCATGATTTTTCTTTGTATGACATGATTAAATTCAATTGATTCCTTCAAAGCTTATGATGAGAAAAATTGATACGTATAGCAAAATTATATCAAAGTGATTTTTTTTTCATTGACTTTGTGTCTCTTAAAAGTCAATTTCTACTTATATCATTGATATGCATATCGATGATGAGTTCTCCTCTCTAAATATTATAGTTCTCCTCTCTAAATATTATTGCTGAGCTTTCAAAACAAATTATAAAGGTTAAAAAGGATCGTATGTATCTTCTAGTTTATAGACAAATTAGTTTAGCATTAACTTTACCAGTTGCTATTTCTACAATGAATAGAGCAATTTTTGCAATGAAGATTATCAAATATTGATTGCATAATATGATGAGTGATGATTGACTCAATAATTATCTGGTACCTTACATTAAAAAAGATATATTCGATTTGATTATTAATGAGGTTGTAATGCAACATTATCAAAAGATACAAAATAGATTAATAAGCTTGTAATAATTTTCAATTTATCTATTATTATAAAATATAAGATTTTGTTTTGAATTATGTCTTCATTTTTTTATATTGTCAATTTATATGAAAAATTTTATTCAAATTTTCCCTTTTTTACATAAAATTAAAATCTCCACTTATAACACTAAGAAGCATGCAATATAAGTCAAACAACAAAATAGCTAAAATTGTACTAAAATACAATATAATCACTTGCGTGAAGCAACTCATATTAATCAATTAGTTGAGAGTTTTGACTATTAACTAAAAGGTTCTAGATTTGAATCTTGCGTATGCGATACCTTTACGAGTTTGTCTCAATTGCCTAATCATCAACTTATCAACTAAAATCATATAAGACCAATATAATATTAATCTTTTACAAGTTTACAACCACAAAAGACCTATGCTATGCTTTAAATTTTATATTATAATCATCTTTAATTAAAGAGAATATTAATAATTTTTATATGAACATGTTATATTTATTTGCAAAAAAAATTTATATAAAATTTGGCCATAAAATTTTCTTGTTTTATATCCTGAATATTTAAACATGCAAGTGATTTTTTTTGAACATTTAGAGTAAATTAAAGCAAACTCACATACACATTATTATTTTATTTACTTCATGAATTCCTTTAAAATGTTGGTCAATAACTAAAACGTAAAAGCATAGTGATCGACAAAGACAATTTGAAAGAAATGAAAGAATATTAGGCACATTAATGTGCTTTAACTTCTAACAGTCGAACCATTAATTACTCCTATCAAACGTCAACGCGCCGAATGGTTATGGGCGCCGGACCGCTACTGAATTAACCAAAGACAACAAGAGCTGAGCTGTGCACATGAAGACCCAGAGTCGTCAAACGCTACAAGTGGGCCTAGTTGTAGAAATTGAATGCTCATGAATTAAAAAGTCCCAAGCCTTTATCAGTTTCACACGGGAGGAAATGCGATGAAATTTTTATTAATTATAGCTTTGTACTTCAATCGTCCCGTGAAAGTAATTTATCTTAATTCAAAAAAAAAAAAAACTTCAACACTTATAACAAAACAAGGTATTAAAAGAGATAATTAAAAAAATTAAACAAATTTAGTAAATTATGTGAAATCATATGTAAAATAGAAGATAAAATATCATTAAATTTTATGATTAGTGGAGAACTTTCATGCATAAATTTGATTAGACTCTCCTTAAAAAAGAATCTAAATTATCTCTAACTATTTAAAGTCTCATCTTCATTTTTGAATTTTTAAATAATAATTTAAATGATTTTATGAGAAAGATTAATTTGATTCTTATTTAAATATTCAAAGACCAATTTAATATTTTTTATGCAACTAAGACTATTTAGATTCTTTAATAATAATTACCAATTAGTTTCTTTTCTCAAAATTATCCATATCAAACATATTTACTATAATTAGTTATTTACAACTTCCCATCAAACATCTCAAGATAATGACAAAAGCAAGAAAAATATAATCCTAACTAATTTGAAGAAAAAATAGGTAATTAAGTGAAGATATTCTCATTAAATGGATTTAAAAAAATTAAGTTTATTTTGAGATAAATTAATATATATGTATTGCATTTATTTTAAATATATTCAAAAGTTTAAAAATTAAATATTATATTGTAGTTAATATTGTTCTTTTTTACTAATTTTGATATTTTTAGTAACAAACCAATTAAGCAAATTAAAATATTCATGTAAACGATAATGACAAGTATGAACACCTTGAAAGCAAAGTGTCAAAAAAATTAAAAAAAAAAAAAAAGAAGATGAAAGAAATAGTAGGTGCCGAAAAAGGAATTGGAAGTTATGAACAAAAAAGTTAAGAAATACTAAAAACAAATAAGCATCGTATGGCATCAGCAATTAAGAAGAATACCTGCAACGGGAATCTCCACAGCGAACTCTGTGTAACAGAATACGGAAAGCATGGCGGAAACGCCGGAGACAGCGAATGATAGAATCACGGCAGGACCAGCCTCCTCCTTGGCTTCCTGGCCGGTGAGAACGAAGATCCCCGCTCCGATGACAGCGCCGATTCCGAACCAGATGAGATCCCACCAAGAAAGATTCTTCTTCATCTCGTGCCCGCTTCGTGCCCTCACCTCTGTAAGCTCGCTCTTCTCCAATGATCTCGTTAAGACCCGATCTCGCAGGCGCATCCCCGTTTCCCTCAGCGCGCGCCTGTAATTCTCCCAACTCTGGAAGGATTCCTCTGGTAGGAAATCATCTTTCGTGCACGAACACCCCCGTCTCCTTGCTGCTGTTCCACCGGCATCTCCTCCAGTTCCCATCGTTAATCGATTTCAACGGCGTCTTTTCGAACCAAAAAAGAAAAAAAAAAAAAAAAACGAATCGATCAGATTTAGAAACCAATAAGTGATAGAGGGATTCTGATCATTTCAAGAGAATTTGAGATTCATTTTCTGATTCTATTTATTAAATCATAAAACCTCTTCTCGAATAAAAGCAGAGAAACTTAAACAGACTTTCGATGAATATAAACGACAAGAAGGGGATTTCGTTACCTAAAGGAAAGGGCAAAGAGGCCGTGGAAGGGGAGTGTGTTCCTCTGCGGGAACGGAGCATTATATCTATCATCATTCGCTTAACTATTCCGTTTTGTTTTGAAGAATGCCCGCAAATAATGAGCATTTAATATTAAAAAATATAAATCTCCAAAACCCTAAATCAAAACAAGCTATTCCTCATGCAAAATTCATTTAAAAAAATTGCTTATATGATAAATCAACTGTGGTAAAAGGTCAGAGAAATTTCAAAAGCAATGATCCCGTACGCTAGAATCCAAGGAATTCCGGATCCGAAACGCCGAGAACAGCATCATTCATGAATGAGATTAAAAAAATAACGAAATTAATAAGGGTGTAGATCAGACGGAACGCTTGAAATTATAGAAAAAAATTCAGAGTAAAAGACGACGGGAATCCAAGTGAAACATGCATCAAGTGGAAAATAGCTTATGTTTGAGTTAATCCAACGGACAAAAACGAGCATTACGCCGGCCTACCTCCGAAGAATATCCGCCGGTGAGATTCTGACTATCGCCAGATAAGGGAGACGAAGAAAGCTTAAACTCTCGGACCGCGAGATAACGAGGGTCGAGGGATATATAACAGCAAGGCGAGCCGCCGAGTGACCTAGCACTGTGCCGGTAATATTTGACTGACACGTGGCAGTTGATCTCCCTGCTCCAATCGTTTGAGAACGGATTTTGACCGTCGGATCTGTTGTTCGGCGTATCGACGGTGAGATGGGTGATTAGTGTGAACCATGAGTTGGCGCGGCGACTTATTTTCGACGGTAGGAGAATCCGCAATGAGCGAATCATGCGGGGAGTTTGGGAAATGGGAATTGAATATTCCAATTCGATCGGACGGCTCTAATTACTTAACAGATTCCGAATCTCTAGTGGACTTTTCGCCGCTGTGCATAATTCACTCGTGCCACCGTTCAAACTTCCAATCGGAAGCTCGGCTTTGTAATATATTTAGAATTTTGTTACGGTGCTCATTTGGAGAAATTATTACGGTCATCGAATGTGTTCATAGACCAATAATCACGTGCCACATCACCTGAAACTCGGTATTGCTCGCTATACATTCAGATACGTTCGGATTTGATCGAACGTAATAATTGCTCGCTCATTTGACAGCTGTGGAATTCTCATCTGTGTTATTTATAAATAATATAAAATTATTGCTATAAATAACTCATTTCGTATTGGTCTATTAGCTATCGATCAAACGATATTGCGTTGGTTTCACAAGAAGTATATAAATTTAATTTAGGTTTCATTTGGGATAGTGATGTGGAATATTATAGCTGAAGCTTTTTCTTAGGACTAGTTTATTATAGTTCGTTACAAATTTTTTAGAATCTTCTAGGATTATCTAGGTTTTCTCTACTTGAGTAGTATATATGTGGGATGTGTAAGAGGAAGGGGGTCGAGAAGTTCTTTGGGTTGGCATGATCCAAAATCAGGATATGAATATTGATAATGCCAAACAAGGGCACTTTCTTTAGCTTCTTTGCTCGATCCACCATCAGTTCTTTTAGTGTATAACTGCATGACAAGTTCAGCAATCGGCTTCAGTCAAAGTCTAGCATGGTTACACTTGTTTCCCATTCCGACTCTTGATTTTGCCTCATAAAGAGTGCAAGTTTGTTGCAAGGTGAAAACCATTCTTTACCACCAACAAGAAATACCAAGTTGTATGGATCCCTACCGAAGTTATTGAGGATGCTTATAACTTCAGGAGTAGGCTTCTTGCGTATAAATGTTTGAGGCATCATGGTGCCATCATATTCGAGAAGGATAGCTCAATTTTTTGTTCTATGGTATGCTGAAACAATGTGCTTAACAGAAAGTTTTTTTAAATTGGGGTCAAGTGCAATGACCCTGAAGCCCAAACCAATGGATACAACATTGGCATTCTTGGGAAGGACGTACTGAGACCATGGTAGGAGGAGGTGCTGGGACATTGGTTTTGGTTTGGGCTTCCGGGTCATTGCACTTGACCCCAATTTAAAAAACTTCATGTTGAGCATATTATTTCAACATACCATAGAACCAAAAACTGAACTATCCTTCTAAAATATGATGGCATCATGATGCCTCAAACATTTATTAGCAAGAAGCCTGCTCCTGAAGTTATAAGCATCCTCAATGGCTTGGGTAGGGATCCAGACAACTTGGTATTTCTTGTTAGTGGTAAAGAAAAGTTTTCAGCTTGTAGCAACCTTGCACTTGGGGATTAACACGGCTTCTTTATGAGGCAAAATCAAGAGTCGGAATGGAATACATGTTTACCCGTGCTAGACTTTGACTGGAAGCCGATTGCTAAACCTGTCATGTAGCTATACACTGAAACAACTGATGGATCGAGCATTGAAGCTAAAGAAAGTGCCCTTGTTTGGCATTATCAATATGCATATCCTGATTTTGGATCATGCCAAGCCAAAAAAACTTCTGGACCACCTAGAAAGTGTTAATGTGTTTAACGTTTATGGAGTTTCTGGCCTTATGGGTATGCATTAGAGAAGCAAAGTATTCGACCCAGGGATTTGGTTGGGATGTCCACCTCTACCTCTCTCCCAATGACGAGCCTCGAATGGAGTCGAGCTTTTTTGACGCAAGGGGAGAAAGATGTGGAACATTATAGCCTAAGTTTTTCCTTAGGACTAGCTTACTATAGATTTTTACAAGTTTTCTAGAATCTTCTAGTATTCTCTAGGTTTTCTTTACTTGAGTAGTATATATGTGGGATGTGTAAGAGGAAGGGGATGATATGATAAATATTATATAAATTGAAGCTTAGTGCTTCGTTTGCTCTCTTACTCTTGAAAAATCCTTCAAGCATCATCTTCTTCTAACGATCCAGTCTACATTAGATAGCTTTTGACTACTAATTTTATATTGTTTTTGAATTTTTTTTTACAAAAAAATTATTTTAGAAAACACTAAGAAAATTGTCTCAAATTAAGTCTTACTTAAAGTCCAAAAAAAAAGCTCCATCGGAATATTTTTTTATATTTTTGAGTTGATTAAGTCAAACTCATACACAATATCATACATGCAAACTTAGAACATAAAGACACATTGGTTGTGACTGGCAGGCAACAAATCAAGATGAGTCGTAGGCAACAAATCAAGATGAGTCGTGGCTCAATTAGAACGTAAATGAGTGAAAAAATGTGCCAGTAAAGTTAGTTAATAAAAAATACGCAACAAATATAAGACTTTTACCACAGAAAAAATATAATATAAGCAAATTTTTATATGAATTTGCATGTGGAATTACTTGTTTTGATGAATTTTTTTTGTTTGGATTTATGTATTGTTTAATATTAAATGCTCATTATTTGCAGGTATCCATCAACACAAATAGAAATATTTATGCGAGGGATGATAGATATGTAAAATCTGATTGTGATGATCAATTGGGTTGTATTATTATCGCGGACATCAATTTCGCTTGTCGTATTCGACATTGTGTACTATGCATCGACGTTGTATACCCGAGCGCCTTGGCACTATAGAGTTTTTTGGGAGAAATGACAGAGCGAAGCGCTACCATGCTCTAGATTTGGCGTCACAGCGTTATGTATTGCCACATCATTGTTAGACAGATCGAGATCAAAGGTTTGAGCGCCGCAACGCTCCACACTGGCACCACATCGCTGCAAACTGGTACAACAATGCTTCAAGGTGAACTAAACAATTTTCTTTCTCGTTTTTTCTCAAGTGTGACATCTCTTGGTGATATATATTTGACTTTCTGTATTGTTTTGAGTAAGAGAACGATGTAAGAGAGCAGAGAAGCAAGAAGAGAGAGAGAGAGAATTTTTGGTATGTTGTGAAGACTCCATCTTTTTTTCATGTTTTTTTCCACGTTAAATCCTAGTGTCTTTTATTTTCCACTGTATTTTAGTTTTTTTTTATTTGTTTCATTGCGGTGTTTTACTTTCATCCCTAACAAGTATAATCTTCTAGCAAGGAACAAACTCTCCTTCTCAAGCCCCTTTGTCCTTTCCTTTAGGTAGTGAATTCCCCTCCTAGTTTGTTTTTACGAACATTTCGATCAATCAAGACAAATTCATACACACATCATATATATAAGACTCGAACTCAAAACTTCTTGGTTAGTATCGAAAACCACAAACCAATAAGCTAAAATTGAGTCTTCTTGTCGTTTATATTCTCAGAAAATCTCTGTATGTTTAAGTTTCTCTGCTTTTATTCGAGATTAGGTTTTATGATTTAATAAATAGGATCAGAAAATGCATTAAAAGTTATGTTGAAATGATCAGAATCCCTCTATCACTTACTGCTTTCTGAAATCTGATTACGGGGATCGAGCTTGCGGGGATCTTCGTTCTAACCGGCCAGGAAGCTAAGGAGGACGATGGTCCTGCCGTGGTTCTATCATTCGCTGCCTCCGGCGTTCCGCCATGCTTTCCGTCTTCTGTTACACCGAGTGCGCCGTCGAGATTCCCGTTGCAGTTCTTCATCATAATTGCTGATTCCATATGCGGAACTTTTATTTGGTCCGGTGCAAGGACCTAGAGGAAGATTCGGTTTTGCCTAAAAAAGTGCAAATACCGAGTTTTTTGAAAAAATACCTAGTTTTTCAAAAAACTCGGTATTTGCACTTTTTGACCTATTTTTGTCTAAAACCGAACCTTCCTCTACATCCAGTGAAAGGACCTAATAATTGCTCCCATATGCGGCACTTACTTTTTTTTTACCGTTTTAACACTTTCTTTAAAGGTGTTCATACTTTTCATTATCGTCTACATGAAAATTTTAATTGGCTTAATTGGTTTGTTACTAAAAATATCAAAATTAGCTAAGAAAGAAGAATATTAACTGCAATATGATATTTAATTTTTAACTTTTAAATTTATTTTAGAATAAATGCAATACATTATATATAAATCCATTTAATGAGAATATCTTCACTTTCATCACCTAATTTTTCTCCAAATTTGTTATGATTATATTTGTCTTTTTTATTATCTTGGGTTATTTTAACTAATTATAGCAAATATATTTGATATGGAAAAGAAATTTGAGAAAAGGATCTAATACTTGCTCATGTAGAATTCTTAGAATATAATAATATATAAAATTTCTAATATAACCAATTAGGTTTCTAACTTTAATAAATTATATGTTTTTTTAATTCAAATTTGTATCCCAAGCGATATGAATATTTGATAGTTTAAGCTCATGTAGAATTTTTAGAAGTTTTAGTCCCATATAATAAGGAAATATAGTATAAAGCACAAACCACAAACAAATGATAAAGTTGTGTGATGTAGCCAAGTAGTAGCATATTAGAGCCGGTTCGACGGTTTACCAATTGAACCAGCGGTTCAATCTGGTTCTCATCGGCTTAATACAAATCTAGTTTTTCAACTTCTCTGGTTCGACAATTGAACCAGTTCATGGTCGAACTAGTCAAACCGGCCGGTCCACTTTTAAAAACACTGTTAATACCATGTTAACTTCAGAGAATTGCAGAGGAAAGTCTTATTTTATTCCACAAAACTATCTCTATTTATAGATCTATAAAAGATATAAAAAAAGAAAACAAATAATTACATATCTAAATAAAGAAACAAATAATTATAGAATAATGCAGATTAGCACTATTATAATCCTTCCTAATATAAACCTTTATAATATAATCCTTACTAAAATAAGTCACCTAAATGAAAGAGATTTTCGTGATCCAAGTGAGTCTCCCAGTGATCCCCATGCTGGTCATTAGATCAAGAGGGAAACGACGGCTAGGATAGTTGGGATGATATTTGACACGAAACTTCCAATGGTCGGTTACTTCCTCTCAGCCGCCTTATCAATTTTAGCACTTTGCTTCCCTCTTCCTCTCGGCCTCTGTGGAGCCTGACCTCCTCCTTCCTGGCCAGTTATTGTTTTTTCTTCCTCCCTTAATGTCCTTTTCAGGTACCCTTAATGTTAAAGATTTATCTTCCCTTTCATAGAATCCTAACCCTAATTTTCATTAAAACCCCTCTTCCATGATACCTCTCTCAGTTGATCATACCTCCAACTCTATCAATTAGAAATCCTTACTAGCTTCAAAGAATCAAAACTCGACCCCTTTTCAATCATTCATTTTTTAAAATAAGAAGTGTCGAAAGGTTTAAAAGATTGGGATCTTTGCTTGGTAGGATATGTGATTGGGAAATTAAAGGCCACATTATGAGGCTTTGCTAACTCATGTAAAAAAAGTTTGGAAGTTGAAAGGTAACCTTTCTTTGCATTTCTTTAACGATGATTTTTTTCTCTTTAAGATTTCATGTCATGATGATTATGAGATGGTTTGGGTGGATGGCCCTTAGTTTTTCTTTGGAAAATCGTTCATCATACATTGAATTAGTTTGCTATGGATAATAATTTCTTTTTGCAAATTAGATATTTAATAAATCTAATCTGCCTAATCTTAATACCAGTTCAATGAATCATATCCCTAAAAGATGAATCCAATGCAGTTGTTTTGTGATTAGCTAAATTTCTAAGGATAAATTAAAATTATTATATTTTCATTATATTACATATCATTTGATTCCGCTCTCACTATTTAAAATTAATATTTTATTTTAAATATTATATTAAATTTAAAATATTATATCGATATATATTGTATATGATTTGATATGATATAAAATATTTAATGATATAATTATATTTGACATTACTTATGTAAGATAATGATATCAGTAAATATTTAATAGTATATTAATTAGATATTAAAGATTTTATTAAAATTTTAAATAGATGTTATATTCTATATTATAAGTTTAAATAATATTTTATTTAAAATTTAAAACATTTTTATATACAAAAATTGAATATATATTTTTTAATAATAAATAGGTAAAAAATTTAAATTCTTTTCTAAATTCAAAATAATTAATAATGTTGTGTGTTATGAAATTTGAGTCGGTATAGTTTATGTTTTACGTCTTAGTGGTGTACAAATATTTAGCACGAATAAATAAAAATGATAATACCATAGAGCATTTTTATGTGAAAATCCAAAAAGAGAAAAAATCATGGGGCCTATCCCAGTTGCAAAATTAAAATGTAGTAAGTGATACAAAGATCCTCATTTATTCAGTACTGAAAAAGAGGAAGAGTACAAATATCAAATGTCCATAGATGGACGATTTATGCCTAGCTAACAACAAGGCTTAATTTTTTCTGATAAGGAATTTAGAAAATTGACATCCACAGTCGGGCAAATATACTTAACAACAGGGTGAAATCTTTTTAACATTTTGGGGAAAGTGATGATTTTTGAAGCTGGTCATCGGTGTTGATGATGGTTGTCGGCGGCAATATCTGGAGGTAGTCATCGGCGATGGTTGAAAAATGCACAAGAGCTCTCACTAGTTCTCCCTTCTCCTTTTTTTCGTATTTTTTCCTCTTCTTTCATGTAAAGAATGAGGGCATAACTATAAGTTTTTGCAAGCGGCATACTCTGCAAATATAATGAAAATCCATAATAAATTAGGAGTGCTCCATCAAACCATCTATACTAATTCCTTTGATCATAGAGCTTTCACTAAGTATTTAAGTACCTTAATAGTGTCATAATTAAATGATCTTGTGCTCGTTGGATTCATCTCATCAAACCGCTCGAATCGACTATAAATATGCTATATTTGGAAATTGCTTCGTTATAAAATTAATATATTTAATCTTTCAAGAATGTTGCAGCTCCTTGATTCGGACCAATTCAGGCACAGATCAGAATGATTTTGGTGTCATTGAGTTCGTTTTGTTGAAATGTTCAGTTTGACTTTAAGTTTGCTGAGTTCAGAGTTCGGATGGTCATAAATTATGGAACAATTATTACGTCCTCTGACCGGATGCAGAGGAACATCCGGTCGTAGGCAAAATCCCGCTATACCGAGGTGTACCGAGTTTTTCCAACCGGTACACCTCAGTATAGGCGGGATTTTGCCTACAACCGGATGTTCCTCTGCTTCCGATCAACGGGACTAAATAAAAATTCTAAATTATGCCTCTATATTCTTATGAGATGAAAGTAATTTTTGGTGATGAATCATTTGAATCCGCACAATTGATGGGATAGTAAAAAACACAATTTTTGACGAAATTATTTGTTGCTTAACAGTACAATGTGTGAAGCCATTTCACGCATTCTACTAGTTATGGAAATCTATTTTCCGTTTTCTATAATAGGTATTCTCAGTATATCCCATATCTACATTCTTTTTAAATTATTATGATATTCGGCTCCTCTTACTAATTTTAATTATCAATGTGCTCTTTTTAAAAATTTTTGGCTGAAATATTTTTGATACGTTATCAAAAAATATGCTTCATCTAGCACGAATCTTGAGGCAGAATAGAGTTGGAAGCTTCAAAAATTAAATCGGAGACCATCTAAACACCAATTTCAGCGAGCTTATAGTCAAACTGAGCGTCTCAGAAATACGGATCCAACGACACCAAATTCAACCCAATCCGAGCCCAAATGGATCCAAATCAAGGACCCGAAGCGCTGTTGGAAGGTTTGAATCATAATTTGAGTTACCAAACGGTCTCCGATTTTAACGAGCTTGTACTCGAATCGAACGGCTCGACGAGACGAATCCAACGAGCCCAAGATCATTTAATTCTGAAATCGTTAAGGCATCTAATTGACCAATAAACGGTCCTTGATCAAGGGGATCAATATCGGCCGTCCATTCAAACACTCCCATTTTGCCCTTGATCCTCCACATATTTACAGTTTGGCGCCGTCTGTGGGAAATACAATCCCACTATCTTAATCATTACTTTAATGGCCAACAGGAGTAGCAATCGCCGCCAGGGAGCCTCTCGCTCCAACTCTCACCTGTTTAGGAATCAGTCCCTGAATCAGGGACGTTAGGCATCTGCCTCTTTTCACCATGGTGGGCAAAACCCTGCTGGAGAAGGGACATCTGGACCATCTATGGAAGACCGCATCCGAAAAATGGAGGAATCTCAAAAGGAGATCCTTCAACTCCTGCGAGGAGCCCAACAACCAATGTTGGCAGAGCAGGAGGAGATTCGTCTTCCTCAAGATC
Source organism: Dendrobium nobile (assembly GCA_022539455.1). Lineage (NCBI taxonomy): Eukaryota > Viridiplantae > Streptophyta > Magnoliopsida > Asparagales > Orchidaceae > Dendrobium > Dendrobium nobile. The sequence continues at coordinate 4,590,774 of CM039729.1, read as the reverse complement.
CATCACTAGCTAGAGGTGTTCAACCCGAACGTGTTCAGGCAGACATCCATATCCCCCAATCAAGGGGTCGTCCTAAAACACAACAAGATGTTGACCTTGCCGACGCCGCTAGCTCTACCCATCCTTTACGCCCCAGTCAGTTAGTCCATATTCCGTCGGATATTCCTGAGGACATGGCCCATCCTCACGTTACTGATCTCCCGCGCAATGTCTTACGCCATGAACTGAGGCGCTTGATCCAAGAAGAGTTCCCCAACAGGGGTGGAAGACAATCTCTCCATCAGTGGGACTTCCAGGAGACCTCACCATTAACAGAAGCCATCCTTCAAAATCCCATCCCTGTAAGGTTCAAATTACCGAGCATTAATTCTTATGATGGGACGTCTGACCCCTATGAGCACATCGATCACTACAGAACTATTATGCATATTCAGAGAGCCTCAGATGCGCTCCTCTGTCAAGTATTTCCTGCCACCCTCAAAGGACAAGCTCGTATGTGGTTGAGTGGTTCTACTCACTCCCAGCTAAAACTATTCCTTCGTTTGTAAAGTTAGCCAAATTATTTGTCGAACAATTTATCGCTAATCGAAGAATTATTAAGGACTCTTCCCATCTCTCTGGGATCCGCCAAAATGAAGGAGAATCACTCAAAGAATACTTCCAAAGGTTCTCCGTCGAAGCTCGACAAATTGCAGGGGTGGATCCTGAGTTGCTAAGAGGAGTTTTTCTTGGGGGGCTTCGTCCTGGTCCTTTTTATTCAGCACTCATGCGAGATACGATACATTCATATGCTGACCTAATTCATCGTGTGGAGGCCCAAATCTCAGTAGATGAAGCCATTAATGCTCACAAGAAGCAATTTGAGCAAATTACTAGGAAACGTTAAAATGTATTGGGGATGGATGATTCATCATCACAATGGAAGAAACAAGGAAGTAATAACTTGCCCCCTCGACCTTCACAATCTCGATGGGAGCCTCAACCAAAAAAGGAGTATACGCCCCTTAACACATCTCAATCAAATGTCTTAATGGCCATCCGAGATGAAGAGAAAGTTAAGTGGCCAAATCCCTTAAAGCCAAATTCAGGAAATCAGGAGCAATACTGTCATTTCCACCGTAGTCGTGGACACAAAACTGAAGCATGTAGGCCGCTCAAGAATGAAATTGAGAGACTTATTCAACAAGGCTACCTTGGATAGTTCATTCAAAATTCTCCCGCTCGAGATGAGGCTTATCCCACTGGGGGGCAAAATCAACAATAGCAAGAAAAATCATTGAATAATATTCAAATGATTTGCGAGATTAACTGATCATATAGTCGAGGCTTTTGTGTCATCATGCAGCTCTTTTATATAAAATAGAGTGTCACTCTAATATCCAAAGTATTTTTCTTCCAGGTTAAACATTATGTTATTCTGTATATGTCTTATGTGGTGTAACTTTTATATCCCTAAGTCATATTATGGAGCAGTGATATTGTCTTACATAGTACAGTAATGTGTTATTTGCTTCATTTTGATATTGTCTCCTTCTTTAAAAAGGATTAAAATGACAATAAAAATTAAAGATGAATCTAATCTCTTCAGCCATAATTTGAGAAATATGCAATCTTTATTGCATCTCAATTACTATATGATCAATCCCAGGGGGATTCGATTCGACCTCTTCCACATAGGTTAACGTCATCGAGCAACGCTCTGACATACAACCTCGGATAGGTCATACATCCTTGGTGGATTCTCTCGACCTCTTCCACATAGGTTAACGTCATCGAACAACGCTCTGACATACAACCTCGGATAGGTCATACATCCTTGGTGGATTCTCTCGACCTCTTTCACATAGGTTAATATCATCGAGCAACGCTCTGACATACAACCTCGGATAGGTCGTAAATCCTTGGTGGATTCTCTAGACCTCTTTCACATAGGTTAACGTCATCGAACAACGCTTTGACACACAACCTTGGATAGGTCATACATTCTTCATGGATTTTCTTGGTCTCTTTCACATAGGTTAACGTCATCGAACAACGCTATGACACACAACCTCGAATAGGTCATACATCATTCATAGATTTTCTTAACCTCTTCCACATAGGTTAACGTCATTGAGCAAATGCTATGACATACAACCTCATATGGGTTATATATCTTTGACGAATTCTATGCTCTACTGCCCGTCGCCGAATTTTTCATTGTCCTTCTACTCGGCCTCCATGTGATGCCGGTCTTACACCCGACTTCGGAGTGACGACGGCCTTCTATCCGACCTCCAAGTGACGTCGGCCTCCATGTGGCATCCATGTGATGTCGGTCTTGCACCCGACTTTCAAGTATCGTTGGCCTTCTACCTGGCCTCCAAGTGACACCAGTCTTCTACCCGACCTCCAAGTGATGCCAGTCTTCAGCCCGACCTCCAAGTAACATCAGCCTTCTGCCTGACCTCCAACCTCACGCCTTCCTCTTCCTCAGTGAGGGTCCCTAGGGCTGAACAGGGGAAAGTTGTAGCCCCCAGATCTTGATCGTCTCCGCCGCCGGTATTTAGACTCTTGCCGGACAGTCTTTCCCCCAATGGGAGTGAACTGGAGCCTACATAAGAGTACCGGGTCTTGATCGCCCCCGCCACTGGTATTTAAACTCTTGCCGGACAGTCTTTCCCCCAATGGGAGTGAACTGGAGCCTGCATAAGAGTACCGGGTCTTGATCGCCTCCGCCTCAGGTATTTAGACTCTTGCGGGACAGTCTTTCCCCCAATGGGAGTGAACTGGAGCCTGCGTAAGAGTACCGGGTCTTGATCGCCTCCGCCTCCGGTATTTAGACTCTTGCCGGACAGTTTTTCCCCCACTCGGAGTGAACTGGAGCCTGCGTAAGAGTACCGGGTCTTGATCGCCTCCGCCTCAGGTATTTAGACTCTTGCCGGACAGTTTTTCCCCCAGTGGGAGTGAACTGAAGCCTGCGTAAGAGTACTGGGTCTTGATCGTCTCCGCCGCCGGTATTTAGACTCTTGCCGGACAGTCTTTCCCCCAATGGGAGTGAACTGGAGCCCGCATAAGAGTACCAGGTTTTGATCGCATCCGCCTCCGGTATTTAGACTCTTGCTGGATAGTCTTTCCCCCCAATGGGAGTGAACTAGAGCCTGCATAAGAGTACCGGGCTTTGATTGCCGCCACTAGTATTTAAACTCTTGCCGGACAGTTTTCCCCCACTAGGAGTGAACTGGAGCCTGCGTAAGAGTACCAGACTTTGATCGACGCCACTGGTATTTAGACTCTTGCCGGACAGTTTTTCCCCCAACGAGAGTGAACTGGAGCCTGCGTAAGAGTACCGAGCTTTGATCTCCACTGACAATCTCCAAGTTATCAATCCAAAGAAAATATACTTGGATCAACACAAGAGATTGCGCTCCTCATTCTCCCCAATGGGGTATTTATAGGAGCAAGAAGAGGGAAACTTAAAAGTCATTCCATAATTTTTAATAAATATTAATTAATAAGAGACGGTAACTATTTCACTCCAACGTACTAATTTTCATAACTAAAGATTTCTCTGGATAAGATGTTACTTAAGCGTAATAAGTACATTGAGGTTATAACTGTAAAGTTATATGCCAAGACTATAACAATATATATGTATTAAGCACCTATTCACGACCACGTGGATATTAAACTGAAAGGAAATAAGTTACAATTAAATTGTAACTTGATAACTCCAATCCACTAATGTTGTACGAAGGAAGTTTCAGGGATATGTATTAATATACCTTTCGTAACTATTTTTAACCTTCACCTTATGAGCGGTACATTAATAGACATATTAATATCAAAAAAGTTAACAGTTCAAATAATACTAGTAGATAATTTCGAGATACTTCATGACTTGCATAAAAACTGTAGCAATTTATAACCTCTTATTCTCTTAAACAGTTTAATATAAATTACTAACTTTTTAAAAGTTATAGTAAACATAATAACATAAGCTATACTTTTTTATTTACCGATAACTGAACTACATATATATATATATAGTTCTGTTATATTTATAAGTTAAGTTGATACTTATTTCTGAAATCAACATAAATACTATTATTAAATAACATAGGATATTATCTGTAATATTTTATTATATATACTTTATATACTGTTCGATAAAAGTATCATTTTTACTTAAATACATAATTATCAGTCATAAGCAGCTCAAAAGGATACAAGTCTATATATTTTCGGACTATATAAGCTTCCACGTCCGAAAATAGGGGGGCAACTGATACGTTATCAAAAAATATGCTTGATCTAGCACGAATCTTGAGGCAGAATAGAGTTGGAAGCTTCAAAAATTAAATTGGAGACCATCTAAACACCAATTTCAGCGAGCTTATAGTCAAACTGAGCGTCTCAGAAATACGGATCCAACGACACCAAATTCAGCCCAATCCGAGCCCAAATGGATCCAAATCAAGGACCCGAAGCGCTGTTGGAAGGTTCGAATCATAATTTGAGTTACCAAACGGTCTCCGATTTTAACGATCTTGTACTCGAATCGAACGGCTCGACGAGACGAATCCAACGAGCCCAAGATCACTGAATTCTGACATCACTAAGGCCTTCAAATGTCCAATGAACGGTGCACGATCAAGGGATTCAATATCAGCCATCCATTCGGCCACTCCCTATTTGCCCCTGATCTCACACCTATTTACAAGCTATGCCACTCCAAAAAATCTATAAATAGACCCCTCATTCCTCATGAAAGGGGGGAGAAGCCAAGAGAGAAGAAGGAAGAGAAGGAAGAAAGCTCCTGCCGCCTAGCTCCTCCTCGACCACCGTCGGAGTGCTGCCGCACCACCGCCGTAGTCTTGCCGCACCACCGCCGCACCACCAAGGGACGCCGGAGTGCTACCGCACCACCGCCGTAGTCCTGCCGCACCACCGCCGTAGTCTTGCCGCACCACCGACAGACCACCAAGGGACGCCAAAGTGCCATCCGAAGCTGAAGTACCCCCGACACTGAAGTGACACTACCGATCCACCGCCTGACACCGGAGTGCCGCCAGACCACCACCTGACAGTGAAGTGACGTTGGACTTGTGTAAAACTCTCAGTTGATATTTGTAATTTGTTCGTCTTCAAGGACGAGTCAGACCATTGTACTTCCCTCAAATTTTAGTGGAATCATCTTCAACTGGGCTAGGCCCCGTGGTTTTTTCCCTTTCCGGGTTTTCCACGTAAAAAATATTGTGTTCTCTGTGTGTGAGCTGGATATCCGTGTGACGCTAAGACGTAGAATTATAACTCTATCGCCGCGTATATTCTAGCCCGCAACAATTTTAATATTTTGCATGTGATGGGAACTCTGACTAACAATCAAAAAATTTTGGATTCGACCTTTACTTATGTATTATGTTTGTGAATTTGCCTTAATTTTTTTTCTTTGTATGATTTCACCGTTTATTTATTTATTTTTGGTTAAAATCTACGATGGGGCTTACGTGTTAATATAAAAAACAGGATTACAGAGTCCTTATGATTTCACAGTTTATGTGGTAACAATTCATTGGTTTTTATATTGACTCAGAATTGGTGATATTGCGTTTGCTTTTGTAGGAAACTGAATTAATTGTAAATAAATGATAATTAATGGACATTTTTTGAGCATATGTTGAAATAATAAATAATGTTATTGTCCATGTAAAGTATTTTTTTTAAAAGATTGGTGTTTTTTGGAAAATTAAAATTCAATGATATTTAAATGAATCAATGAAAGTTCTTTCATTATAACAGCGCTACAAATTTGTAAAATAATATAATGTTTTATTTATTTGAGAGTAAAAGGTCTATTTGGTATTATTTTTCTTATTGATTTGATTTTTAGACTACAATGATAATTTCATTTTATTTTTTTTTTCTTTATTTTTTTGGTGTTTTTAAGAAAATTTTGTGGCCATATGCTACATTTTACAATTAGATTTGATAATATATGATAAATTAAAAAAAAAAACATAAATTTTTTTTAAATATATTTATAATTTTCTAACCTTTTTAATAAACATATATTTCTCACAATAATGTTATGATCCCTAAATCCTAAGATTTTGTTTACAACATATTTCTTATTGCTTTATTTTTAGATTATAATTATATTTTTATTTGATCATTATTTTTTAATTGCTTTTAATTTTTTTTTATTAAAGTCTGGTTAAAATATGAATGCAAAAAGTAGCCCTCAGGGATATGAAAGTTTATTACATGTGGAATCTAAAAGCTCGCCAGATTGAGAGATTATTAGGTGCGGAGTGCGGACGGGGAGAATCATCCGCACAACCACTATACCCAGCTATGTACCGGCACTCTGTACCGCTGGGCATCGCTTGGTACCGCTAGATACCCAGTGCTTATGCGGACGGTGCACACTCCGCACCTAATAATTTTTCCGCTAGACTACAATCAAGTGAAGACAATTAGTTTTTTCTATCTCTTATATATGGTGTGTACAAAAAAGAAAAAAAACTTGGATGTCTCAATATAATTGGAGTCCAAACGAAAAATTATGCCCGAACTTTGTAATAATCCCTCCACGGATATACACGAAGTCATTTTCTTGACTTTGTCAGTTCATTACTTTTTCCAATTTAAAAAAATATATAACAAAATTATCAAATTTTCTTACTTTTTTTCTGTTAATTATATTAGATTTGTTTTAAGAAAGACATCCCAAATGAATTCAATGCTTCGTTTGAGATTATTTTTTAACTTTCTAAAGTTGTTCTTTTGCACAAAATTTTTTTAAAAGCAGTACAAAAATAATGGCCGGCCAAAAGCTATTCTAAAGGAAGCGGAATAATTTTTTCATATTATCCAAAATAACTTTCTAGTTAAAAAAAAAATTAGATTTTTTTTTGTACTTAACTGGAGAGCCCTACATGGGGTCCTAGTTGGGCACCCAATAACCCATTGGGTATCCACGCTTAGTGCTGGCGGGCTTTGCCCACCCACGCCCACCTATGGTGACTTTCGGGATGTCACACCCACCCACTTTCCAAGCTTCTTGAATGACCTTGAGGTTTGCTGCCCTTTTTCTCACACTGCAAACTTTCAAGCCACATATCAAAATTTATCGTGGGTGCAGCGTGGTTTATGGTGCGCACTGCGTAGTAAGGAATATTGTAAAATGCATGCATATGGTGATTTGTCCCCTGATGTTGAGTACCCACCCATGAGGTTATGGGCATACCCATACCCACCCATGACCATTGGAAATGGGTGGATATGTGTGTGGGTCTGAATATGAGTAACCAATACAAGACTCTGCTAACTGGTGCTGGTGCTTTAAAGAAGGGTGAAGAAACTATTGAAAGGAAGTTTAAATTATTGTAATTGTATAAACAAATAAATGTACTTGCGGGCCGGATTTGAGTGCTTTCTTTGTTAAAAAAAAATAAATAAAAAATATTTGGTCATTTTTAACATTTTTCGAAGACATCGGTTGTGTTACGCCACACACTAATAAATAAGTATGCCACTTTATTTATAATAATTGTGATAATAAAATTATAAGGCATTACTAAAATCATTCCAATTGTTTTCACCAACCACAACAAGTTATCAATAATTTGTGATGATTAAATTATAAGGTATCATTATCATAACCATTTTATGATTTCAATCGCTAATTTTTTTCAAATTGATAGCATTTCTATTGACAAAAAGTTTGATGAACAGAAGTTTTAAAAATATTTTTTGTTAGCTCATTTGACAAGTGGGAGAATTTTATTCAAAAGAGCGTTATAAAATATAATGAATCAACATCAAGGTTTTGTTTAGGACTTTTTTCTTATTGTTTCTTAAAGCATTTTTTAGTATTAAAAATTTTAATTTTTTTACTAATTTTTTTTTAAGAAGCAACAAAAAAATTATCTCAAATGAAGCTTATTACTGTTTTCTAAAGTAATTTTTTTGCATAAAATATTTTTTAATTCAATAATTTTTTATACTAAAGAACTGCTTTAAAAAACAATAAGAAAGTTGTTCCTAATAAAGTTTCATTTGGAACAGTTTTAGTACTACTTAAAATAACTTTTAATTTAAAATTTTAATTTTGTACTAAAAGATTACTTTAAGAAATAGTAAGAAAATTGTCTCAAATGAAGCCATAATTTATGTATGTGATGGTTGATAACATAATGTTGACTTTAGGTGGAAGATGATAAGTGATAAATTTATGAGTTAGATAAAGGATAGTATGTCAGATTTTGTATAAGTCAAGCTAAAAAAAATTATCATAAATTAATTATGCTATCGATCACCATCTACACAAATTAAAGTTTTATTTGGGACATTTTTCTTATTGTTTCTTAAAACAATTTATTAGTACTAAAAAGCTAATTTAAGTAGTAATAAAACTGTCACAAACAAAGGTTTTAAGCTTCATTTGGATAAGTTTTCTTACTGCTTTGCTAAGCTGTTTTTTAGTACTATTTTTTTTTTTAAATAGTAAATAAATAGTGAAATAAAGTTGTCCCAAAAGAAGCCTAATTTTCTTATTGCTCTCATATATTAGTAGGCCTATTTATAAAAAATAGCTTCACATCATAAAATTTTTTAGACAATAATAAAAATGTAATAGCCAGATAAAAAATAAAATTAGGATATTAAAAATAAAGCAGCTAAAAAAACCCTCAAATAAGTTATAGAAGGCAGCACTCTGCATGCATAAACAATCTCCAAGAAGAGTTTTTGAATTTAAGAAGATTTTGAAAGCGCAATCTGTTCAAAAGAATAATAGAAAGTAAGAACTGATGATCATTTTTCAATTAAAATTATAGAATTAGGATCATTTTCAATCCAACTAACAAAAAGAAATAGATAATGAAAAGGCTCGTTTGATTAAACAGTTCTGAGAAATTTAAAGTAGTAGGTGATGATTCGTCTTAACAGTTTTAACAGTTTGAAGTTGACTAATGCTTAATTAAGCCAAGACTTAAGCCATTCGTAATCGTTAATTACATTAAAATTAATTATATTATGTAACTTATGCTCTCATGATGTTTGGCGGCGTGACTAATCCGTCGGCTAACCTAAAAAAAGCACGCACTCTTACATAACCTCCTATACCGCAGTTATTGGGACTCCACTTAAGAGGCGCTGCTGCTCGTGAGAAATCAAACACGGGTTGGAGGTTCTCAACCATACTTGCCCACAAACCAATCTAAGCATAAGTGGATAAAATATTTTAAAGCTTATACAAATTTTAAAAATCACCTAATAGTTTTTTAATACAAATAATTTTTGAACTAAAATTTTTTGTACTAGCCCTTGAATAATTTTAAAATAGAAAACAAAATTAAAATATTTCAAAGCTCTTGAAATTTTTATTATGTTACAATCACTAAAAAATTAAAATACCAATTTTTGTTTATTTCTTATGAATGTGTTAGATAATTATATCCAAAATATTGTAGAATGCATTTCATCATAATCACTTTTAAAAAAAAATAATTAGGCTTCCTTTGGGATATTTTTTTACCATAATTTTTTTTACTACTTCTCACCTTCGATCTTGAGTTTACCCTTATGATAGTTTATGTGGCTAACAATGCTCTTGAAACATAAAGTCTCTGAGAATGCTAGATTTATTATGTACAGATGTCGAACACAACTCTACATTTGAAGATGAACGAAGAGCAGCAACATCAACGGTACGAAACCTCAATATGAAGCAGTATCGAGCTACAGTACACAACGAAAGGATAAGATAACACATTCTAATTAGTCTCCAAACAGAATTCGGTATCCACACAATAATTAATTCTGAGTGAGAATGAATTGTTAATATTTTTATAATGTTTTCTCCTATTTTTTCTTGCCGTACTCTAATCATGAATTTAAGAGGCTCATTCCTTCTACTCTATCCATTAAAACTTGTGTTAATTTTGATCTATTTATTGTTGTCTAATTTTAATCAAATAGTCAAAAATAAAAAATTTTAACCACATGAAAAAAAAGAATTTTAAACCATAAAGCCTCTCCACAAACTCTCCCCAAGCATCACAATAACATGTCACATATCACCCATCTGATCGCACACAAATCATATATTAGTTTTGATGCATTTATATTATGGATTATTTTGTTTTGATGTAATTTGAACATTATTTAATTATATTTTATGTTTTTTTTATGCTATACAATGATGGAGAACATCTAATGATCATGGTAGGATGTACTTCAGCATTGCAAGACATGGGTTTACTAGCATTTTGAGTCCTTTTATTCTTTGGGCTGCTTGTTGTTTCACGGTTTGGGCCTTGACTGCTCTCGGGTTAGGCTTTAACTGCTCTGGTTTTGAGCTGAAATGTTGAGATCTTCTTGGTGCTATCTCATTAATGCTTGAGCTGATGTTTAACTCATTATTTAGTGGAAAAATTGCATTTCCTAGTTCATAAATTTGTAAAGGTCTGTGGAGTGGAACTTATTTCTTCCCTTTCTTATGTCTTCTTTGTTTCTTCTTATTGAATTAAGGCTGAGTGTTGGTTGCCTTTTCGATTTTCTCCCTGATTGCTTTCTCGTGACTTCTTCACCCCAATTTCTGTGTTGGCTCTTCGGGGGTCTCCCTAACTGTGTTCCCGTGACTTCCTGGCTATGTTCCAGTGCTTTTCTTACCCGTTTCCTGTGCTATTTTTTGGTAGATGTTTTGTGATAACTTTTGCCCTTTCTCTTCCTCTCGTGCTGTTTTTTGGGAGATGTTTTGTGATAACTTTTGCCCTTCCTCTTCCCCTCACCTGATTGATTTGATTGTAGATAGAAGTTAGTTGTTTGGCTTCCCTTTCTCTCATATAAATATGATATATTTTTGTCTTGAGGAGGTTATTGATTAACTTGAAAAAAATTACTAAAAACATAAGGGTGTCTTCTCTTGCAAAAGTTTGAGAGCTTGTTTCACCTCTTCCTCCTCTATTTCATCTTGGCTTCTAATTTCTTCTTCTCTACGCAAGTTCCACTCTACTTGTATCCTTCGTCTTGAGCTATTGGGTGATGTTTGTTGGCTGATTTGGGAGACATTTGCCAGAGAAGTTTATCATATATTTCCTACTTATCCTTGCAAGTAAAAAAACCGCTTACTGGTTATTTTGAGGATAGCATTTTTATTTTATAATTTTGTTTTGCTTGATTCAACTTTTTCACTTGTTTTAAATTTTGTTTTGGAATATTTGCATACTGGTTTGAATGGAATTTAGTTTTAATTTGTCCAAATATTCTCCTACTTGTCTATTCTTTCTAATTTGCCTGCATCAAATTTCTACCCTTTCGTCCATCACACAACTAACACTAAAAACAAAATAAGACATTTAGATAACAAGATTATCAAATAACCCATAGCTTATCAAAAATTCCAATTAAGAAATAAGAGAAGAACAAATATAAGTATTCATTCACATAAACATGCCACTAATAGAAATTTTTTACAAAGGATAAAAACTTTAAATACCTCTTTACACATAATTATCTAATAATTAATGTCAATTACATTGTTATAAAGACTCACTAAATGATCACACATAACAGCCTCAAATATTCATTGAAATATATAAAGAGACTTAAATATCCTCTCCTGAATAGACAATCTAAATCTCCATCCGTCTAAGATAGATAATCTCAATTCGGAAGGCTGCACCAAGCACCAATAAAAGTTGATCGTTGTTGAGGGTTTGGCAAACTTAGCATTGAACCTTAAAGGGAACTAGAAAACTTGCTGCAGAATATCACAATCTTACATTTTAACTTTATCCAAAAAATTAAAACATAACCAAATTAAAAAGTGACACTAAAACTCTTACGATATATAAAGAATAAGAAGAAGAAAAAACCATAAGAGCTAGCCTAGCTTAAGCCATTAAGTTAAATGAGTGCTTATTACAAATAATTATCAGTTCTTTAACTTTTGAGACAATTGAACTACAGAATATAGAACTGATAAAAATATTGATGGGGAATCAAAATAGGATGAAAGACATTCAAATAGCTCTAATGACTTTGATCAAATAATGTTGGCCAAGCAACATTATTTTGATAACACTATTATGACAACAACCACGAGTTGATGGTCCAACAAATTCTTTTGAATCTATAGCTAAAAGTTCCATTTTTTGAGTGTTAATTACATACATTTGTCCACACCCTTAACTTTGAGACTTGATGTGTTCTCCAAAAATTATCTTGATCGGATACGAATCTCAGGGCAAATTCAATTTAGAAACTATCAAAATTAAAATTGGGATCATCGTAACTCCGATTTCAACAAACTTACAGTCGAACTCATTGTCTCGATAATGTGAACCCAACGATACCAAATTTGACTCAATCAAAGTCTAAATAGGTCAAATTCAAGGGTGAGTAGCGTTGTTGGAAGGTTCAAACCATAATATGGATTACCAAACGATTCCCATATATCACATGCTTATAATCGAATCGAGCAGCTCAATGAGACGAATCTAAACGGTTTCCAAATATGACACGCTTCCAATATCACTAATGCATTCAAATGTCCACCAAACGAACTTTGATCTTTGATCGAGGGATTCAACATCAACTATCCATTCAACCACTCCCCATTTACTCTTGATCTCTTACATATTTAAGATTCATGACACCCAAAAATCTACAAATAGACTCATTTTTCTCTTGAAAAAGGGCACCAAGCAACAGTGCATAAGAGAGATTAGAGATCGCTCTTGATTACTCGCTCCTCCTCAACCATCATCAAGGTTCCACCGAACAACCGCAAGAAGTCATTGCTCAGCTAAATCACAACTTGAGACCCTCACCTCTAGCGACCTTCTGCCAGTTCACTACCTTAGGCCCGATTTTCTGCCGGTTCACTACCTTAGGCCCAAACTTCCGCCGGACCACCACCTAACATTGTTGTACCGTCAATCCACAACCTGAGGCACTAACTTCTGCCAGACCATCACTTGAGGCCTGGGACAATCACCTAACATCCTACTTCAACCGTAATAATGTTCTACTATTACGATATTTTTTACCACAATCTTCTGCAAACTAAGACAATAATCTTTTCAACCTCCGTCGCATACTATGATCGTTCCGACCTCCATCACCAAACAACGATCTTTTTAACCTCAATCTTCTGCCAACTACAATTTTTCAGACCCTTGTTTTGTGCCGACTATGACCCTTCCAACCAAAAACACATGATTATAGTGATTATTGTAACTTCCACTATATAATATACTTTATATGACATACATTTGAGACATCAGGACAAAACCTTCACCCTAAAAAGAGCCACATTTGATATCAACTATAAATAGTACTTGATTCATTCAAACTAGGCAATACCTAATTATTTTTCACCTTTTTAAGGATTTTCACGTAAAAACTTTGATGTCTCTTATGAATATTACACCCTTTCTCTTATCTACTTATATGTTGAATCTTCTTAAAATACTAAGACATTAAACCATATTTTTCTCTACCACCACAAATACTCCTTGATGCAACAAGACTATACGATAACAAGAGTATAAAAAACTAGTAGAAATAATGAAGCCTAGATTGGGTGGAGTCATTTGGGCAAAATTTTAGTGACAACAATAGTGATGATGATGCTCAAGTAAAACTCTAAGATCCTTCAAGGCTTCCAATTCCTCTTGAATGTCTCGCAAAAACAGTTAGTATAAATGACCTTCAATTAATTTTTGCAGCTTTAGTGTATCAAATTGCATTTTTGATGATTTAAAAGTTCGTGAGTTCAAGCTGCAAATGGACAAGAAAAGCCCAATTCAAGCCTGAATGTACGACTCAACAAGAGCTCATATATGGGCAGGACATAAGCTCAAGCTCAAATTTGAGCTTAAAGAAACGTAGTAGTTATGGGTCTTCTAGACTCTAACTCGAATAGCTTGCACCCCTAAATGGTTGGATTTAGGAAGACGCAATAGTTACATGCACAAATATAATGCTCATATGAATTACCAAATAATGCATGATCATACAAAACCAGTTATGACCATCTGTGTCAAGAAAAAAGTACAATAAATTTACGAGAAATGTTAGCAGAAAAAAAGGGTAACAGGAGGCTCATAGGTAATCAGAGCAACCAGTGTCGCAAGCCTGCGTAAATCTATCTTCGCCATTCTTACGAGAAACGCAGCCACAAATAGACCGCGCATCAGATACCTCCTGGCGAGATACTGCAAACTAACGGTTGAAGAAATACAAAATCATTTTTTTTAAAACGCTGAAATTATAAACAAAAAACCATATGGGCGATCTCAGCCGAAAGATGGTGATTATTTGGTCTAATAATCAAAGAAGTTCATAAATTTCACGACATTTCATCACAGATCGCAATTCAAAAAATCAACGAAAACGCTGGTAATAATTATTAAAAAAACAAGTACGAGGGAGGGATCAGATGGTAGTGCATGTTTGGTTTGATCATCATTTATATGCAGAAAAAAACTATGGATTTGAAATCATCATATCCCCCTTAGATTTCGATATAAGGAAAAAGATAAATGAAAAATAAAACCAAAAAACTTCAGAGGTTAATAATTGCGCGAGAAGGAATCAGATAGATAAGTCGATCACCACTGTCCGTTCAGGAGAACGAATCATAAGACTGGGGCGACATTACTTTGTCATCACGCTTGTAGATTGCAGGATGTATGAGTCCAAAAGCACAAAAAATTAGGGCACCAAGTGATGAATCAGAATAAAAAATCACAAAGAGAAATTCTTCGATGGCTCGAAGGAGATATCCGAAGAGACTAGTAGAAACAAAGAATTAGATAGGGAACAAAAACATAAAACATGGCGGCGGCGGCGGCGGCGACGCGTAGAAGACGATATGGTAGATCAGGGCTGGCGGTGCCGATTTAGAAGAAGAAGAAGTATTTAAAGAGCAAGCTAGGGTTTCTGAAGAAGAAAGGGAAACGAGAAACGCGATATTTCGGGGGAAAAACCATATCCTATTTTGTTCGTTTAGAGGGTGGGCCTAAGGTTTAGGGAAGCCCACCTAAATTAGTGGGCTTTCTTTCCAACGGGAACACATATTTTGCCGGCCCTCATACTTGCTTTTAGTATTGCCTAACATTTCCATTATTTAATTAAGAAGCCGTTTGGGCAATTTTCTTCCTGCTACTTAGGCTTCGTTTGGGACGGCTTTTTTACTGCTTTCTAAAACAGAGTTTTAGTACAAAATTTTTTATTTTTGTATTAAAACTCCGTTTTAGAAAGCAGTAAAAAAGTTGTCCCAAACAAAGCCTTAAAATGATTTTTTTACAAAAAAAATTATTTTAAGAAGCAACAAGAAAGTGCGGCTTATTTATTACTTTTTGAGACAACTTTTTAGTACAAAAAATAAAAACTTTATACTAGAAAGCTAGAAAGCTATTTTAATAAGTAGAAAGAAAATAGCTCAAAATCTAAGATTTCATTTAAAAGCAGCATATTTTTTTTTTTTAAAAAATTCTTTTCAGCCACTGTTTAAAACATACATTTTCGAAAATATATTTTAAACTGCAAAAGTTTGAAAAACGCAATAAAAAATTCATTTTCCTAACAAATTACTGTTAAAGCTATTCTAAACCTAAGAATAATTATAAATAAGAGAGCAAAAGTTTAATTATAAATAAAAGTACATGTAGATTTTAATGCCTATTTAATTTTAAAAATATGATAAAAAAATATTCAAGTGATGCTGTTGATAGTCTCTTATATGAAGGAAGTCTATAACTTGGCGTGCATAAGTAGATGAGTTCCTGTGGATTCTCTTATATAAAAGAAGTCCTCCACTTGGCTGCTTGAAATGAATTCATTTATTGGCTTTGCAAAATTCTCTGGGCCAAGATCAATTTGGCTTAGACTAAACTCGACCAAGTTGGTTTGACCAACTTCAGCTCATCTTGATTTGTTTGTTGGAAACTTAGACGATCAACTAAAAAGTTTTGAATTCAAATCTTTTATATGTAATATTTATATGAATTTGTCTTAATTGATCTAAATGTCTCAAAAAAAAAAGATTTGATCGAAGTTGAATTTGACTTAACTTCTAATCAAAAATTTTATTTTTATATAAAAAACTACTTCAAAAAATAATTAAAAACTGCCTCAAACGAAGCCAAAATTACTGCCCTACATTATGCAATTCACTTCAGAACTGTTCATAAATCACATAAGTTACTTAAAAGAAAAAAGAAATAAAATATCCCATATAGCAAAACTCCTGTATATATGGAAAAGCATATATCTCAATTCTAATTCATTCTGATTCGACATGAAATAATCCTACAAGAACAGCAGACCGATTTCCAAATACTGGAGGAGCCCAATTCCCACATTTCTGCTCTTTCTTCTTCTTCGCGAGCTGGAGCTTGCAGGAGGCCTACAAAATGTACAGTCCGAAAAACAAATTAAATTCTGGTCAGACATATCACATTAACTATAGATTATCAGTTTATAAGAGTTTAAGGGTCTGATTGGCACAGCTTTCTAGTTACTTTTACGATCATAACAGTAACTTCATAACTAAATTTATAAGAAGCTGCCGCCCTTCCAAACAAGAAATTTTCGATTGATATCACTTACTCTGAAGAAAGATACACACAAGAAGAATAACCTGCGAAAAAAAAAAAAGTTTTTTTTGAGTCAGAAAAATGAAAGAAAAAGAATCAAGAAGCCAACAGTAGTTCAGTGATTCTACTTGGATTTTTTCTAGTAATAATGGCGGTGCCGCCGAAGTTACAGGCGATGTCGGAGTTGCCATTCTGCTGATAATAACTGTTGAAGGCGAAGGAGGCATGGGAAAGAAGAGTGTTGGGTTCAAAGCACGGACCGCCGGGCTGCAGAGACGAGCAATCCGTGGAGCCAGGTCCACAGGCCCAGTTAAGAGCCGTCTGCAGTTGCACCGCCGGCACGCTTGTTAAAGCCACGCACCAAGTCGTCCCACCGATGAATGTTGTGTTTCCCTCCGGCGGCGACGAATTCGATAATGCCGTCGCCGCCTCCTCCTTCGCCTCCGATACCACCCGCCCGCCAAGAACGCAGACTATTGCTTTATATTCAGAATTTCAGACATTGAAATTTCTAATTAGATAAGAAGAAACAGGGCAGCAATGAACGGAGCAATGTGAAGGATGAAAATGGAGAAAATAAAAATCAAAACTTTGGTCGGGTAGTTATCTAAAAAATTAAACTGCGCAGAAGAAACATCGAGTGCGCAAAAAGAATAATAAAAATACAAGTAAGAGCTTACCCAGATGGAATCTGAACATTAGCAGACAAAGAAGAATGCACATCTTGCTCTCCATTATCGGACCAACAAGAAAACAGAGTGATCTTGTGAGGAAGAAACAGAAGTAAAACTTCGAGGATGGAGAAAGTTTACTGAATTACTGGAAGTTGCTGGATTATGAAGGTCGGAGCTTTTCAGTTTTCAATGGCGCGCAGAGGATTCAAGGAAAGGTCTGTGTGATCAGTGTTGGGTCTTGTTAATGGCAGCAAGGGGCGCAGTGGAGTCAGCTTTAATGGAGCACCCAAGGTCGTGGATGTCTCTTGCGTCAATCAAATCGTTCACTCGAGCTCTATAGCAAGACTAACAAAATAAACACAGCTCACATTGGTACGTTAGTTTAGAGCTTATGCTTCAAATTAAGAGATTTTAAATTCTGAGTCTGAATGTATTGTGCGTATGAATTTGTTTTAAATCATCTAAATATTAAAAAAAAAAATATCACACTAGTGTCCAAATTTGAGAAAATTTATTCTGTCAGGAGTTCAGATCTCAATGAGAATGAGTCAAGTTCATTACCGAGCATATGGTACTCGGTACTTTATACCGCTCAGCGGTAGTACCTGAGCGTAAATCGGATAGCTCTCCCGTCCGGCGCCCGCACAAAATAATCTCACTCATGCAAAAAATATTTATATATGTACTTGTATTTTGATTAAAAAATATTTAATATACTTAATTTAAATAAGTATTTATAGTTTTAGTATCTTAATTATATTTAAATGTATGCATATTTAGGCTATTTAACTATAAAAAATAATATGTGCAGATGAATCTCATTACCCTTAGATTTCCTCTTAGTTTAATAATACATTTGATATATAAGGGTTGTTTTCATTTATGTAATTTTAAGGGCAACAAAGCATATTTTAATTCTATTAGAATATTTTGATATAATATTTTTAAATTTGATTTATTAAAAATTAATTTAAAATTTTAGATATTATATATATATATATATCCCCTTATAAAATTATGTATACTGAAATTTATGATCAAAATTTAATGTATTTATTTTATTAAAAATGATTAGAATTAAAATAATGGATGTATGTATTAGTATGATCATATTAATTATGAATTAATATCCATTAGTTAATTAAGGCTTCATTTGGAACAACTTTCGTATTGCTTTCTAAAATTATTTTCTAGTATAAAATTTTCTAATTCAAAAAAAAATTTGTTTAAAAAAAATTGTTTTAGAAATAATAAAAAAAAACTATCCCAAATAAAACCTAATTTAATTAAAATTCAAAATTTTATATCCCTTACTCCGTAGAAGATCAAAATCCTTTTAGCAACTATATTACTCAAGTGTATTCTAACTCATAAAGATAATTTCATTAAATTCTTAAAATTAAGCATAAATTTCAAAATAATCAAGATCACTATTTATCTTAATCTCATTTCATTTATCATACAATGATTCAATAAGAATCTCAACAATCATATGAGATTTTTCATTAGTTATATAGTAGGATTAAAATATGAAGAACATTTTTATTCAACACAAGTCATGATAATGTGATAGTTTAATTATCATTAAAAACTTCCTTAATGACTTAAAAGATAAAGGCATTGAGGCCTTTTTATTCTTTTTAGAAGAGAGTTTACAGTATTAAGAAAATTGAAAGCAAGGAATGTTTGGATTGCCGTGTGTGGCAAGTGAAGAACCAAAACCAAGTTAAAATAAGGAGAAAGGCAGCTAATGAAATTATTTGATTCGGTGTTTGGGGTAGATTTGCTTGTGACTCCATGTGCACTTTTACATAGTCATTTATTATTTCAATTATGTGAGAGTTCGATCCATGACATTTGCCCTTTTTATTTAAAATTTGATATATTTTCTAGGTAATTGCTAGCACTTGTCGAGCTCTTTGTGAGTAATCGTGCTATGTGTGGGGTTGAACCAAGAATAGCACAACCTGTAATTTCATTTTTTTTCTTAGAAGTAAACGTATTTTAACCATGGTTATTAAAACTAGACCGGACTAGCCGGTTGAGTTGCGAACCAGCCACATAAGGAATAAGGATAGCATAAAATTGTTTAAAAATCGAGTGAACCGGTGAATTGGCATCTATTTTTCAAAATCGTGTGGCTCAAGAATAATGAAATCTGGGCGATTGGTTTTTGATGATTAATCCGTCGAACCGTGAATCACTCCTTCCGCTTTTCACAATCATGATTTTAACTATTTTGCTCATCATTAATAATTTGTTGGACCTATCACATTATCAAAATTTATATTTTAGTTGAAATAATTTTTTTTACCAATCATTTTATTATATCATCAAGTACACTTACAAAAGCAATAATACAAAATTAAAAATTAAATTCAATTTTTGTGCATCATTTTTTTCTTCTCTAATTGGACCAGGCCTTCAGTGTTTGCTCTAGCCACATCTTGATTACTCAATAAGTCAGGCCCATGGGCTACAGGTCCAGAATAAGAATAACATTGACGACTCCCTCTTCCTACATCTAAGCATTACAACTTTATACTAATTGTAATTAAATAATCAATATAACCCCGAAGGGATGAAATGAAGATTCTCTTAGGAATAAATTTTAGCTCAGAATATTCTCATTAAATTTTAAAAAAATATATTTATAATTAACATATTTATTTTGACATAAAATATAATATAAATTTTAATTTAGATATAAATGTAATGACTTTGATGATGAAATTTAATTCAGGATTTTTGACCAAAATATTTTTATTATTTTAATTCAACTACTTTATCAAGATGCCTTTGAGCATAATGAATTGATTAATCTAATTTCAACTAACAATGAATAACACATACAAATTTTGAATTGTATGTGCATTATACAAAAATTGACTTCTCAATAAAAATTATCAGTGTTTTGTCAACTTAGGAATGCAGCTTTAAACTTCTCTACTAATAGAAAAATTAGTTGACTTGTTTAGGCTTAATATAATTATGGAGAAGGGAATCACTTTTTCAATTGGATTTAGGCCTCGAAAGACTTTTTAACTGCTTCTTAAAGCAACTTTCTAGCACAAAAATTATATACGACAAAGTTATTTTAAGAAGCAGTAAGAAAGCCGTCCCAAATGAAGCCTTAGGCTTTGTTTGAGACAGTTTCTTGCCATTATTTTTTGTTTGTTTGAGCCTTAGGCTTTTTTGTACTAAAAAGCTATTGTAGAAAGTAGTAAGAAAATTGTTTCAAAAAAACTTTAATTTTTATGTTACTAAAAACGATCAAAAGTTTGCACATTGAGCTTTTGTGATTTTCAATCCATCTATAAATTTTTTTAAATTCCTAAATTAAAATTGTTGCGTCCTGGAATATTCGCGGCAGTAGAGAAATATAAAATTTAGTGTCTTAGCGTGGTACGAAAATCCATCACCAATCAGAGAAGAGAGAGAATGTAGCATTTATAAGACACCAAGATAAGAGAGAGGGTGTTATTGGAGGGGAAACTCCACTAATAGAAGAGACGAGAGGGGGGAAGCCCTTAAGGTGGAGAGCAGGATCCATAACGAAGAAGGTAGCCTCCGGCAGCGCCGGAGGAAAAGGAGAGAAGACGGCGCAAAGCAGGTAGAGGAAAAAAACCCTAGACGCAAAAAACAAAAACAAAAAAACAAATTATTTTTAAGTAGAGATTTTTTTAATCCAAAAGTAAGTTTTTTTCTGTTACATGTTCAGCATTTGAAAGAGACGAGGCAAGCCAATAATGGTAGGCAGAATTCATCCAATAGCAATGGTGCCACGACATGGTGGCCTTTTTTTATGACCAATAGGAAAGGGGTCAACGGTGTCAGTGACTTTTTTGTGGCCAATACCAATAGTGCCACGGCATCAATGGCCTTTTTTTAAAAAAAATATTGAAAAGCTGTTTTAAAAACTAATAAGAAAATTATTGCAAAGAAAATATAAATATTAGATGAATAATTTATGCTCAAATTTAAAAATGACATAAATTGATTGCTCCTTTATCTCTTGTTAAATCAAGAAGATTTTTTTTTTTTTTTTTTTTAAGTTTGATTTGCAAATCATAATTTATTAAATTTGGATAGAGATGAATAATATCATACTAGAAATGCCCAATCACCTTTAGATAGTGGCTGAAAAAATCAAATTTGTAATTACTCATAAAAGCATAAAATGAATTTTAAAGGACACCTTTCTCATGAAAATTAAGTGTCGTTCGGGATAACTTTTTAATGCTTCCTAAAGCAGCTTTTCATAAAAAAAATTTCTTATAAAAAAACTTTTATTACAAAAAAGTTGTTTTAGAAAACAGGAAAAAAACTGATATCTCCAATGAAGCCTTAACTGCATGGATCATTCTAAGTTGCATCATAGACATCTTTTTCTCTTCAGAAGGAGCATGATTGTTTTCTCATTGGTTGTTTCTTCCTTTGTTAGAGATTCGTGATATTCTTTTTGGTGGGAGATGATGAGGTAAAATTTTATATAAGAATTTCTGTAAGTTTTTCATCATTGCAACTTTTGAATTTTATAAGGAAATTTGTTGTTGTTAGATATTGGTCTAATTTTAGGTAGATTGTATATTAGGTGCATTTTATCTTGTTTTAGCTTATAAATATAAGTGGCTTTGTAGTGTATAAGGATGACAAGAAATAAGAAGCATTGTTATGTTTTTCTCCCTCCATTCTCCCCCTCTCCCCTTCTCCCTATCATTCAAGAAGAGCAAGCTCCTCCTCAATAATCCCAACAAACTAGGTTCTTGTTCAAGAAAGGGACGGAGGGGGAGGAGGTTCCGCTCAGGGCGGTGGACTGTTCGCGTAGAAGAAATGTGTTGGATAAATACTTGAGCACGATCAAGTGACTGGTGGCTTAATTGCATGCGACGATGGAGAACGACTAGGTGGTGCACCAACTTCAGGAGTGGATGGTAGGAATGAGTGTGGTACGTCGGGGCGAGAGGTTTCGCCGAATAGAGCAACTTTGTGTTGTGATTGACACACATAGGAGAATGCACACTAGTGCATGCATGTAGGGGCTGGATTGAGCAGACCGCTGGAGCGTGGCAGACAGGTGGGCAAGGGCAGGCATGTTAGACCTGTGTGCAAGAAGTAGGCTACTTGCTGGGTGCGGGGAAGATGCATGACATAGGACCCAGGCGGGGGTACGAGGCCAAGTAAGGCGCTATGCACGATTTTCAAGAGGAAGGAAGGCATTGGGCTTGTGTGTGTGCCACACAGGCTCAAAACAGGAAGCAAGTGGAGCTTGATTAATTGTTTTGGAGACACGAGCAAAATATGTGACCAAATTCATCCATGAATCGGGAGAAGTGGAGGATTGGAAGGGAATGCATTTCTTAGGCTATTATTTGCAAACAACATGTATATAGAGGTGGAGTTGGACTAGGGCTTGGGTAGTAGGAATCTCGAGATGGCAAAGCAGTTCTTGAGGAATTCGGTAACCTTCTAGTGGAGGTAATTGGCGGGGTTGTTTTTTGTGAACAAGTGGAGATTGTTAGATATTGGTCTAATTTTAGGTAGATTGTAACTTAGGTGCATTTTATCTTATTTTAGCTTATAAATAAAGGTGGTTTTGTGGTGTGTAAGGATGCCAAGAAATAAAGATTAGCATTGTTCTGTTTTTCTCCCTCCATTATGCCCCTCCCCTTCTAGCTCCATCTCATCCAAGAAGAGCAAGTTCCTCCTCAAGAATCCCAACAATTGTGCCTTTTAGATGGTTTATTAATACAAGTGCCTTTGAGTAACATGTTAGGATACTCACTTTCAAAGTTTTATAATTAGTGGCTGCCTTCACTACCTCTAGATGGTGTTTGTGATCTCATTAGCATTACCTCTACACCTAGTTATTATAGGGACTTGTACTTATTTTTCTTAACCTTTTTGTAATTTTCTAATCTCTCTCTCTCTCTCTCTCTCTCTCTCTCTCTCTCTCTCTCTTAATTTAGGTTTAATCCAATCTTTGAATTTATAATTACATTTCTTATGTCTTGTCATAATATCCCCCAATTGCTCATGCTTAGCTTGAGTCAAACAAATTGACTAAAAGAGGTTGATATCATGGGTCAATGAGATCGTACCGGAACAATTAATTGTCACATGTGAGCTCATCTAAGTATATGAAAAGCTCTATGTATGTCTCATGTAATTTATATAATATAATTAATATATATTTTTATAATAATATTTTATTATATTATCATATTATGTCATT
Organism: Dendrobium nobile; assembly: GCA_022539455.1. NCBI lineage: Eukaryota > Viridiplantae > Streptophyta > Magnoliopsida > Asparagales > Orchidaceae > Dendrobium > Dendrobium nobile. Next base: position 4,567,270 of record CM039729.1, on the reverse strand, counting down.
AATATAATTTTTTTATATAGCATTATCCTTGCTCCCCTCTATTAATAGGGGGCAGAGGACAAGCCTAAAAATGCAACTACTAACTAGTCATGAACTCTCTATTTTGAGGGGAATAAAATCACATAAGTTTTCTCCTTCTCTCTTTCTCTTTGCCTTTCTAGTTCTTTATTTTTCATTGGCAAAGTTGCAAACAATGTCTGGATGTCTCATATAGAAAAATTTGAATGCAACATTAACGCTTTCGAATTAATAAAATTGATTAGGCGTGAAGCTAAAATTTAAGGGGCTTCTTAAAGCAGAATTTTAGTATAAAAACCAAAGCAATAAAAAAGCCGCCCCAAAGGAAGTCTTAGCCACTAAGAAATATGATTATATTAAATTAGTTAAAAAAATAATATTATAAAAAGGAATATTCGTAATATAAGCATAAATAAAATTTGAGGAGACTTAAATCATATCAAATGAGCTAAATTTCAAAAGTACTTAGATATATATTACTTACTATCAAAATAAAATATGATTTTTTTTTGGAAAATATAATATATATATATATATATATATATATATATATATATATATATATATATATATATATATATAATATATATATATATATATATATAGGGCTGCAAACGAACCGAGCCGAGCCGAGCCGAGTATGTGAGTGTTTATGTTTGTGTTCATTTAATATCATTATATCATCTTGTTCAAGTTTGGTTCATGTTTGTTCGAGCTTTATTGTTTGTGTTCATGTTTGATTCATTTAAATTAATGAGTGTTCATGTTCGGTTCATGTTCAGCTCATGTTCATTCGTTTAGTACTTATCGAGCTTGTTCATGAACATATTTAACGATTTTTTTTTAACTATCAAACAAACACGTTCATGAACATATCTATGAACAAACACATTTATAATAAAAGCAATTGTCTATGTAAAAAAGGTAATGATTATTTATATTTATTAATTCTATAGTCAAATATTAACTATTTTTATTGAGCTTATTCACGATTTCAAAATCGAACACGAATCGAGCTTCTTATCAAGTTTAATGTCGAGCTTGTTCACGAACTTCAAATGATGTTGTTCGTGAACATAAATGAGCCGAACACATTAGTGTTCAAGTTTGTTTATTTAAGAATCGAGTATTTAAGATATTGTTAAAGTTTGTTTGTTTAGTTAATTAAATGATCACAAACGAGCTTTAATCGAACCGAACAACGAGTAGCTCGTCGAACGTTTGGTCAGCTTGCAGCCCTATATATATATATATATATATATTGGGGAAATTTGGGGCCTAAACTCATATATTTCTATCAGAAGAAAAAATTACAAGTAAGAAAGAGATTACATGTAAAACTCCAACATAAGCAAGAACAAAAACTTAGGAAGGACAAAATAAAGGGAAAATCTCAACTATACCACCCATAACTTTGCAAATACAGTATAAGAGCCAAAAAAGTGGTAATAAGCACAAAAAGAGGTCTTGAATCCTTGCATCCTTACAGCAACGGCCAGCTTGAGTGTTGATGGGGTCCAAGAAGAAAAATGCCAGCTCCAGAACTTCCCATGCCTGCAAAGAGAAATAGCAATACCAAGCTCCCAAGCTAGACAGACTGGACTCAGGAAATTGGAAATGAGTTTAGACAGAGCCCTGGTTGCCCGAAGACCATCCAAGGGTCTGGCTAAAGGGAGCTTCATCATTGTCCAGCCTAAGCTTATCAGGCACAACATAGGGACAGAGGGACCCGAAATAATCCAGCACAGAGAAAGATTTCCATCTGCACCAAAGCAGCAACCAACAAAATGCCACATCACATTTCCAAGAGCGCTCTAGGTTAAAGCATTTCCAGCAATTGAATAAAATCCTTCCATTTTAATACTTTTTCAAATACTACTTTTTTAATTAGCAAGGACAGCGAGGAAGAACTAAGCATAATATCCCCAAATCTCCTAGAGTTCCTTTCCTTCCATAAGTAATAAGTGGCATAACAGATCATAAGTTCGTAAAAATTTTTAACCGAAGCCTTGCCTTTGTAAGTAGCATTGATCCAAGCAAAAATTTGCAATAGAGATGGTCTAAGAAGCAGCCTCACAGTGGCTGGGATAAGCTCATTAATCACAGAAAAAGAGTAAGAGCACTCATAAAACAGATGAGAAACCGATTCATCAAATATATGGCATAAATTGCATCTACTAAGAACCATGATCTGCCTAATACGGAGTGCATCCGCGGTTTTAAGTCTCCCAACCAGGGCCATCCACACATAAACATTGTGTTTTAGGCAATTTCTTTTGTGCCAAACAGCCTTGTGCCAAACACCCTAAAATATAATATATAATTTAAATATTTGATTTATGATAACAGTACGGTGATGATTTCCCCACACACACAAAAAAAAGTTTTCTGTTTTTAACGCTTTCTGACTGCAGAGGATTTTTTTTTGTTTTGTTTGGGTAACACAAGTGATTTTAACCCTCATAAATTTATTTGCGGCCATTCTAAGCCCACTATAAGATCATTGAATGTACAAACAGTGCTGATTTTTATGACTGTTGACTGTAATAAATGTGAGAATGTGAGTTTGTTTGTGACATTTTCTTGTTTTTTATTTTTTTTACTATTTATAATTTTATTTGATCGTATTTTTTTATTATTTTCTCATTATGTTTTATATTTTTACATAATAATATTATATTGGGGAAGCAAACCACTCCGTGAATACAAATAAAAAGAAAAAAAATAGAGAAAATAAAAATTAATCAAAATTTAATGTGAAAAAATGATAAAAAAAATCACAGAGCCATACCACACCGAGAAATTTACCATAAAAATTTATGAGAAATAATATAGATATATTTTCTCTCTCATTGTCTCTATGCACTCTTGTACCATCACTACAAAAAAATAGGTTTTCGCAGCATAATAAGTCACCTTTCCCGGCGGTTATAACCGCCACAATTTTCTTTGCAGTGGTCGGAGAACCGCTACATAATCGCTGTTTTTGCAATCCGCTGCAACGGCCTTCCGCAGCGGTTTGAAGACCGGCGGGGTAGCTATTTACGTCTAGCATTTTTTTGCAGCGGTTATCACCGCTGCAAAAGTACAGAAATATGGCGGTTTTAACCGCAATAATAGCCAGCGAAATCGACCTGATAGCCGCTTTGAGGCGGTTTTCTGGGCTGTAGTGGCGGTTATAACCGCCACTAAAGTCTAGAATTTTATTTATGGCGGTTTTAACCGCCATAATGGCTAGCGAAATCGACCAGATAGCCGCTTTGAGGCGGTTTTCTGGTCTGTAGCCACTAACGTCCAGAATTTTTTTTTTTAAATTGTGAAACCTGGCCGTTCACCCTAGATCTAAGTTGGTTAGCCAACTATGACCTCAAATAGACCTGTAACAAACAATATAGAAATATTCATCCTTGGTAAAGCATGACGTTAATTGGTAATCAAGAGTGTTAATATATGAAAGCCTAAAGTAAAAGTCATAACAATAACAATAATAACAAGGAGAAAATTACTATTCCATTCAAGGAAATGAGCGGTTACTAGGAAATGTACAAGTAATAAAACAATTAGAAATCACAAAATGCCAAGTCAAACTCAAGAAAGATTACTAGGAAACACTATTTCTTATATATAACAAGGAAATGAGCACAAAAAACAATCTTACATTTCAAAGTCAAAACAACAAAAGTTTGAAATTACATAAAACATCCACATAACCAAAAGCATCACATCTAATAATAGTGCTCATCAGCAGACTGTCAGGCATCAGATAAATTGTTATTTCCACCCTGAAAATAATATAAAGAGAATGAGATAATAATAATCAAGCAATTTACATTTAACTTAAAAAAAAATTTGATACCATTTCTGATCCTCCATGGGGTGGATGATTCCTTTGAATTTCTTGCACAAACTGTCTCATCTCATCACGAAATGAGCCAAATTCTCTCGCCTGATTATCACGAAATGATATGAACTCCTCTCTAAGACTAGCTATCTGTCCAAAACTGCTGCCGCTACCACTACCTTCTTCATTTTTGCTTTGAGGAAAGAATCTACTCGGCGTAACATCAAATCCTTGGGTACGAACTCTACCTGAATGTTCTGGTCCCATAACTATAGCAAAAACTCTCTCATTAGCTTCAATATTTCCTTCTTCAGGTGTAAGCCCTTCTTCGGCAAGAAGATTGCATACCTGCATCTACAGTTCAAAAACATATAGTTAAATATATTTAAGAATGGATTTATAAAAAAAATTGTAATAACTATATATATGTACCCATCGCTGCATAGCGTCCTCAGATGACCATGTCCCATCTTTGTGCATCCTATTAATTTTCCATAATTGTAATCTGTCCGTAATAGACTACAAAAAATCATAATAACAATGTAAGTTTGAAAATAAAGTATTTAGTAGTTATAAATGTTTAATTCCATACAGTTTCTTTTTGTCTTCGAACTGAACTCACACGACCCATTGTGTGAGGACAAGTTTGTTTCTTGGCATTGACAGAATTTTTCGCAGCCCTTTCCTGTAATACATGTTAATGTTACATTCCAAATTTTAAAATATGTAAAAAAAAAACTTAATCACAATATTTACCTGGTCCTCCAGCTTTGACCATTTGTTAACAAGTTGGCACCATTGCAACTGATCTACTCCAGCTGGAACTGTCTCTAAAATTTCCTGAATTAGTCTACTGTCCCAATGCTCAGCCTTTAAGGTGGTTTTATAATTACGCCATTTAACACCAAGGGATTGAAGAATCCAATGGCGCATATGACCAGGAAACTCAAATTTAGACTGCAGTTACAAATATGATATGGTTAATAATATAAAACATAAAAAAATCAAATTTGCTATGAAATAAATATACCTTAACTTCAGCTAACATCTTTTTCTTATATGGCTCCATACCCTTATTTCTCCAATCAGGGAATGATATTGGAGCCAAAACAGAGTCTCTTGCAACAACACCAAGATATGTACCTAGCAAAATCGACTCAGGTATGTTACAAGGGATGTTATTTTCATTTATTTCTATATGAATTCGTGTCCCTGGCGGCATATTCTGTATATCAGCACATGTTGTTCTCCCCCTACGCCTTAAAGGATTTCCTTGCTCATCTACATAATTCAAAATAAATTAATAAGCATGATAGGTCCTTGCTCATCTACATAATTCATTTAAAATAAAATGAATGTTATAAAAAAAATCATACCTACGAGCCATACCCCCTCTTGTGGGGCTGGAGCTGCACCACAAAATGAATGTCGTGAAGCCTGTTGTGTCCCACTACCCTCAATCTCTTCTTGTGAATCTGGGTGTACTGGAGTAGAAGGTATGATTGATTCAGTCTCCCTACTGCTTTCACCTCTACTTGATCCTCCTCTACTTGATCCACCTCTACTTGATCCTCCTCTACTTGATCCACCTCTGTAAACTGCCTTCTTTGCTTGTCTGAAACGACTACCTCCTGCCATTTTCTGAAATGAAAAAAATTAGAAGTTGTTTTTAGGAAACCAAAAGAGAGGGAATGAATAAGAAAATGTATAACAAAACTGTCTAATAAGTAAACAAAAAATATTATCCAGTTTTCTCTAAGGTTAGAATATGATCACATGTTATTTTAGAAAAATTAAGCACTTTGAAACAGCAAAATAATAACATTCTGTAAGTTACCTGCCTTAGGCTTATCATATCCAATGAACTTGACAGCAAAGCATACACGAAAATGTCTTTCAACAGCCATTGTATTGGAGAAAACCTTTGTATTGCAAGCATCGTAAAATGTAATAGTTGGCCAAATGCTGATACAACCATCAAGTTTCTAACACCATTATAATTCTACAACTTTAATTAGCAACATCTCATTCAATTCAGAGAAAATCATGATAAACATAGTAGTCATAAAACATGGAACATAGTAGTCATAAAACATGGAAACTTTAACTAGTAAACACAAGAATTGCTTCATCAAACATGGAAACATAGTAGTTCTTCAACATAGTAGTCATAAATCACTTAACAAAAAAATTCATAAAGAAATATTACAATCAAATGCATCTCGTGGTTTAACTCTCACAACAAAATTCCAATTCAGATTTTTAGCATCTTCAATGTAAAATATATGCTCCACTTGTGAAGAGAAAACAAAAGGATCATCCTGAATTTTCTGACCTGTATGAATAAGCCTTGAGAAGTTCACAAGTGTGTAACCAAATTCATCTTGTTTTATGCATGTTGAACTTGTGTTTGCCCAATCACATTTGAATAATATCACCTTGAATATGTTAGAGTAATTAATTTTGATAATATCATTAATTTTTCCATAATAACTAAAATTTCCAATCTCTGTTGTATTAACAACACCAAAATTCTGTGTTTTTTTTCCTTCATCTCGTTCTTTAGTATGAAAAATATAACTATTAATGAGCAGACTCTTATATCTGTTTGCAATTTTGTTGGGGCCCTTAGCCAGTGCTTTGATTTCTTCTGAGATTTCCAAATCATTAGAACTTGAAACCTAACAAGGAATAAAAAAAATATATTTACTATGTCATGATATTTAATATTAAATAACAATGTAAGTTTGAAAATAAAGCGTACCGTATCACGCAACCACATGTCATGATACATTTAATTAGCAACATCTCATTCAATCCAAATCTTTAGATTTATCAAGATCAAGTAAAGTGCTAATGAAATTATCACATACATTCTTTTCAATATGCATGACATCAAGATTGTGTGGTAGTAAATTATACTCACAATAAGGTAGTAAATTTTTCTTCCAAATATGATGCTCACTGAATTCTACAGTACGTCCTCTTTTCAAGCTTCTAGATTTGCCCAAATCAAACTGAACATTTTGTAATTTTTGTAAAATATCACTACCAGTATTCCTTCTAGGTGCTTTACGGATCTCTTCTGTATTGTCAAAGTACTGTTTCTGACGACGGAATAAGTGATTTTCTGGTAGCCAACGACGATGACCCATATATAAGAATTTCTTTCCCTTATACAACCATAAAGACTCTGTATTTTCGGCACAACAAGGACAAGCAAATCTACCTTTAGTGCTCCAACCAGAAAGCATACCATAAGCCGGAAAATCATTGATCATCCACATTAACGTAGCTCGTAAGTTAAAAGATTGTCCAGATGCTGCATCATAGGAAATGACTCCATGCCATAGTTCAGACAACTCATCTATTAGTGGTTGGAGATAGACATCTATATTATTTCCTGGACTCTTCTCCCCTGGTATAATAGTAGATAGAATGAAAGACATTTGTTTCATTGCAATCCAAGGAGGCATGTTGTAAGGAACCAAAAGTATGGGCCACATGCTGTATGTACTACCCATAATCTTAAATGGATTAAAACCATCACTGGCTAAAGCGGGACGAACATTACGTGGATCTGAAGAAAAATCAGGATATCGAGAGTCAAAGGATTTCCAAGCTTCTCCATCAGTTGGATGTCGTAACAACCCATCTATATTTCTCTGTTTGGCATGCCAAATCATCTATTCAGCAGTTTTTTTTGTTTTAAACAATCTTTGAAGCCTAGGAATCAATGGGAAGTATCGAACAACCTTAGCAGACTTCATTTGATTTTTCTTTCCTCTAGATGAACTTTTTTTAGCCCCTGCCCACCGTGAAGAACCACAAATATGACAAACCTCTTGAATAAATCTATCTTTCCAAAATAAACAACAATCATTTGTACATGCATCTATCTTTATATATCCAAGATCAAACACTTTCATTATCTTCTTCACTTCATATGTATTTTTAGGTAGCAATGAACCATCAGGGAAAGCTTCAATCAATAACTCAATCAATTGATCAAAAGATATTGCAGACCAAGAGTGTAAGCATTTTAGGTGAAATAAATGTAAGATGAAGGATAACTTTGTGAATGACTTACAACCAGGGTATAATTCTGCTCCTGCTTCTAGCAATAAATCACCATATTTCATTGCTTCATCATTTGTCAAATCTATGTTATTTTCATTATGTTCATCATCTAAATTGGCAGTGCCTGAGCAGAATATGTCCCTTAACAATTCTTCTATATCATTTGTTCTGTGCAGCTCGCCTTCAGTTTGTACTTCAACAACATTACTAGTATCAGTACATGTATCTGATCTTGTAACTTCTGCTAAAAAAGCATGTTCCTCTTCATGTCGATTCCAAACAACATATTCAGGGAAAATTCCTTTGGAGAGTAAATGTAACTTGACTTCTTTTACATAATGAAAATATCTGTTAATGCATAATTTGCATGGACATAAAATTTTTTGTGTTGAACTTTGACCTTGTGTAGCAAATTTTAAAAAATTATCAACACCTTCAATATAATCACTACTCCATTTTGATTTTGACATCCAACTCTTATCCATCAAGCCTGTAAAGCACTGAAAAAATACACATTTAATAAGCATACAGAAAATTTACATATACGATATTCATAAATAGAAATGTATTAATTAGCTCATCATATTCATGTAAATAGTGTGTGTGTATATATATATATATATTAGTAGCTTCTAAAAAATAACACAATTGTTTTGATTTATCTCTATATCTTAGGAAGAATTATCATGTTCATAAAACATCAAGGCCATCACCTAGAATTCATTGACTAATATCATGAACTTATCCTTCTTACACCTCCAAGAGAACCATCAGACCCTCAAAAATTTAAAGAAATGTCCACCAATCTACTTTCATGTGCAAGGGATTAGACTGACTCAACCAAAAAGAGTATAATCAACATTCCTTTAATAGACACAGCTCATCTTGGCCAGTTGGTTGAGAGCTTAGGCTTCCAACTAAAAGGTCTAAGGTTCCAGACTTTGTGTATGCGTTATGTGTGTGAGTTTGCCTTAAATGGCCTAAATGTCCCACACACACACACACACACACACAAAAAAACATCCCTTTGCACGAGAATGTCATATATAACATCTGTAATATAGCTAACATCCTACAACTCACATACTTCAAATAGAACAACTTGACAAAATAATTTATATAAAAGAATATGTTTAACATAAATAAATAAAGCTTTGTTGTAGTAGTCTTAATTCAACATGTGTGAAAATAATAGCAAAATAACTTCCAAGTTGCATAAGTTCACACTTACAATCTTATATAGTAATTAGAAAGAGCATCCCCTAGAGTAAAAACCTAGTACCACATGTAGACCTTGCTTAAAGAAAAAGCTTAGTACCACATGCAAACCATGGTCATAATATTTTTTAACTGCGCTTATATAAAAACAAATGATATAGTCCTCATAATATCATGGAATCATCATTAGGATCTCACACTTGCCAACCACTATTTAACATTGAGTAACATTTCTAGAATTACAAAATTCTAGATGAGAATAGAGATAATCACATAAATATGTGCACAACTAGAATAGTGAAATGCAAAATTTTATTCAATAAAGTTTACAAAACATTAACATAACTTGATTTAATTCAAATTTGTATGAATAAAGTATGGGAACACACGAGCGATGTAATCACTAAAATTTGAGGTAAGATAATATAGCCTATTTGGGTAGATTTTTCTTCAATTGCTTCGATCCCTTGAAACACTTCTATAACCCTCCAAATCCTTGCTTTATTTCAGTACAAAAAAAATATTGACTTTTTGGCAAAAAAAAATTAGTGAAAAAACTACATCAAACATTAATGCATTATTGTTTTGAATTTTCATAAATTATTAATAAAAAAACTAATTTAATCACACAAAAGTTAACCACCCTAGTTTCCCCATTCCACATTTGTTCCAACTAATACTACTCAAACTCTAATGAGAAATCCACCAAAGCCCATTCTCTTCTTGATTTTGGGTCATTTATAGGCATGAGGTTGCTCTTGATTGCCGATAAGCTTTTATTTGTTTGATAACTAGCTTCTCTCGCATATCATGTTTTTATTTCTCTCTTTGATCAATGTTTTGTTCATTTTTTTTTTCAAATAATTAGATTTAGGGATAGATGCTTTCATT